>OZ030028.1:15740000-16092500 GCA_964023405.1 Apodemus agrarius
GCGCTTTCCCCCCTCCCCCTTCTCCCCCCCTTCCTTCTCCCTCTTCCCCTGGGTCTCACTATATAGCCCTGGCTTGCTTCAAATTCAGACCTCTGCCTTATTCCCTTGAAATATGGTCTTGCACTGGCCCTGGAGCTACCCTGGTAACAACAATCCTCCTGTCTCCACTCCTACAGCACTGTGGTTACAGGAATATATAGACGTGTGGCCACGCCTGGTGTTTTAGGGGCCTGCTGGGGATTGGGACTGAGGTCGTCATGCTTGCTTAGCAAGCCTTTCCTAGGCTGGCTTTGAACTCCCAACCCTTTTACCTCCAGCTTCTAAGTGCTGGATGTTCAGGTATGAGCCACCGTATCCAGCTCATGGAATACTTGGGGTTGAACCCAGGGTTCCAGGAATAAAGGCAAGCAAGGAACCAACATAGCTAACTGTACCTCAAGCCCCTTAATTTTCTTCTAGTTATGGTAATAAAATACTCGTAGGTTCCATTTCACTGTTTTCACTCAGTTCTGTAGCTACAAGCCTGGGAACAGGGTTATACACCCATTGCCCCCAAAGGAAACTCAGTATCTGTTGTCCTCCACTGCAGCCAGACACCTGCTGCTCTCCGTCTCTACAGATTTTCCTATTTGGGTTTTCACATAAAGGGGACCAGACCTTGCTGGCCTTTTTGAATGCAGTCTGGTAGCTTGCTCGGCTGCTTTTGAAGGGTTGCAGGGAGCAAAGGCTGTGTGTGACGGAGTCCACTGGGAGTGTGTCCCTCCAGATAGGACCAAAGCAGGACCTTTGTGTGCAAACTGTGTGCGTATACACAGACAGCTTCCACTGTAGATGTTAGAAGTGGGTGTATTGCCAGGCTGGTCCTGTAACATACACCTGTAATCCTGGCAGTGCGGTGGTGGAGGCAGGAGGATTGGTAGTTGAAGGTCAGCTTCAGCTCCACAAAGTCATCCTGGGCTACATGATACCAAAGGCAGGGGAACTTTTTTTTAAAAAAAAAGGATTGTTGTTGTTGTTATTTTGGTTTTTCAAGACAGGGTTGTTCTGTGTAGCCCAGGCTGGCCTCAAACTCAGAGAGAGCTAGTTGCCTTTGCCTCCCAGTGCTGGGATTAAAGGTGTGTACCACCAACTGCCTGGCCGTGTGTGTGTGTGTGTGTGTGTGTGTGTGTGTGTGTGTGTGTAGGAGGGGCACACACACACGTGCTGAGACCAGGAGAAGCCTTAGATGCCCCGGGACTGGAGTCCCAGGAGTGGTAAGCTGGTGAATGTGGGCGCTGGGCACTGCCCCTTCAAGAACAGCAAGTGCTTTAACTGCCGAGCCTGCTCTCCGCCTCCCTCCAGTACCCAAGCTGCCCTCCAGATGTCCGCTGAGCCCTGTGTGTCCACTCTGGTCCCGTGTCTCCACGGATTCCGAATGCCCAGGTCCTAGCTTTCCTGGGGCCCTTGGTTTTTTTTCCCCTTTGCCAATCTTCAGTTGAACAGTTAGTTGGGCCTGTTCTGTCTTTATAGAACCTTCCTTCCGTTGCTGCTTGCAGGGCAGTGTTTCGAGGAAAATAATTGAAAGCTCCCTGGGCCTTTTTCTCTCACCTTAATCATTTGAACAAGCGGGGATTGAAGATCCTTGAGTTGACGCCTATGCAGACTGTACATGGGGTGTGCGCTGACAGAGGAGGCATGGCACTCACGGTGACACCACCAACAGATAGAATGTCTCCTCTTCACATGTGTTTGTTTACCTGTGTGTGTGTGTGTGTGTGTGTGTGTGTGCGCGCGCGCGCGTGCGCGCGCGCGTGTGCGCCACAGTATTAGTGTGATCAGAGATCAGAGGACGACTTGTGGGGGGGACTCTATATATCTATATTCTGGGGACCAAAGTCAGTTTTTGCCAGGCATAGTGGCAAGTTCCTTTACCCACTGAGCCATCTCCCTGACTCCTTTTTCCCTTCCTTCCTTCCTTCCTTCCTTCCTTCCTTCCTTCCTTCCATCTGTCTTTCTTAAATAAAATTTCAAAATACTGAAAGCTGAAGGACTAGCACACACCCTCAGCCACTCCCATTTTCTGTCTCTCCGCATGCACACCACATACATACTTTCTGCCTCTTTTTGTTTTTTTCGAGACAGGGTTTCTCTGTGTAGCTCTGGCTGTCCTGGAACTCACTCTGTAGACCAGGCTGGCCTTGAACTCAGAAATCCTCCTGCCTCTGCCTCCTCCCAAGTGCTGGGATTACAGGCGTGCGCCACCACCGCCGCCCGGCCTAAAAGATTTATTTTTAATAATAAGTCTTTGTGTGTCTGTGTGTGGACTTGAGCAAGTGGGTGCACATCTGGCCTTTGGATGGTAGACAGGGGTGTCAGATCCCTAGAAGTAAACTATGGGACACGGTGGAGGGGCTGAGGTGTAAAGCAGCCCGGCCACAGTAGTGCGCGCCTGCAGTCTCCGCACCCAGGAGGCTGACGCAGGGCGGGAGTCGGGTGGAGCGGAGGGGGCGGGGCATGGAAAGCTTGAGGCTAGCTTAGTGTATATATCTCAAGATCCTGTCTCCGAAAACACCAGAAAAAATAGGACACATGAGACCTAATCTTCAAAAGAAACAAAGCCGGGCATGCTGGGTAATCCCGGCACTGAATGGGTAGAAGCAGGAAATTCAGGGTTTGAAAGTTGTCCTTGAGAGGGTAAAAGCGCCTGCCTGCCTGCCTGCCTGCCTGCCTGCCGTGCGTGCCTGGTGGACTGACTTTAATCCTGAGAGTCCTGTTCCTCAGAGTTGGCCTTTTGCCCCTCGTTCATGCTTCTCCCCATAATAAGCACTTATTTATTTATTTTTCCACTTGCTTTCTTTGGTGGCGACACCTCATTTCACGGCAGCCTTCTTAGGCCAGGCACATAGTTAACATGCCATGCCGATGACCTTTCCCCCAGTCCCCTGACCTGACAGATTTGGAGTCCTGATTGATGTAGGACGGCTCTGTCACCTGGTATGTCTTGGCTCTGCCTCTGGGCTCTGGACTGGCTATCACTCACCAGGAGCCAGTACCCAGGGGGTGCTCAGAACCAGGGGGTGCAGGTCTCACTGCGCTGATGCCAGGGATCTCACTAACACGTCCTGGTTGGCCTCAGACTCATTCTTTAGCCCAAAGCAGGTTTTGAACTTGCAATCTTCCTGCCTGTTTGGGAACACAAAGGTCCTTGGGCTCACGGAGAAGCACCGGGGGACCCAGGCATGTTAAACACACACGGTGTTCTTTTTTGTATAATCTGTTTTCTGCCCAGAGGGCCGGGAATGGAGGTTGGTAAAGTGTAGAACCAGGTGATACCGGGTGCCCCGCAAGCTACCACAACCGGGATTGGAGGTGCCCAATAGTCTAGATGATCCCTGCATTTCCTATATGGCCAGGGGTTTCCCCAGGCTCTCACAAACAGGACCAGAGGTGGCTGATAGCCCGGATGACCTCTGTGCTATATGTATGGCGGACACCACACCAGATCCCCCCCCAGGCCATTAAGAAAATAGTAGCACACACCATTAGTCCCAGCACTCAGGAGGCAGAGGCAGGCCGACCTCTGGGAATTCAAGGCCAGCCTGGTCTGCAGAGAAACCCTGTCTCAAAAGAGCAAAACACGGGAAGCCTCTCTCTCAAGCCCCCCTTCATGGGAGAAGCGACATGGACTTTGAGGATAGTTTTGATGTAATTATCACGCCTCCTTGAACACACAGGATAGTGTTACACCAGGAAACCTTTTTCCCCCCAAATTATACTGTACTTAAATATGCCTAAAATAAACTTTGTGATATCAGACTAAACGGCAGGATCAACCCCCGCTGCTGAGGCGTGCTGAACGAGCCAGGCTTCCTTCCTTCTTGCCTCTGGCGGATCATGGAATCTTTGGATCTTCACTCCGCCAGCCCTGGTGTGGGCAGAGACGCCTCCCCCATCCCCACCCCCACTCCACACACCTGTTGGCGGTGGCGGGACAAGCCTGCCCCGCTGAGCTGACACCGCCCTTTTAGACTTTCTTTAAAGACCCTGTCTTTCAACATTCTGTCACTGGGGACCAAGGGCTTCATGTTCAAATTTAGAATACAACTGAACCCTATCAATTCCATAAAGTCCGTGGGTCTACCTTTGCGGGAGAGATCCGCATGTGGCTTAAAGGGTGGGGACCTGCCCTGGCGTGCCCCCCTCCCCCTCAAACTCCTGTCCAGGTCACGGCCTGAGGGAAGAACCTCTGGTCTGGATTTGCCCTCCCGGGAGCCTTGCTACCCTGTCACTCTCTGCTCTGACTGGACCAGGTGGCCTTCCACGAAAACCCCCGTGTACCCGACTTTTCCAGTTTTTCTTTCTTTTTTTTTTTTTTGTTTTTTGATTTTTTGTTTGTTTGTTTTTTCGAGACAGAGTTTCTCTGTGTAGCCCTGGCTGTCCTGGAACTCACTCTGTAGACCAGGCTGGCCTCGAACTCAGAGATCCGCCCGCCTCTGCCTCCCAAGTGCTGGGATTAAAGGCGTGCGCCACCACCGCCCAGCTCCAGTTTTTCTTTCTTAAGATTAGTTTCATGAAATTGTGAGTGTGCAGAAGACAGAAGTCGCCAGAGTCCCCTGGAATGGGGGCTACAGGCAGTAATGAGCCTCTTCAGCTTCCTATGTTGAATCTTCTCTTGGTCCCATTTTCCAGCTGGGAAAAACAAGGTCCAGCATGACTCAGAATGTAGCTTACCCTAAAAGAACTGCACACTGCTTCGTGGGCAGCTGGTGCCATCAAAACCTGCACTGCTGCCTCCTGCCCGCTTCCCTCCCTCCCTCCTTCCTTCCTTCCTTGTGTTTTTTTTTTTTTCCCTCTCTCTCTTCTCCCCCCACCTCTCTCTGCCCCCCCCCCCCGTGTGTATAAAACAGAGTCTCATACAAGTTCTGGCTATCCCAGAACTCACTATGTATATGTAGATGAGGCTGACTTTGAACTCAGAGTCTGCCTCTGTCCCCAGAGCATTGGGATTAAAGGGGAAAACCACTATGCCTGGCTTTTCCCGTTTTTCTTCTTTTTTTTTAAATGATCTTTTTTTTTTTATTATTACTATTTATTTTATTTATATGAGTACACTGTAGCTGTCTTCAGACACACCAGAAGAGGGCATCAGATCCCCGTATAGGTGGCTGTGAACCACCATGTGGTTGCTGGGAATTGAACTCAGGACCTCTGGAAGAGCAGTCGGTGCTCTTACCCGCTGAACCATCTCTCCAGCCCCCTGTTTTTCTTCTTTAAGATTAGTTTTATTAAATTTTAAGTGTGTGTGTGTGTGTGTGTGTGTGTGCGCGCGCGCGCGCGCGCTTGTGAACTGGGATTGCAGGCAGTTTGAGCTGCCCCGTTTATGTGATGGTGGGGGCTGAACTCAGGATGTCATGAATGCTAGGAAGGCTTCCACCACAGCCCCTGATTTTGAGTTATATGCTACGCGTGTATAATATCACTGTTAGGGTTCCTGTGATGAAGCACGATGACCAAAGCAGCTTGGGAGGGGAGGGTCTATTTGACCTGTGCTTCCATATCACAGCGCACCATTGAAGGACAGGAACTCAAACAGGGCAGGAACCTGGGTGCAGAAGCTGAAACAGGGGCCACATAGGGGTGCCACTTAACTGGCTTGCTTCCCACGGCTGTCTCAGCCTGCTTCCTTACAGAACCTAGGACCACCAGCCTAGGGATGGCACCACCCACAGTGGACTGGGCCCTCCCCCATCAATCATTGATAAGAAAATGCCTTACAGGCTTGTCTGCAGACCCGCTCTTCTGGAGGCATTTTCTCCATCGAGGGTCCCTCTCTGATGACACTAGCTGTGCCAAGTTGACAGGAAACTGGCCAGCATGATCACGAGTCAAAAGAAAAGAGGCGGTGAGGCAGGAGCTCGAACGCCTGACTTCCCTGTCTCCTGACTTTCCCAAATCGCCTGGAGAGCCATTGAAACCCTCGAGGCCTCGGGCTTCCCAATCAGTTGGTCCTTTGGAGAGCCAGCTTACCCGGGAAGCATTTTGAGAACAAACACTGCCAGGAAGAGGAACTAGATACCCTGACCAAGAGCCAGCAGAGCTATAGGGGAGATGGTAAGTGTAGTGCAGCCACTTTGTGAGGTGTGTGTGTGTGTGTGTGTGTGTGTGTGTGTGTGTGTAGGTGTGTGTGGGAGAAGCTTTCCACATTCTACATGGTGGCGGGCGAGCTTGTGTGTGTGTGTGTGTGTGTGTGTGTGTGTGTAGGTGTGTGTAGGAGGGGCTTTCCACATTCCATATGGTGGCGGGCGAGCTTGTGTGTGTGTGTGTGTGTGTGTGTGTGTGTGTGTAGGAGGGGCTTTCCACGGTCCACATGGTGGCGGGCCTTGTTGACCACGTGGCCACAGAGTGGCCCTGAGGCAGCTCCTGGTTTCCTGTCCTGACAGGAGTTCTCTCCTGAGCTCACACTTCAGTGCCTGAGTGGCTTGGGACAACAGCGGCTCGGTTGATTCCTTCCTGTCTTCTCGCCCCTGCAGTTACTGTCCAGGCTGACTGAGCGGTTCGTGCAGGGAGTGGACACGTTCTTAGAAACGTTATGGAAAGTTTGGATGGAGCTCTTAGAAGTCCTTGGGCTTGACGGTAGGTATGGGCATGGTGGCGCGGGGTGTTTGGGTTGCGAGCTTTTGTTTTGGGGGGCAGTCTCACTTTGTAGGGAGTCTCTTTTTCTCCAGCTGAGAGGACACACGAGGGATGAGGGTATGGAGCACCACGGGGAGGAAGGAAGGGGCATTATATCTTTAATAGCTGAACCTGTGTTCTGTGAGCCTTTAAAGGCTGTGCGTGTGCCCCGGAGGTGGTGGGGCGCATCTTTAAACCCAGCACTTGGGAAGCAGAGGCAGGTGGATTTCTGTGAGTTCGAGACCAGTGTGAGTTCCAGGATGGCCAGGACGGTTACACAGATAAACCCTGTCTTGAAAATCAAAAAACAAAAGGCTGCGTAGATGGTGGAGACATATCCTGCAGTGATGATGACTCAGACTACCTGGAGCCCCCGGACGCCAGAAGAGAGTCGAAGAGGCTCCTAAGAGCCCGCATGCAGAGGGGGATCGAACGGAGCCAGCAGGGCGGATCGGAGCGAGCCGGGCCGAGCTGGAGCGAGCGGGGCCAGTCGGAGCGAGCGGGGCAGAACTGGAGACAGTGGGGCGGACCGGAGCGGGAGCGAGCCGGGCCCAGCTGGAGAGAGCGGGGCCAATCGGAGCGAGCGGGGCAGAGCTGGAGACAGTGGGGCGGACCAGAGCAAGCCGGTCCGAGCTGGAGAGAGCGGAGAGAGCGGGGCCAGTCGGAGCAAGCGGGGATGAGCTGGAGACAGTGGGGCGGACCAGAGCAAGCCGGGCCGAGCTGGAGAGAGCGGAGAGAGCGGAGAGAGCGGGGCCAGTCGGAGCAAGCGGGGATGAACCGGAGACAGTGGGGCGGACCAGAGCAAGCCGGGCCGAGCTGGAGAGAGCGGGGCCAGTCGGAGCAAGCGGGGATGAACTGGAGACAGTGGGGCGGACCAGAGCAAGCCGGGCCGAGCTGGAGAGAGCGGGGCCAATCGGAGCGAGCTGGGATGAGCTGCAGATGCAGAGAGTGGGGCGGACCGGAGCGAGCTGGGCCGAACTGGAGAGAGCTGGGCCGATCAGATCGAGCTGGGCCGAGCTGGAGCTATCCGGGCCCCAGAGCGACCAGAGCGAGCAGAGGTCCAAAATATCACATTCCAGCAACCACATGAAGGCTCACAACCTTCAGCTACAGTGTACTCATATACATAAAAAATAAAATAAATCTTTAAAAAAAGTTCTCACGCAGGCAGACTCAGGACTGTGTTTCGGCATAGCCAGAGACCAGTCAGTAAAGTGTGAGTGGAGGAGCTGGAGGACAGGAGGCTTTGGGAGCCCAGCCCTGGTCTTGGGCTTTTGGCTTCTGGAACTGGCAGAGGGGCTGAATCTCACCATCTCACGATCATCAGCTACCTGTTGTATGGGGGTCGGTTGTGGTAGAGCCAGAAAACAGATATAGTGTGGTGTGACAGGTCCTCTCAGAATCCGTTAGCCCTGGGCATCCTTCTTTACAGATCTAGGACCAGGGCTTGCAGCGGAGCTCACAGCCCACCACAATTCAGTTCTTTATCACTCGGCCCCACTGCCAGCCTCGAATCACCGAGTTTAACCTTCGAAAGGCCTCATACCAGGTCGTGCCACCTTGCTGCTCAGGTGGTGAACGGGAGGTAGAGAGGTAGCCTTCAGAATGCTGTGAGGCCCGCAGCCCCCTTGGGACTGAGCTGAGTCAACTTATCCCCAAACACTGCAACCGTGTGCAATCCTGCGAGGCTGCCTCAGCCATGACCTGCTGGGATTGCACAACTCCAGGTTACCATCCCTGGGCAGTGAGCCTGTGGAGATGAACCGGATTGCAAGGAATTGCATGCAATTTGGCAGAGAAACGGCAGAGCAGGATAGCTCAGGACCCCAGGCATCACTGAGGAAACCTGGCCCGTGCGATCGAGTGAGAGTAGCTGGTGGGGGGTGGGGGGAAGCTACCTTATTTCTGTGCTGAGTCTCCCTCTTGGTGCTGCAGGGCACCTGAAGGCCTTTGGGAACCGTGACTCAGGCTCAGAACCAGGACCATCTTCAAGGTGGCTGCTCTCAGCTCCCAAGCACCTCCTTCCCCATCAGTTTTCAGAGCCTTGGTTACCATGGAGACCCTTCTGCTCAGATCGGTCTGAGAGCAGTAAGCTTTGAGGTATATAGAGGTGTTCTACTGGTCTAGTTCAGGGAAGAGAAGTTGGTGCAATTTGCCGTGGCATGGTGTGGCTCATGCCTTTAACCCCCATACTCAGAGGCAGGCAGGTAGATCTCTGAGTTCAGGGCCAGCCTGGTTTATGTGAGGACTCCCCATCTCATCTCAAAGTTGGTGAAATCAATTTTACTATTTCTGTTTTGATGTTAGTTTTTTTTTTTTGTTTGTTTGTTTGTTTGTTTGGTTTTTTTTTTTGGTGTGGTGGTTATTTTGCTTTGTTTTTGAGGCAGGGTCACCTGTACTCCACAGTGGCCTCAAACTCACCTTGGTGGAACCAAGGATAACCTTGAACGGCTGATCCTCCTGCCTGAGAGCTGGGACGACAGCTGTGAGCTACTGTAACCAGCCTGAGAGGATAGCTCCTTGTAAACACGAGGACTTTGGTTTGAACTCTGGCGCCATTTTTTTTTTTCTTTTTTTGGTTTTTCGAAACAGGGTTTCTCTGTATAGCCCTGGCTGTCCTGGAACTCACTCTGTAGACCAGGCTGGCCTCGAACTCAGAAATCCGCCTGCCTCTGCCTCCCAAGTGCTGGGATTACAGGCGTGCGCCACCACCGCCCGGCTCTGGCGCCATTTTTATAAAAATGGGTCTCTTTGTGTAGCCCTGACTGTCCTGGAACTCATCTGTAGATCAGGCTGGCCTCCAGCTCGCCGAAATCCATCTACCTCTACCTCTACCTCATGAGTGCCAGGTTAAAGGTGGGAGCTACTACTGCCCAGCTTGTAAAAATCCTGTACATTTCGAGATTTATTAATTATGTGTTTTTGTGTGTTATGGGTGTTTCGTCTGCATGTACATCTGTGCACCTCATGTATGCAGAACCCGTGGATCTGTCTGATGCTCCCCTGCCTCTGGAGTGACAGGTGGTTGTTGGAAATCGGACTGGGTCCTTGCAAGAGTAGCCAGTGCTTTTAACCACTGAGCCATCTCTCCAGTCCCGTAAAAGGTGTTTTAAACTCATGAGGAGACTAATAGTCCTGAGAGACCACACATGCCCCCAAATATTTGTTTTGCTTTTGTTCTGTTGGGTTAGGACAGGAGGCTATGGGTCCAGTTCCAGAGCTCAGCTGTCCTTCCCACTTTGAGAGAAGGTCCTGACCACGTGGGTCTAACTGGCCCTGTCCTCTTTTGCAGTGTCCAACCTGTCCCAGTACTTCAGCCCAGCCTCCGTGTCCAACAGTCCCACCCGGGCCCTGGTGCTGGTTGGTGTGGTTCTCCTGGCCTACTGGTTCTTGTCTTTGACCCTGGGCTTCACCTTCAGCCTCCTACACCTGGTCTTTGGCCGCTTCTTCTGGCTCGTGCGCGTCATCCTGTTCTCCATGTCCTGCGTGTACATCCTACATAAGTACGAGGGCGAGCCCGAGCACGCCGTGCTGCCGCTCTGCGTCGTGGTGGCCATCTACTTCATGACGGGGCCCATGGGCTACTGGCGGGGCAGTCCCGGTGGCCTCTGCAGCCCCGGTGTGGAGGAGAAGCTTGAACACCTGGAGAACCAGGTGAGACTGCTCAACATCCGCCTCAACAGGGTGCTGGAGAACCTGGACCGCTCCAAGGACAAGTGACCGTCAGCTGCCTAGCCGTCCACCAGCTCGTGATGTCAGAAGACAGCAGAAGAGGAGAAGAGCCGGCCACCCCACCAAACCCCAACCCTCCCAATAAACTGAGCGAAAAACGCCACGCCTGGTACTTCCCACTGTGTGTCGACCTTAGGAGCCACTGGAGGAGAGGGAACTTTCGTAGACTGCCAGTGGGAAAACATTTTTTAAACAACGGATATACCCCTGTTAGCTGTGTAGTCGGATAACTTTATCTGTGCATAGAACATAAAGTTGATTTTTTTTTTCCCAAACATTTAAATACATCTTTTCTAAGGTTTTTAAATAAAGGCAGATGGAGTCAAGTTTATCAGCGCTTTGAAGGGACCACTTGATGTTTTTAAAGGAGGTTTATATTGGCTGGTAAGTGAGAACCATGCAAGATCTTCGTCTTTCCAAACGTGACCTTTATCTCATGGTTTTGGGGGTTGGTGGTGACCTGGTTAACAAGTGCTGTCTCTCGTTATTGTGGACACTTGGGCTTCAGAGTTTCGGATCCTAGAGACCCCGTGCGCTCTCCATCCATTGTACCCCTTCATGTCTAGTTCTGTTTTGTATGGTGCTGGGGATGCTGAGCCCACCCCCACCCTGTCCATTGTATTTCCGAATGAAGGTACCCATAGACGCCCCGAGATCTCTCTCTCCTCCCTGGACTTCAGTGTAGACTAACCCTAGCCTTTCCAGAAAGAAAGTACGTGGATGGAGCTGCAAGCTGTCTTTGGAGTCTGAGGCTAAGAACTGGGTGGGCCCCGGATATCATTCCAGAATCCAGCGGAAGCTCGCATTCCCTGTTTGCCAGCCAGGCCCAGAGAGCCAGTGGGACCCTCACGGGATTTGTTTGTTTCCTTTGCTTCTAATTGACTCAGGACCATAAAAAAAAAAAAAAAAAAAAAAAAAAAGGAACCATTCATGGCCAGTAACATCCTTCATTTCATTCCTTCTAGAACATTCGTAGGCATAAGCAATCTTGAGATCTGAATTGTTTGCCCTGAGATTTTTACAACTGTGTGTTAGGTGCTTTTTAAGTCCGGGGTCCAGGGCATTGCTGTCAATTGCTAAACCTCTGGGTGCAGAGACCTCCCTGCCAGCATTCTGTGGGAAGAAAGATGGCTTTTGCAGGATGTGACTGGGGTCGCCTGTAAGGACGACGTCCTTCAGTGAACCCTGGAGCCACCGAGTCCCAACTTCAGCTGGGTGGAGGCACTTATGGGTTCTCATGGCAGACCTCGGTGGAGGGACCCAGCCGATGCCAGCTCTGGTGCCGTACGTCTGTGAAGGCCTGTCTTTGGTTACAAGTATCTGCCACACAGATTTGGGTCTTTGAGGATGTGGCCAAGAGAGACCTCTGTGCTCGAGGTGACAGACAGTATGGGACTCTCTCATTGTCTTGAATTTCATTCCCTTCCGGACCCCATACTTGGGGAAATCTCTCCACAGACATCGGAAACCCACGACTTCTGGTATGAACCATTCTGGTTATATTGTTTAGATACTCTAGGCGAATCTTGCGGCACAGGGTGTAAGCTGGGGAAGGGGCACATTGGTGGCCAATGCCTTCTTTCCTTCCAGATGTCTGGCCATACATACTAAAAGGTTGCTCGTCAGATGTCGGCTGGGGGGCGGTCTCTCTCTGTGAAGCGGAGCCTTCTCGCTCTTGCCTTGGCCCCTCTCGGTGGCCACTGGAGATATTCTAGGTCGGGTCCTATACAGTCCACTGTAGCTGAGCGTGCCATCCCAGAGTTCAGGAGGCAGAGGCAGGAGGATTGCTGCTATTCGAAGGCCAGCCTGGTCTGAGTGGTATATTTCAGGACAGCCAGGGTTACACAGTGAGACCAAAAGCCAGGTATGTAGCTCAAGAGAGCCAGAGGCAGGCACATCTGAGTTTGAGGCCAGTCTGGTCTATATAGTGAGTTCCAGGCCAGGCAGCATTATACATTAAGGCCTTGTCTCAAAACAATAGCAACAAAAAAGGTAAAAAATAAATAAATAAATAAATAAATAATAAAAATCTGCAATATGTTTTTCCAGCCTGACCAAATGTAGACTCTAAAGCCAGTTTTATAGTTGAATATATATGTGTATATACATATATATGTGCTATATATATTCATATATATTTATATATATACACGCTATATATGTATTCATATATATTCATGTATATACATACACAAGATGCCTTCGTTTTAAGTTTTACATTTAATTATGGTTTTTTGAGACAGGGTCTCATCTCATGTCTCTAAGGCTGGCCTTGAACTTGCTAAGTAGCTGAGACTGGCCTTAGACTTCTGGTCCTTCGGCCCCCACCCCCTGAGCGCAGGAACGGCGAGCGCGACAGCACTCCCATTGTCTGCACACCTTGGGGTGAACGCGGTCTGTGTGTGTTAAGAGAGTCCAGTCCTGGATGCCTTCATTCCAAGTGGAGGAGTGTGCGAATCAGAGTAGAATGTTACTGGACATTCTAGTAGGGTTTTTTTTTTTTTTGGTGTTTGTTTTTAAAACTTAAGATGTTATGGTGTTTGATGCATACATTTTAACTTGTTTGTTTGATTTTTTTTTTTTTTTTTTTTTTTTTTTTTTTTTTTGGTGGCAGGGTCTCTCTCTACCTAGCCCTGGCTGTCCTGGAACTCTCTGTGTAGACCAGGCTGCCCTCTTACTCACAGAGAGCCGCCATGCCTGGCATTGTTTGGATGTAATCATGGCCCCTAGTAGTTACAGATTTTTCCTTTTCTACTTTCATTCGGTGGACGTGTGCAGCTTTTGGCCCCTCCCCCCATCTCTTTTGTATGTGGAAAGATGTATTTTTGTACCTTATTTCACGCCTTATCTTCAGGGCTGTGCTCGACCCCTCCTTAACATGATAAACATTTGGATGGCAGCTACTGTGGACCCATTGTAATTAAGGGGCAGGGGCAGGCGATATGGCTCACGGAGGAGAGGTTCTTGACACCAAACCTGAGTTTGATTCCCGAGACCAGCATGGTGAAAAAAGGTTTTCCTCAGACCTCTACACATGGGCCATGGCTTCCTGGCCCTCGGCCCCATTAGAGACATAGAGACTTTTTTGTTAATGAAAAGAAGATAGTGTAAGGATTTGAACTGTTTCAAAGTCAGTGTTAATTCCCCGGTGGTCCTCTCTCACATTAAGTCCTTGCTTTACCAAGGACAGGACTGATGTTATATTGGCTGCCTCTGAAGTGTGCTGGGCTTAGCTTAGGGTATTGGGGTTGGTGATTTCTGGTGGTGGTGTTTTATTTTGAATTTTTTATTTTATGTATATGGGTGAGTTTGTTTTTTTTTTTTTTTGTTGTTTTGTTTTTTTGTTTTTGTTTTTGTTTTTTGTTTTTTGTTGGCTTGTATGTCTGTGTACCACGTATATGCCTGGTGCCTGCAGAGAGAAGAGGGAGGATCCCCCGGAATTAGTGACAGTTGTCAGCTGCCTTGTGGATGCTGGAAATCAAGTGCAGGCTCTTTGGAAGAACAGCCAGTGCTCTAACCACTGAGCAGCCCGTCTCCGCAGCCCTATGGTTTTGGGTTTTGGAGATGGCATCTCTTGTATTCCCGACTGGTCTCGAACAGGCTATGTGCCGGAGAAGGGCCTTGAACGCCTGACCCAGATCCTTCCAAACGCTAGGATTCGAGACAGATGCCAACATTGCCTGCTTTATGCAATGCTCAGGATGGAACCCAGGGCCTCCCACCTTTTACATCAGCATTAGCCCCGGCTAATTTGGGTGAGTGTTGACACAGTGATTCTTCCCTGTTGTAGTCAGCAGGCTGATGGTATAGCACACCGGCACCTTTCAGACTCGCTTTCCATTGCTGCCAGCGTCCTCCACCCTCTGGGTCCTCTGGTGAGGCTTGGCCCTCTCTTAACTGGCAATAAGTGTGGAGAAGAATATCCTCATGCTGGCCTGTGGTCGTAAAGACCCAGGGATAACCCTAAGAGGCAGCCTGGGAACTGTGGATAAGTTGCCAGGAGGGCGTGTCTTTCCTCGGTACCTCATGAGAACCCCCAAGGGAAGGTCCGGAGCACTGTTCTGTGGCCCCTGCACACTCATGAGGGGCCTGTGTGTGAATAGCTCTGCTTGCACACACGGTCCTGCCACTCTGGCCTGCTCTCAGATGGCTCGAGCAGAAAGAGTATGGCCAGAAAGCCCGATGTGCTTGCAAACCCAGAACTCAAGTCTCAAGATAGATAGGAAGGTGCTGAGTTTGGAGACATCCTGGTCTACATGGCAAAACCCTGTCTCAGCAAACAAACCCAGCGTGTTCAAGAAGAGTCGGTACAGAATCTCGCAAAGCAGGTTCTTCATCTTGTGGTGGGTGGGCAGCCTGACCTACTTCCCCTCTTCACCCCGTTGCTTTGGTTAGTTCTGAGACAGGGTCTCACTCTAGCCCAGGCTGGCCTCAGACTCGGAGATCTGCTTGCCTCTGCCTTTTAATACCGGGATTAAAGGTGTGCACCACCGTGCCCAGAAAGCCAGCAGTGGTGTGCCTGGGGCGCACCTGTTGCTACAAGGAATTTCCAGGGCGACCCTCCTAGCCTGGGCCCCTGAGCTCTGCCCCCAGCATGAAAGCTGTTTTCAAAGCAACCCGTGACTATTCTGTAATGTTTTTGATTTTGACCATTTATGTACTCGGGCTTTGGGCTCCTCACCTGTGAATTGTAGAAAATATATATTTATATTTTGCGGGTTTTAACCCAATACCCTCGTCACTGGACAGCGTCCTGGCTGGCATCAGCAAGCTTCGGCCTGTTGCATCCTTCTGTGTTTGGCTCTTTGGTGGCCCCTCCATAGTTAGGACAGACACGGAGAACCTGTCTTTCTGTCCTGGTGGCACGGGAAGCACATTCTTGTCCCCAGGACAGCTATGGCAGCCAGTGACATACCTGACTCTCCGCCCGATGTCTCTGCAGATTTCAAGCTTCTGTTGTTGTGTCAGTTTCCTGTCTGCATCTGTGATAACTCTCTAACTATCCTGTAATTAAATTAATTTCTCGTGACAGTGGTCAGTGTGCAGTTAGATCCCCCGTGAGGTAATTATTTCCCTGTTTTTAGCTGCAGATTTTGTTTTTTAAACCAATAACTTCTTTACAGTGGAGTTCCTGTTTTGTGTCTCAGCTTAGAAATTTTATATCATATTTAGTTTGACACAATAGAAAGCCATTCCATGTGAACATAGTGTGGCGCACACACGCACATGCGCAGACATTAGTTGGGAACCTGATTCTACGAATATCTTAAATAGGAAAAAAAAAGCGTCAGGCTTAGTATTTTTTGGCAAAGTGATGGATACATTCCTCTTATTTATTAATCACTGGCTTGATGTTAGAGGTCTTTGTAGATCGACTTTAAGAAATGGATTAAAATGTTGTGAACATTGCGGCTTAATAAATGTTTACTGTAATGTTGTTTGGACTCTTGAATGGATTTCTTTACTTTGGTGAGGCCCTTGAGGTAACATCCAGAATTAGAGAGTCATTTTATGGATTTGGTTTTGGTTTTGATCTTATATGTCTGACTGCCAGGCCTGCGTGAATGTATGTATACCTGTGTGTCCCTGGGAGTAACAGGTGCTTATGAGCCACCAGATGGATGCTGGGAAGTGACTCCAGGTCACCTACGAGAACAGCAAACACTGAGCCATCCCTCCTGCCCCAAAGATTACTATTTAAAAAAAAAAAAGATTAAATTATCCGTATGTATGAGTGTTTCGTCTGCATGTTTTGGCACCATATGCATGCAATGACTTCAGGGTTCAGAAGAGGGCGATGGAATTACAGATGAGAGCTACTGTGTGGGTGCTGGGAACTTGGGTGCTCTTACCTACTGAGCCATCTCTTCAGCCCATCATTTTTATTTATTTTATTTTATTTTATTTTATTTTTGAGACGGGACTCTATGTAACCCCGATTGTTCTGGAACTCACTGTGTAGACCAGGGTGATCTGGAACTCAAAGCGACCCCTCTCTGCCTCTGCTTCTTGAGTTCTCGGGGTTAATGGCACACAGCACTACTCCTGGCTATTTTAAAATTATTTTTAATTACGCTTTTATGTGTTTGTAGATGATTGCAAGAATCCAGACCAGGGAATCAGATCCCTGGAAGTTGAAGTTATAGGTGCTTGTGAGCAGTCAGTGCTCTTAGCTGCTGAGCCATCTCTCCAGTCCAGTTTTGAAAGTTATTATTTTGTGTATCTGTGTTTAAAGCTTTAAAAAATTTTAATGCCGGGCAGTGGTGGCACATGCCTTTAATCCCAGCATTTGGGAGGCAGAGACAGGCGGATTTCTGAGTTCGAGGCCAGCCTGGTCTACAGAGTGAGTTCCAGGACAGCCAGGACTACACAGAGAAACCCTGTCTCGAAAAACCAAAAAAAAAAAAAAAAATTTTTTTAATAGTGGTGTGTGTGTGTGTGTGTGTGTGTGTGAGAGAGAGAGAGAGAGAGAGAGTGTGTGTGTGTGTGTGTGTGTGAGAGAGAGAGAGAGAGAGAGAGAGAGCAACAAAGTACTACTGAAGAGTTGCAGAAGGCTGGAGAGATGGATGGCTCAGTGGTTAAGAGCACTGTCTGCTCTTCCGGAGGTCCTGAGTTCAGTTCCCAGCAACCACACAACCATCTGTAATGGGAATCCCGATGCCCTCTTCTAGTGTGCCTGAAGACAGCTGCAGTGTGCTCATGTAAATATAAGAAATCTTTAAAAAAAAAAAAAAAAAAGTTGCAGAGAGAGGTTAGGGTAGAAACCACCGTGAAGCTATGAAACACACTGGCTGGGATCCTTGTGGCTAGAAGTATTCTGGAAGCAACTAAGCATTGGTTGCTAAAACATCCTGGGGCGTGGTGGTGGCCCTGGTGGGCAGTGAAGAAAGCCTGGAGCCCTGGCTTCTGCCAGTCTTGAGCTTCAGCTAATGGTGACGGCAGGCAGGTGGCGCCCTCTAGCTGCAGGGATCAGTGCCTGTTCCCTTAACCAGCGTGTGCTCCTGGGCTAGTGTGCCTGTAGGTGTGTACCTGGCTTCCTACCTTCCAGGCCTACCAGGTAAGATTCTGAAGTTCTTCTCAGCTGCCAAACGCTCCCAGCTCTCCTGTGGGAAGTCGGAATACCTTAGCTCTTAGTGTCCGCCTAGCATTACAAGGTGCCAGTGTTATACGGTTGGACTTGGTCCAGAAGGCTTACCCGATTTCTGTAACACTTCCAGGAATCAGAGCCTACGGTCTCTTTATTTTCCGCCTTTTTACCTCCTCGTTCCCTTCGGTTACATGAATCTTGGAAACAAATGGGGCCTGTGAGATTAGGCTAAGGTGCCTGCCACCAAGTTGACGACCTGAGTTTGATCCCTGGGACCCACACTGTGGAAAGGAGAGAACCGACTCCCCAATGTTTGTCTTTCTGACCACATGTGGACCGTGGTACACACAAACCCACCTACCTACCCACACGTGCATGGGAAGTGACTATAATAAAAAATACATTACGTACATGAACTTGTCAAAAGAAGAAATAAACAGAATTAATATCAGGAGTGCTTATCAAGAACTTACCATGAGCAGTAATATTGGTTTTTATATTTTGAGACAGGATCTTGCTCTGTAGCCTTGGCTGGCCTCAAACTCAGCTTCCTGAGTTCATGATAAAAAGCACGCACCACCTCACTAATACTGATCTAAAACAAATCTCCAGTTGCTTAACACCTGTCTAGGGCCCCAGGGCGAGCTGAGTCCCTGTTAACGGTCTCAGTCTCAGTCTCAGACTTGTGGTATTTGTTGCTGTCAGGAGCTAAGGCTATGACACCTGAGACCCTGGAAAGGGACCACCTCCAGCCATTGCTACACACACACACACACACACACACACCATGCTGCCAGTGCCTTCTACCAGAAGAGTATAGCCTTCAGTCACAGCCTCTACCCTGTGACCCTCTGAGCCTTGGGTGCTCAAAGGAGGGGGGAACTACTAGACCTGAAAAGTATCTCTTTGCCTACCCTAGAAGCATCTCTTCATCTTCCCTCAGTAGGCAGTGCTGAAGGGCCCACTGCCGGAAGTGACCCCAGCAGTCTGACTTCTAGAACTTGGAACAGTCATCCATCCCTGCAGGGTCATCTGTACTTGTTTCAGAATCTAGATAAGTCCACGATAATAAGAGTTAACACTATCCCCAAGGCCAGTCAGTATTGGCCAGACATGGGCCATGGTGCCTGAAAATATTGATTGGTGTGGGCGGAATGCTTCTCGTGTCCTTGCTTGTGTGTCGAGAATGTAGGTAGAAGAAGGGAGAGGTGCCACAGCTGTGGGTTTTCAGGAAGTCTGACTGGCAGCAAATGGTATACACTCTGTGCTCCTCTGAGTGACAGCCAAGGCCCCCTGTGTCTCCCTCAGCTCCCTCTGGCTGAGCTTCTAAGAGGCTTGCTAGGAAGGGATGGTCTCTGTCAAGAAAAGAGAAAGCCTGGAGTCCCGGAGGCTAGATACAACCTCAGCCAACGGTGGCTGGTCCCTCTGGAGCTGGTGGCCAGCCAGCAGTGGCTGGTCTCTCTGGAGCTTGGTTACCAACAGCTCTCAATCACACCACCTTCCTGGAGACGGGACAAAATTCTCACCCTTTTTCATGCCAGGACAAAGTGTGGCGTCTGGAGCTATTTGTTCGTTTCATCTATTTATTTTTTGATAAGGTCTCACTAGGTAGCCAAAGCTGGCTTTGAACTCTCTGTATGAAAGAGATTGAGCAAGCCCCCCCCTCGCCCTCCCCCCCCCAGCAATAAATAAACAAGAAGGCTACAAGCCCTTCAGGTCTGTTATGTTTGTCCTAGCTGGGGTGGGAAAGGCGGAAGTCAGGGCACCTGCTTTCACTTGGGTTCACTTAAGGTGCCCCACCCCCACCCCTGCTGTCGCTTACCCAAGGGCCATGCAGAAGAGACAGTGGGTAAGGGCTGTCACACACAGGCCCTTCGTATTCTACACAGTCCCAATGTCACCTCAACCTATTCCATTTGAAACAGGGCCCTGCTCTGCTGGCCCAGCTACACTCTCTGCTTCAGGACTCTTGTCACTGGGTTGGGCTGGCTGGGTTCCCCTAGGAGGCCCAGGTCCTCCATACAGGGTCCTGCCCCTATCTTAGCTCAGCACGCATACCTGAGTACCCAGATGTCTAATCCCCCCCCCCTTTTCTTTTTCTTTTTGAAACAGGGTTTCTCTGTGTAGTCCTGGCTGTCCTGGAACTCACTCTGTAGACCAGGCTGGCCTCGAACTCAGAAATTCGCCTGCCTCTGCCTTCCAAGTGCTGGGATTACAGGCGTGCGCCACCACTGCCCGGCCGTCTAAACCCTTTTTTTGGGGCAGGGGATGCAAGTCAGTGCATACAGAGCTCACCTAGCATGCTGGAGGTGAGAGATACCTCCCACCCAGCACATCTAAGGATCAAGGCCAGCCTCAGCCACATTTCGATTTTCAGGCCAGCTTGGGCTGCATGAGGCCCTGTATCTCGGAATAAATTTAAAAGCATAAAATAAGCATTTTGGTGTGAAGGGGAAATAACAAAATATATTATATGGAAAAAATTTTTTTCTTATATAATGCAAATTCCGAGAAACAAAGTTTCTCTAAAAAAATTAAACAAAAAAAAAACAAAAACCAAAAAAGCATTTTCTTAGAATCGCGGGCATCCACCCAAGGCTAGGATCCAGCGTTCCCCAGTTTTGGCCTGGCAGGTTGTCAAGGTGAAAGCAGTGCCTACCCTCCGGAGGTCCCGCCCCTCTGGCTAGCTCTTATTGGGCACGCCCTTACCGGGATCTCCTTCCGGATTGGCCGAGAGTTGCAGCCCACGCACCGGAATGCCATGTGGTTGGTTGCCATTCAAGCCGGCTCTTCCCGGCGCCGCGACCTGGGCTGATGTGGGGCCAGACCTGCACCAGCCAATCAACGCGCCAATCGCGTGTGGCGCGTGTCTGTGCTCAGAATCCCTCCGCCGGGATGCGGCAGGGGCGTGGCTACTCCAGTCCGGAAAGAAGTTCCTTGGCTGGTGCAGAACCTGAGGTCCGCCGCGATCTAGTTTTCATTAGAGATGCCCAGTAGTTCTGTTGCAGGCGCTGGAATCGCTTGCGAAAAGCCCTGGGTTCCAGCCCCGGAACCCCTAAAACATGAAGGTAAAGAAAAGAGAGAGAGAGAGTGTGTGTGTGTGTGCGCGCGCGCGCGCGTGTGTGAGTGAGAGACAGAGAGAGAGAGAGAGAGAGAGAGAGAGAGAGAGAGAGACCCTTAAAACAAGTAAATAAAGAAACAACTAAAAGAAAGAAGAGAGGGAAGCATAATGTACACTTGCAAACCCAGCACAGCACTGGGGAGTTGGAGGCAGGAGGATCAGAATTATAAGGTTATCCTGGGCTACATTACAAGTCAAGGCTAGCCTGGGCTACATGAGACTGCCTCTCAAAAAAAAAAAAAAAAAAAAAATCTCAAGAGGATGCCAATTAAAGGAAGCTGGAAATGGGTTGTGGTGTCCCAGGCCTATAATCATTACCTACCTACTTGGAAGGCTGAGGCAGGAAGTTCCAGGCTAGCTTGGGCTGCATTGCAAGTTCAGGGCCAGCCTGAGCAATCCAGGAAGACCATGCCTCATCATTAGTACCAGCAAGACATCCACCGCCACCCATGAACATGGACTGAAATAAGGACCCCAGAGATGGTTCCACTCCATGGGTAAAGGGGCTTGCTGCCAAGACGGACGACCAGAGTTCGATTCCTAAGACCCGCACGACGGAAGGGGGGAACTGAGTCCTGAAAAGTTGTCTTCTGATGTCTGCTGTTGCACATGACATGTAACACCCCTTACTCCCTTTAAAATAAATGTGTATGTTGGCGAGGTGAATCAGTAGTTGCCAGAGACTGTGCTGGACACACACATACACACACATTTTTAAAAGGCTCAGTGGGTAAGTGCTTAGTGCTCAAGCATGCGTTCCAATCCCAGAATCCACATAAAATGTCGGGTATGGGGAGTCTATAATCCCAGCACTGGAAAGGTGGAGACAGGAGGATTCCTGGCAACACCGGCCAGCCGATGGGTGAATTCCAGGTTCAGTGAAAGATTCTGCTTCAAGAAAAATAGAGCGGGAGGGCCAGGAGTAGTGATGTACACCTTAATCCCCTGAACCTTGGCCCCTGCCCCCCTTCTTTCGATTCAGATGCTAGCTGAAGACGGTGGCGACTTTGAGTTGGACCTTTTCTCTGGAAGCTGCCGCAGAGAGAACGTTGAACTTATGTAAGATGAGAAAAAAAGCCAAGTGAACCCAGAGGGCGTGCACGTGCTCACCTCATCTAGTCCGCCTTGCTCAAGCAAGCCTCAAGTGATCCGGCCGGCTGGCAGGCCCAGCTGTCCTGAGGGGCCTCAGGCAGGAAGACCTCTCTCTCTGCCTGGGGATTAGTGTGGGAACCGGGGTGAGCGCTGGCTAGGCAGTTTTCATGGTCTGTCGCCCAGCTGTGTGTGCTCCTAGAAGGAAGGGGTCCAGGCGGGGGCTCGAAGAAGTGCAACTCATCACCTCTGTATCACAGGACGTTGCTGAATAGGGACAGACAGAAGATAAGAGAGAAACATCTAAAGCCCAGCATGGCAGTACTCACTGGCCATTACCCTACTCAGGAGGTGGAGGCAGGAGGATTGTGAGTTCACTGTCATTCTGGGTTGTAGAGTGTGTTTACATGAGAACTTGGTTTCCAAAAAATACAATAGGAGGCTGGAGAGATAGCACAGTGGTTAAGAACACTGACTGCAGCGGGGCAGTGATGGCGCACGCCTTTAATCCCAGCACTTGGGAGGCAGAGGCGGGCGGATCTCTGAGTTCCAGGCCAGCCTGGTCTACAGAGTGAGTTCCAGGACAGCCAGGGCTACACAGAGAAACCCTGTCTCGAAAAACAAAACAAAACAAAACAAAACCACTGGCTGCTCTTCCAAAGGTCCTGAGTTCAAATTCCAGCAACCACATGGTGGCTCACAACCATCTGTAATGAGATCTGATGCCCTCTTCTGGTGTGTCTGAAAACAGCTGCAATGTACTTACATATAACAATAAATAAGTCTTTTTAAAAAATACAATAGGAGCAGGAGAGATGGCTCAGCAGTTAAGAGCACATATTGTTCTTGCAGAGGACCTCAGATGGATTCCCAGTACCCCATCAGGCAGTTCACAAGGGATCTGACACCCCCTGACCTCCTCATATAGACATACACATATACACATGAATAATAATGAACATATTTTTAAAACCAAACGAGGCGAGGGCCGGTGGGATGCCTAGTGTGCAAGCCTGATGACTTGAACTGGATCTTCACATCGCGAGTGGAAGGAGAGAACCGGACTCCTGAATGATAACCTCCAAGCGCCACTTATACGCCTTGTCGTGAGCCCCCAGTAAGATACACACACCTTATGTATTCCTCTCCAACTCACATCACTTTCCCAGCATTCTTGCTGTTACCCAGGTTGGTTTCAAGCTTCTGGGCTCCGGCCATCCTTCTGCCTCAGCTTTCTGAATGCTAGGATACCAGGCATGTCCTATACACTAGGGGCAAAGAAAAAAAAAAGCAAATTGTGTTTTGAGGGTGTTAAGTGTTGGTGTACGTGTACATCCCTACAATTTGTACATACCATTCTTGCTATTCTTTTTTTTTTTTTTTCTTTTTTTGAGACAGGGTTTCTCTGTGTAGTTCTGGCTGTCCTGGAACTCACTCTATAGACCAGGCTGGCCTCAAACTCAGAAATCTACCTGCCTCTGCCTCCCAAGTGCCACCACGCCCGGCTTCTCTCTCTTTCTCTCTCTTTCTCTCTCTCTCTCTTTCTCTCTCTCAAGATTTATTTATAAGCCGGGCGTGGTGGCGCATGCCTGTAATCCCAGCACCTGGGAGGCAGAGGCAGAGGCAGAGGCACGGTGGATTTCTGAGTTAGAGGCCAGCCTGGTCTACAGAGTGAGTTCCAGGACAGCCAGGACTACACAGAGAAACCCTGTCTCGAAAAGCCAAAAAAAAAAAAAAAAAAAAAAAAAAAAAAAAAAAGATTTATTTATTTATTTTATGTATGTGAATACATTGTCGTTGTCTTCAGACACACCGGGCATTGGATCCCCATGACAGATGGTTGTGAGCCACTGTGTGGTTGCTGGGATTTGAACTCAGGACCTCTAGAAGAGCAATCAGTGCTCTTAGCCACTGAGCCATCTCTCCAGCCCCATTCATGCTGTTCTTACCTCACTAAAAATAAAGTCTCTGAGACATTTGATGATTAATGGTCAGTTCATAATGTCATTAATATTGCACAGAGGGTGGCGAAATCACCTATGCTCCACTGTCCATTCCTGCCAGTGGACTTTGCTTATTTGTTTGTTTGTTTGTTTGTTTTCTTTCTTTCTTTCTTTTTTTTTTTTTTTTTGGTTTTTCGAGACAGGGTTTCTCTGTGTAGCCCTGGCTGTCCTGGAACTCACTCTGTAGACCAGGCTAGCCTCGAACTCAGAAATCCACCTGCCTCTGCCTCCCAAGTGCTGGGATTAAAGGCGTGCACCACCACCACCCGGCCGGCTGTTTGTTTGTTTTCAAGACAGGGTTTCTCTGTGTAGCCCAGGTTATACTAGACAGAATTCACTCTGTAGACCAGGCTGTCCTGGAACTCAAAGATCCACCTGCCTCTGTCTCCCAAGTGCTGGGATTAAAGGCTTTTGAGACCGCTGGCCAGCTAGATAGTGGACTTAATTCTTTGGTGCACATGTGTGTGGGGGCACACATACCAATGCACACATGTGGAGACAGAAGACAACAGGTGGGAACTGATTCTCTCCCTCCACACGGGTCCCAGGAACGGAACTCAGGTCATCAAGCTTGCTGGGAAGCACTTTTAACCTACTGAGCCATCTCGATGACTCCCCCAACCCTTTTAAAGGCTTCTTTAGTTTTTACATTTTACTCTTAGATTTAAGGCACCGGCCGCTAATGCAGGAAACGCTGTAGAGGGCAAGTGAGTTCCCTAGGGATGGATGGCCTTGCTCAGCAGCCGTGGGTGTGCTCTGGTGAGGCCCAGCCCCAGAGACTGTGTCAAAGGATCGCTTCCTGCTACTGATGTGCCTTCTCATGTTTGTCATTGTCATACTCCTTATTCACTGGACTTGGGGTGAGTGGACACCGAGAGACCCTCCCGTCTATAGCCCAGTGGGACCACTCCCTGGGTGACAGCCCACCCTGTCGGGCATATTTCCCACAGATCAACACGAGGGTGGACTTTCACGGACTCATGCTGCTTAGAGGAGTTGATGACTTTACAGAATTCCTGATTCGATTCAGATAATTTTAGGAAGAACGTTTAAGGGGGGTGGTTTTAGTCGTTCTGCCAGAAAGATGTAATAAAGTTGGAATCAAGAATAGAATGTGCCTCTCCTCACAAAATAGGGAGTAGAGGCTGCAGACTAAGGAATATAATAAGCTTTTCATAAACTGCATTAAGAAGAGAAATAGGCTTGGGACACATTTGTGATCAAGGAGAAACAGTCATTCTAGGTCAGGTCCAAGGATGAGGCCACGGGGATGAGGCCACGGGGTGCACTATGACGGAACAAGGCCATGTGAAACTGCTGCTTTGAACTTATAATGAGCTTATAGAATGAAAGGCGGCTTTGAACTTCCTGTTGATATCCTTCAGTACCTCTCCTTTGGTTGTAACATTTTATCTATGAAGTAACTTTTTCTTACATAGAGAACCTTTTGTCCAAAAAGCTATAAGAAGCTGAAAGCAGTAATAAAGGTTGGTGCATCCCTCTTCTGTTTCACCCAGTGTGTATGTGTCTGACTTCCTTCCCTTCCCTTCCCTTCCCTTCCCTTCCCTTCCCTTCCCTTCCCTTCCCTTCCCTCCCCTCCCCTCCCCTCCCCTCCCCTCCCCTCCCCTTCCCTTCCCTTCCCTTCCCTCCCCTTTCCTTCTCTTCCCTTTCCTTTTCTCTTTGGCTCAGGAAGAGTTAATGAACTCTACGCCCTCTCACCTGGCCAGGTGAAGCCTCTGAAGCCACAGAGAAAAGAGCCCAAGTACCTAAGCTTCTTTTCTTATTCTTATGCTGTTATCAGCAGGAATGAATTGCCAGAAGCTATCAGCAGGAGAGAGTTAAATTGCCAAAAGTCACCAGCTTTTGGCCCTAGTCGCTGACACCATAACCCCCTAGCTGCCGACCTTGGGTACCTGGATGCTGAGCTGAACCTTGGCAGGTTTCTGTGCACGAGCATTTTGCCTGCATATAGTGTATCCACCATGCACGTGGCAGTAGGTAGTTGTGAGCCCCTATGTGGATGTTGGGAACAGAACCCAGGTCTTCTACGGTAGCAACAAGTGTTCTTAACTGCCGAGCCTTCTCTCTAGCTTCCAAGTCTATGTGTGCCTTTACTTATTAATTTTATATGTCTGTATAGAGCTTTTTAAAATTTTACTTATTTTATGTATGAGTATGTTGCTGCTGTCTTCAGACATACCTGAAGAGGGCATCAGATCCCATTACAGATGGTTTGTGAGCCACCATGTGGTTGCTGGGAATTGAACTCGGGACCTCTGGAAGAGCAGCCAGTGCTCTTGACTGCTGAGCCATCTCTCCAGCCCCACCTGTACAGAGTTTAAGTGTATCACGTGTGTGCAGGTACCCTCAGAGCTAACAGGAGGTTGTGAACCACCTGATATGGGTGCTGGGAACTGAACATGGGTCCTCTGTGAAGAGCAGTCAATGCTCTTAACTGATGATCCGTTTCTCCAGTTCCTCAAGTGTGTGCTTCTAAGAAGAAAGTTCTGGGGGTTTGCTTGTACCAGGCAGGCCCTTCTGTAATGGAAACTCTCGGTGCAGATACTCTTCTCTACCTGGTGGCCCAGAGCTTAGCATCCCATGAACCCTCAGGTCTGCCTACCTGCCCAGTGTCACTCATCCCTGCTGGATTTCCCACTGTGTTGTGGCCTTGTTCCTAATCCCGTTTCTAATCCCCACATCCCTGCTTGGTGATGGGAAGGAGGTGGAGAAGCAGGGTTTGAGCCGTGCTGTGGCCTCAGGGGACCCCTGGCTTGAAGGAGTTGGTTGGCACCTGCCCTGTTTTCATAGCCCTCTGGGGTGTAGTGGGAGGGCAAAGCCACTCACCTCGGAAGGCAGGAAAGGAAACCATCCCACAATGCACCTTGCCTTACTTCTGGCCAGGTCTAGAGAGCTTATACACGTTGCCTTAGCTCTGCCTTGGCCCTGCATCAAAACTTCCTGTGTCGTGCCACAGGCAAAGGGCAGTTTTGAATCAGAGATTTGTTCTTGTCTAGTTTGGGTTCTGTGTTTGTCCCAAAGCACAGCAGCTGAGTCTGCCATCCAAAACAGCTCCGTGTCCAGCTCTTTGAGATCTGTAATATATCCACACACAGTGTCCTGGCCTACCGGTTTATGAGAAGATAACACACACACACACACACACACACACACACACACACACACACGCCATCAGTAGCCATATATTCTCACCCAATAGAGCCTTTGTGTTCTGTATAACTTTGGTTCTTCTGGAAGATCTGTGGGCTGGACAGCTTTGTTTCACTCTACACAGGTATCAGGTTACACAATCCTATTAGAAACGGTTTTTAATGCTCATAATTTTAAAAAGCCTACCTCTAGTATGACCTCCAACCCACCTTCATTTTTGTTTGGGATAGGGATAGGGATAGGGTCTTACTTGGTAGCCCAGGCTGGCCTTGAACTGGCAATGAAGCAAAGGATAACTAATGTTCAGACAATTAAGAAGTCACTTTCTCAGCCGGGTGGTGGTGGCGCACACCTGTAATCCCAGCACTCTGGGAGGCAAAGACAGGCAGATTTCTCAACCGAGTGAGTTCCAGGACAGCCAGGGCTACACAGAGAAACCCTGTCTCGGGGAAAAAAAAAAAGTCTCTTTCTCGGGGCTGGAGAGACAGCTCAGTGGTTGAAAGGACACACTGCTCTCTGAAGGTCCTGAGTTCGATTCCCAGCACCCACACTGCAGCTCACAACTCTCTTCTGATGTGCAGATGTACATGTAGACAAAATACCATATACATAAATAAATAAATCTAAAAAAAAAAGTTACCTTATAGTACTGTTACTTTGTGGGCCGTACTAGGGATTGAACCCAGGGCCCGCATACATGCTCGGCAGGTACTCTACTCCTGAGGCAGGTCCCCAGTCCTTTCAGTAATTTTTTGTTTTGTTTTGTTTTTGTTTTTGTTTTTCGAGACAGGGTTTCTCTATATAGTCCTGGCTGTCCTGGAACTCACTCTGTAGACCAGGCTGGCCTCCAACTCAGAAATCCGCCTGCCTCTGCCTCCCAAGTGCTGGGATTACAGGCGTGCGCCACCACTGCCCGGCTAATATTTTTTCGAGGCAGGGTTTCATAGAGCCCAGGCTGGTCTCGAACTCCTGATCTTTATGCCTTTACCTCCCTAGAGCTTGGATTGGAGACGTGGGATCATCACTCTGGGTTCCTGGGATGCTGAACATCAAACCCAGGCCTTCATGCCTGCGAGTCAACCACGGTTCCAACGGAGTCACGTCTCCAGGCAATTAGCAGCCTTCCCTGCCTCTCCTCCCCTCTTCTCTGGGCTAGGAAGGATGTGATTGGCGCAAGAAGGACCTTCAGATGTGCTGCCACTCCTGGCTGGGCAGGTGGTCCTGGGTTGTATGTGGGTCTGGGCCATGTTGAGGTGGGGAATGGATAGGACAGTGCCTGGCTGTTCTGCGTGTTACTTCTCTCAGGAGCCTCTCACAGGGGCTACTGCTGGCTGGGTAGGCCAGATGGAGGCGTTACAAAGAATAAAGAGGTTGACAGGTGGCTATCATTGTCTTACCCCACGAAGACTGGTAAAGCTCCCGTCCCATCCCGTCGTCCCGTCCTGTTCCTGCCGTCCTGTGGTGAGAAGCCACTGGGCTCTTTCTGAGTGATCATCTCTCAGGCGGTGGCTTGGTGATCCAGTCACTGCAGCTGTGTGGCCCTAGCGAGACTAGGGGTTCTGTTTGTGCGGAACCTGCCTTTTTGCTCATGAAGGAACGAGGAGCTCTTAGAGGTGAACCAACCTCTGAGTGGAAACACGCTCCGGAGACAGTGCAGAGAGACACACAGACCCCCGAAGCGGGCGTGTGATGGGGCATGTGTCTCTGAGGGAGGTGACGCTCCCGGAAGAAGCCACTTTGTGTGTCCAGACTGAAGTTGGAATCTCTGGGTGTTTGTTGATGATTGACAGATGGAAACTGGTTAGCATTGGCTGGTGTTAAAAGCTGGAGAGATGGCTCAGGGGTTAAGAGCACTTGGTGTTCTTCCAGGGGACCTGAGTTTGGTTCCCAGCATTGACATCTGGCAGTTCCCAACTACCTGTAACTCCAGCTCCAGGGGATCTGGATCTCCGTTCTGTTGTTGCAAACACACACACACAGAGATACATATACATACATTTTTTACAAAGATCTGGTGGCGGAGGCAGAGTGCTTGGAAGGACTCCAGAGGTCCTGAAGGCCGCGTCTGTGAGGCTCACAGGAATGCTGAGAGATCAAGTTTGGATAACAGACATGAGAGCCGAAGGTCTCAGACCTTGTGTGCTGGTTGGTGTTTAATCACCAAGGTGACACTCAGCGGAGGCACTGCCTCTAGATTGGCCTGTGGCATGTCTATGGGAGATGTTTTGAATACTGATTGATTATTTATAAGGTATCACTGCTGTGGGTGGTACTACCCTTGAGCACACAGTCCTGGGTTATGTAAGAAAGCAGGGCCGGTGGTGAGACAGTGGTGGCGCATGCCTTTAATCCCAGCACTTGGGAAGCAGAGGCAGGCAGATGAGTGCGAGGCTAGCCTCGTCTACAGAGTGAGTTCCAGGACAGCTAGGGTTATACAGAGATACCCTGTCTTGAAAAATTAAAAAAGGAAGGAAGGAAGGAAGGAAGGAAGGAAGGAAGAAAGAAAGAAAGGAAGAAAGAGAAATAAAATAAAAGAAAAGAAAAGAAAAGAAAGAAAGAAAGAAAGAAAGAAAGAGAAAGAAAGCAGTGTTGGGTGGTGTTAGCACACATTTTTACTCTCAGCACTCAGGAGGCAGAGGCTGGTGAATTTCTGTGAGTTTGAGTCAGCCTGGTCTACAGACGTTCTAAGACAGCCAGGGCTACATTAGAGAAATCCTGTTTCGGACAAAAAGAAAGAAAGAAAGAAAGAAAGAAAGAAAGAAAGAAAGAGGGAGGGAGGGAGGGAGGGAGGGAGGGAGGAAGGAAGGAAGGAAGGAGGGAAGGAAGGAAGCAAGCAAGAAAAATCAGGTTGAAACAGGCTAGGGAACAAGGAACAAATTTCTTTTTTTAACCTCTGCTCCTGCTTGAGTCTCTGCCCTGCCTCCCTGAGCGATGGACTGTGACCTAGAAGTGCAAGCAAAATAGTCTGTTTCCTCCCCAAGTGGCTTTCTGTTTATCATAGCAAACTAGAACACAGAACTAACTCACAGGGTGGGGGGGGCCTGGACTGCTCCCCCCCATGCCCTTATCCAGGGCCTGGAGCTGTCTGTCTCCAAATCACTCCCGTCTCTTGTAAGAGCCTCCATCTTTGTGTCTTGAATACTTGCTGCGTGTATTCAAGCTAAGCATTGCAAGCTTACTCCCCAGGGTCTCTGTTAGGAGGGCGGGGCCAGGCGCGTAGGTCCCGAGGGCTCCTCTACCTGGGTCAGCAGATTAGTGCTGGTTCTTCAGAGGCGGCAGGATTCAGTTTGCTGAAGGTCTTTGCTTCCTTCCTTCGTGTCCCAGATTCTCTCTTGCTCTACTGCCTCCCTCACAAACTGGGGAGAGCAGGAAGACCCACACCAGAGGAAACGTCTAGAATTTTGTTTGACACCCCGGTTTCTAGATCCCTAAGAAATCATCCCTAGCCAGGTGGCAGAGGCTCATGCCTATAGTTCTGGCCTTTGGGAGGCAGAGGCAGGAGGATCTCTGAGTTCAAGGCCAGCCTGGTCTACAGAATGGGTTCCAAGGACAGCCAGGGCTACACAGAGAAATCCTATCTTGAAAAACAAAACAAAGAAAAGGAAAATAAGAAATCATCTTTGGGGCTGGGAAGATGACCAGATAGGCTAATAGCTGTTGTACGTGAAGGAGGGCCTGAATTTGATCTCCAGAGCCCGTGTTCCCAGCACTAGAAAGGGGCGGGAGAGACAGGGGCATCCCTGGAGGTCATTGGTCAAGCACTCTAGTCTACTTGGCGAGCTCTGGACTCACGGTGAGAGAGCCAGTCTTAACAAAACGGAGAGGCCGGGGAGATGGCTCAGTGGCTAAGAGCACTAGCTGCTCTTCCAGAAGATCCCAGTTTGATTCCCAGCATCCCCATGGTGGCTCACAATCATCTATAACTCCAGTCTCAGGAGTTATATTAGAAATCCTCTTCTGGTCTCCGTGGGCACCAGGAACGCACACAGAACACAAACATACACAAACATATATTCAGGCAAAACACCAGTACATATAGAACAAAGAAACAATTCCCAAACCAAAACAAGGAGGGAGCCCGACATGGTGGCAGCACAGTTTGAATTCCAGCACGTGGAAGGCAGAAGCACACAGATCTCTGTGAGTTCAAGGCCAGCCTGGTCTACATAGTGAATTCCAGGCTAGTGAGGCTACATAAGGGAGGCCCTGTCTCCCAAAAGGGAAAACAAAAACAACAAAATGGGCTGGAGGGATGGCTCGGCGGTTAAGAGCACTGACTGCTCTTCCAGAGATCCTGAGTTCAAATCCCAGCAACTACATGGTGGCTCACAACTATATATAATGAGATCTGATGCTCACTTCTGGGGTGTCTGAAGACAGCTACAGTGTACTTATAATAAATAAATCTTTAAAAAATTATTAACAACAACAACAACAACAACAAAACAAAAACCAACCAAACAAAAAAAAAAGTGGGTGTCAATTGAGGAATGACACCCATGATTAACTTCTGGCTTCCATACGCATGCACCTACCCCCCAAAACACACATACAGATACACACAAAGAAAGAAAGAAAGAAAGAAAGAACGAAAGAAAGAAAGAAAGAAAGAAAATTAACCCGTTTTCAGTTATTTTAGATACCGAATAGTACAAAATGGACTGACAAGGCTATCCCCAGCATCCAGAAGGTTCTCACCACAGTAGGATCTGAGCATGTTTTCTCTCCGCGGGAACCTTCTGACAGTCTCACCCAGATGCAGAGTCAGGGTCTCTGATGCTTCCCAGGACCAGCTTAAGCTGCTGTCATCTCCTTCACTGACTTTGTCTTCTACTCCAGGACTATAGTACTAAAAACCTGGGTCTTTTTAGAAAGTTGTCTGTGCACACCCCATAGGACATAATGCCCCTTCTTGGGAGCCTGGTTCCTCCCTCTGCTTGGAAACCTGCAAGATTTCCCAAAACTCCCTCCTGTCACCAGCAAGCCACTGGGAGAAGTCACATGGCACCAAGTCCCTAGCCCTCTGTTTTCTCTTAGTTTTAACACAGGGCTTTTTAAAGGTTGCCGGGGCTAGTCTTGAACTTACTCTGTAACAAGGATAATCTTGAAGCCTGGACTCTCTTGCCTCTACCACCCAAGTATTGGGATTACAAGGTTTTGCTTTGGGGTCCAGGCTGGAGTGGAACTTACCGTCATCCTCCTGCCTTAGTCTCCAGAATGCTGGGTTTCAGGCTTGCTCCAGAATATCCTGTGATTAACGCTTTTATTTTCGGTCCTGAGGATAGACTTGAGGTCTCACTCACTCAGTATCTTTTGTTACATTATATACCCTACGTATCCCTGTTACAGCATCCCGGTGGAATATGCGCACGCGACATAGACAGGTCTTCCTCTGCATATCTGTCTTTCTGCCTAAGACACCTCCGCAGCTAAAGTGACTGTAGGAGGAGCAACTTAATTCTGAATGAATGAATGAAGAATGAATGAATGAACGTACGAGGGCAATAAGTAAACAGAGCAACACCCGGTAAGTTCTGCAACAAGTGAGGGTGTGGAACATGCTTACCGCGCCTGCGCAGGCGAGCACTCTTTTTGGCAGCAAGCGCACCTTTTGCAGGCGCGGCGCAGCGCGGCGGAGGGTTACAGAAGAGGGCGTGGCCTCAAGAGGCGTGGCCTTCTGGAGGCGTGGCGAAGCCTGCTTGGGGGTGTGACCAGGCCGGATGTCCCTCAGGCCGCGCCGGCGCTGGCTCATTCTGGCGCTGTGGTTCGTCCGCGCCGTGCCGCGCTGAGCCGTTCCACGCCTTGCGCTCTCCGCTCTCTCCGCAGCCAAAGCTCGGCAGCCCGGGCCACGCAGCTCCGCAACCATGTCCAAGCTGGCGCGGCTCGAGCGCGAGGAGATCATGGAGTGCCAGGTGATGTGGGAGCCTGACAGCAAGAAGGACACGCAGATGGACCGCTTCCGGGCGGCCGTGGGTACCGCCTGCGGCCTGGCGCTTGGTAAGTGCGGGGCACGCGGCTAGTGCAACCCCGTCACGGGCCTTCCCGGAAGCTGTTCCCTCCAGGGAGGACCGCTCTAGGAAGGTCCCTTCTAGCTGTTGGGATAAGCCTCTGTTGGATGGATGGATATCCGACCAGTGTCCCTGTCTTAGGGTCGGGGGAAGCCCCTGGTTTGGGAGTCCCCCTCTAGGGCGGTTCCTCCCTATTCCTGCTTAATTGCTGGGATGGTACCTTGATGAATGGTACTGGGATTGGGGGATCCTCGTTGTCTTGGGGTCCCCCACTAGAGAGGTTCCTCCTAGTTGTTGCCATGGGCCTTTGATGGATGAATGGCCAGTGTCCCCGTCTTTGGGTTGGGGGGAGCCCCCTGGCTCAGGGCCCTCCTCTAGGAGGTACTGGTCTTCTGATGGTGTATCCACTGTTTAGGGGAAGCATCACCACCTGTAGAGGCCCCCTTTCTGCAGGTGAGTCACCCTCGAAGTGGCAAACACCCTCTGATTCCTGGGATCTTTTGCTAGGCATGTGTGCTTGGGAAGCAGCTCCTGGGAGGGTCTTGACTTCCATCCTGGGGGGTAGGGGGGCTTCCTTCTGGCCTTATCTGCAGTTCTTTTTTGAATTCACGGGATTCACGTGACAGGCTCCTTCCATCTGCCTTTGCCAGGGACCAACATGAAATTTCAGGTTTCTGAAAGGGTCAGAGTCCACTCCTCCTCCTTCTTTGAAAGTTACAGGTAGAGAGGCTTTTCTTAGGTTTAAACTCCCAGCCCTAAACAGATCCGGCTTCCAGACACCACCCTGGTCTGTGTGATTATGGGTGGGGCAGAAGCCCTTGGCAGGTGAAGTCCTTACCCACATGCCTGTCCCCAGGGCTCCATGGGGCGTGCCTACCCTCCACCCGCTCTGCCCGCCACCCTCAGGTGCGTGCCTGGGGTTTTCAGCTTACATTGGGTCCCTGCATCATGTTTAGCCCTCTAACTGCAGGGACGGACCCCCTTGTTCCGCTGTCATCAATGTCTGTTTTGCTCCTGGAATCTGTCTCAGGGGATCCTTCCTGAGTCTCCCCCCCCCCCCCCCCCAGCACCAGTCCTCTGGGTCTCCCTCCGTTCCAGTGGCTCAGCAGCACTTGGCTGTCCTCCTTCGTCCCCTCTGCAAGGGGTAGTCTCCAAGGGCAGGTCTTTTGTTGACGCTGTCTGCTGTCCCCCTCGTCGCTCATGTACCTGCACACTGCTGCTGCTGGAGAGCCCGGAGAAGGAAGCAGAGCTTCCACGGGGTGCTTTTATTTTTTTATTTTTTTTTACTTCCCTAACAGGGCTCCACCCCTTCCCTCCTATCCCTCTCACCTGGAGACAGAAGCTGGCCCGGTCCCTTGCAGGGCTTGCAGGGCTTGCAGGCTCCGCTTGGTCAGTTCGTGGGCGTCGGATAGGAGAACCATAACTTAACCGGATCATTGTCGGGATTGCATCCATTTTTCCGCCCCTCCATTCTCTGCCTGGACTTCATCTGTTTTCCTCTGCCAACAGCGACGAAGGGGCTGATCTGATGAGGCTCCTGTGGGCTTGGTAGGCCTGGCACTTTGCTTACAGCCTTTGAGGTGGGCCAGAGCTTTCCCCCACAGCAGGAAGCTGTAACCTGACACCCTGCTTGGACCTCCGCTAGGTACATCACACATCCTAGCTTTGTGACCAGGAACAAGTCCTCCAATCGCCTCAGGCCTTGGTTTCCTCATCTATAAAAGGATCATAATGAGAGGACCTAGTGTACCTTAGGTGGCAGGCCCTGTCCTGAGAGTTGACCACCGGACGATGTCACTGGCTAGGGGTTTATTGAGTAAGCCCTTATCCTTAACCTCTGTTCTTCGAGTCTCTGGCCTGTTGGGTGGTCCTGGGTTGCTCTGTAGAAGCTCTGTTGACTATATGGTGTTTCAAAGTCGGGAGGCTTACCAGCCGTACGGCTCACACTCAGGTGCTGAGGCAGAGGAATTGCTGTGAGTTCACAGATAGCCTGAACTTCAGAGGGAGATCTTGCCTCAGAAAGAATGACTACAAAATAAAGCTGGATATGGAAAGCCAGAGGCTGCCAGCCATCCGTGCAACCAGCGGTGGTGGTTGCATGGCCCCTCCCCTTTCCCCGCCCTCTATTCCCCTGACTGCTTACCTGCCTGGCTCTGAGGTTTGGGCATCTTTCAGGTCTCCCCTCAAATGCTGCCTTTCCTCTGTAATGTGTCCTTTCCCCCTGTAGCCATGTACTTTTTTAAGGGGTTTCCTCCTGCTTTGCTGGTCCACGGATGCTGAGTATTCTTGTGTAGAGTTAGACACCCCCGCCCCCAACACACACACACACACACACACACACACACACACACACACACAATGGCTCACTCCTAGCTCCTTTTTCTTCTCCTTGAGACAGGGTCTCATTATGTACTCTTGGCTAACCCTGGACTCACTATATAGACCAGGCTGGCCTCAAGCTCTCAGAGAACCACTTGCCTCTGCCTCTCTGATTCTGGGATTAAAATCGGGCATGCGGGGGCTGGAGAGATGGCTCAGAGGTTAAGAGCACTGACTGCTCTTCCGGAGGTCCTGAGTTCAATTCCCAGCAGCCACATGGTGGCTCACAACCATCGCAATGAGATCTGCCGCCCTCTTCTGGTGCGTCTGAAGACAGCTACAGCGTACTTATTTAGAGTAATAAATAAATCTTTGGGCCACAGCGAGCAGAGGCTGAGCAAGCAAGGTTAACCGGAGCGAGCAGGGTTGACTGGGGCGAGCAGAGGTCCTGAGTTCAATCCCCAGCAACCGCATGAAGGCTCACAACCATCTGGACAGCTACGAGTGTACGCATAAAATAAAATAAATAAATCTTAAAAAAATAAAATAAAAAAAATCAGGCAGCCGGGTGGTGGTGGCGCACGACTGCAATCCCAGCACTTGGGAGGCAGAGGCAGGCGGATTTATCAGTTCAAGGCCAGCCTGATTGACAGAGTGAGTTCCAGGACAGCCAGGGCTATACAGAGAAACCCTGTCTCGAAAAAACCAAATCCAAAATAAAGAAAAAAAGCCAAAAAAAAAAAAAAAAAATCAGGCATGCTCCACCACACTTGGGTGACCTCACACACACCCTTTCGTTTAAAACTAAGATTTTAAATGCTAGCACATTGTTTAGACTCTTGGGTTGAGTGCTAAAACACACCGAACCAAACGTGCCTGTGGTCACCCGGGCCTGAGAGGATTCGTGCCTCACTCCGTGATGTGGCAGAGGTAGGACCCAAAGGTGGGAAAGTCTCCACACAAGATCCTGGAGGTGCTGAGGTACACGTGTGACCATCAATCAGGTCCCTAGGTTTGTGGGGCTGGCCACACCCCTCAACGATGCTACTACTGGGCGCTTTTCTGTTCTCTTAAAGTCCTAGGGATTGAACCTGGGGTCTCCCACATGCTAGACAAGGCTCTGCCAGTGAGCCACACTCCATCTCTCTCTCTCTCTCTTTCTCTCTCTCTCTCTCTCTTTCTGTGTGTGTGTGTATGAAATTTTTTTTAGACAGGGTCTCTGTAACTCTGTTTCTGTGTCCTGAAACTTGCGATGTAGATCGGGTTGGCCTTGGCCTCGAACTCACAGAGGTCCTTCTGCTTCTGCCCCCTGAGCCCTGGGACTAAAGACGTGGTGGCTGGCCAGGCAGGGCCCTAAAAACTGTAGGGGCTGGCTTGGAACCTGCTCTGTAGACCGGGTGGCCTGTCTTGGCCCTTCCTCCTGCCTCAGCTTCCTGAGTAGCTAAGATTACAGAACAGAGCCACCAGGCCCAGCCTACATCCACCTTTGTGTCCAGAGAAGATACCTAGCGTCTAGCCAGTCTCAGCAGCTTGGGAAACCCTTTGCAGCCGCAGCTGTGGCCGTTTGCAAGGACCCAGGTGACAGCCTGAGGGAGGGACAGGAGCCGTGGGGCCTGTTTGGCTAGTGTTGGTTCCCACAGGTACCATAAAGCTGCCTCACCAGTAGAACTGCCCCAGCCTTGTGCTCCCCACGCCTGCATCTATTAAAGCACCGCACGCCGCCTGTTAACTCTTGCTCGCTGGCCATCTGTGGACGGGCTACCGAGGTGTCCATGTGTGATCTTCATGCAAATGGAGGGGTGACGTCAATGACAGATGCGTTCGGGTGCCTCTACTCTGCAGGGAACTGTTTGGGACACTTCCTAGGTTCTGACAGTGACCCCAGGATAAACGCCATCAGCTTCCTCTTACAGAGGGGGGAAACAGAGGATCCTATGAAGTCAATAATGTCTGAGGTCACATAGACTGGCAGGGGTTGAATACAGTGTTTTTGTTTGTTTGTTTGTTTGTTTTGTTTTGTCTGTCTGTATAGCCCTGGCTGTCCTGAAACTCGCTCTGTAGACCAGGCTTAACCTTGGACTCAGAGATCCGGCTCTTTCTGTCTCCCGAGTGCTGGGATCAAAGGTGTGCGCCACTGTGCTGCCGCCACCACCACCTGGAGTACCTTTCTTTCTTTCTTTCTTTCTTTCTTTCTTTCTTTCTATTTATTTATTTATTATATGTAAGTACAGATCTCTACAGATGGTTGTGAGCCACCATGTGGGTGCTGGGATTTGAACTCATGACCTTTGAAAGAGCAGTCAGTGCTCTTACCTGCTGAGCCATCTCTCCAGCCCCTGTATTTTTCTTTCTTTCTTTTTTTTTTTAAAGATTTATTTATTTAGTACACTGTAGCTGTCTTCAGACGCACCAGAAGAGGGCACTGGATCCCATTACAGATGGTTGTGAGCCACCATGTGGTTGCTGGGAATTGAACTCAGGACCTCTGGAAGAGCAGTCAGTGCTCTTAACCGCTGAGCCATCTCTCCAGCCCTGTATTTTTCATTCTAATTATGTGTATTCATACGGCTGTGTGGGGTTATATGCCCATGAGTGCAGTTTCTCACAGAGATTGGAAGAGCGCATCGGAGGTTCTGGAACTGGACTCACACGCAGCTATGAGCTGTCTGACCTGGGCGCTGAGAACCAAACTTGGGTCCTCAGGAATAGCCCTGTGACGTTTTAGCCACTGAGCCATCCTTCCGGCCTCCCTTATGGCGGTGTGTCCTGTTGGTTTTCACAGCATCCCCATTTCTTCAGACTAGAAGGCCCCTGCAGAGCAGTAGGGCGTTTGCTCAGAAGTGGCAGTGTGGGTGCCCGAGCTGGAGCCGGAGAGAATTCTTCCACTGGTGTGGGAGGATCTGTAGCCGCTTGACAACAGTTGGAGGGGACCCAGGGGGGGCAAACTGTGTCCTGGAGTGGCAGAGTGGCCCGTGGCCCGTCTGAGGTCTCTTAGCAAAGTCAGCTCTGCCTCAAGCATTACAACCCCCTGGGCCCTGTGGCTTCCCTGCATGCTAGATCTGCTTTGTATGCCTCCGGCCTGGGGCCTGAGATCTTGTTGCTATCATCCGGATCCTGTCTTGGAGCCCAGAGCTGGAAAGTCCCACACGTGGCCTTGCCGTGGCTTTCCCACCTGTGAGCTGGCTGGCTCTGCATCTCTAGACACACAGGCTTCCCCTGAAGCCTGTGTGCTCCCCACCCTCCCCCCCACCCTCCCCCAGCTCTGGTCTTAAGCTAAGCGCCTTAATCTCTGAGCTGTTCCCCCAGCTCCCACACCCAGCTTTTTAGTTTAGCCGGGCAGGAGCTGCAGAAGGGGCTCTCCGCGACAGCTTTGACTATCTCGGAACACACTCAGTGCCTGCTGTGTTCTCCCTCTGGCCCCCCAGACCCGTCTGCCTTGCCGGGGTCGCCGAAAGCATCGGGTTCACACGCGTGTGTGGGTGAGCGCCGTCTCAGGTAGTTAGGTTGGGTTTCTTCCACATCCCTTAGGTTACTCTCGTCCTGTTGAGAAATACAGACAAGCATAGCGTGTTTCAGACCAGGCCTCCTGCAACCCCTGAGGCAGGAGTCTGAGGGGGTGAGTTCTAGATTCCACTGATGCCCTGCCCTTGCTCGACAGAAGCCGGTGGCTTCCCCTGAGCCTGTGGGGACTGAGGTACATGTGTGTAAACTATCATCAGTGAATCTAGAGAACTCCCAGCATGGCTCAACCAGTCTCGAAGCTTCTCTTCTCCAGCAATGCTCCCCTGTCTCAGCCCCATGACTGAGGAGACTTTGCCATATGAATGTTTTTTTCTCCCCTTTGTGATCCTGAGGCTGGAACCCAGGGCCCTGTGAACTCTAGGCAAGTCCTCGACTACTGAGCTGCACCCCAGGTCCTCTTATCACGCCTTAGTTTTCGACAGGCTCTCAGTCAGGTTGCCCAGGCTGGCCCTGCACTTCTGATCTCCCCGCCTCAGCTTCTGGGCAGCTGGAATTCTTGCCACCAAACCAGGCCCGTGTGACATTTTTCAGTGAACATATATCCTGTTAAGAAAACCTGGGGACAGACAGCCTGGCCTGCTTTCACGTATGTTTAATCTCAGCACTTGGGAGTCAGAGACGGGTGAGATCCCCTATGGGGTCAGACAGTCAGGGAGTTTGAGGCTAGCCGGAGCTACTTAGTGAGACTCTATCTGAAAAGAGAGAGACAGATAGAATGAGAGAGAGAGAGAGAGAGAGAGAGAGAGAGAGAGAGAGAGAGGAGAAGAGGGGAGAGAGAGAACTTTTGGAGTAGTTGGAGAGATAGTTCAGTAAGGAAGGCCTTGCTGCTAGGAGAGATGGCCCCAAGTTTGATCCCCGAAATTCACACAGTGGAAGGAGAGACTAGGTCCCTGAAAGCCACCCTCTGACGTCCACACGGGTGCTGTGGCTTGTGTACTAGCTCCTCGCCCCAACCTTGTCCCAAATAAAAAAAAAAAAAAATTGTAGCCGGGCGTGATAGCGCATGCCTGTAATCCCAGCACTTGGGAGGCAGAGGCAGGTGGATTTCTGAGTTCGAGGCCAGTCTGGTCTACAGAGTGAGTTCCAGGACAGCCAGGACTACACAGAGAAACCCTGTCTTGAAAAAAACCAAAAAAAAAAAAAAAATTTATGTATGTATGTATGTGTGTGTGTGTGTGTGTGTGTGTCTGTGTGTCTGTCTGTCTGTCTGTCTATCTATCTATCTATCTATCTATCTATCTATCTATCAGGGAGACTGAGAGGATGGCTCAGATGTATTCTCTGCAAGCATAAGCACTTGAATGGGTCCTAAGACACAGAAAACAAAGCTGCGGTGTTCCTGAAATCCTTGCTTTGGGGCGTGGTGGGGGACACAGGTAGACAGCTAGGGCTCACTGGCCATCCAGTCTAACCTACTTAGCCAGTTCTAGGTCCCCAGTAAGAGACCCTGTCTTAAAAAAAAAATAAGCTTGGGGCTAGAAAAATCACCCCATGGGTAAGAGTACGTGCTGTCCTTGCCTAGAACCTGGGTCCAGTTCCTAGCACTGGCTTGGGGTCCTGACAATTATCTGTCACTCCAGGTCCAAGGAACCAGACTCCCTCTTCTGACTTCCATGGGTACCAGGCACACATGTGATAGACAGACAAACATCCAAGCAGAACACCCATACGCATAAACAAATCTTTAAAAAATCCAGTCAGATAAATGGATGATACCCGAGGAACGACCCCTGAGGTGGACCTGTGACCTCCACATGTAAACACACAGACACACAAACACACAAAGCTAAGTATGGTGCCACACTCTTGTAATCCCAGAGGACTGGAGGACTGGAGCAGGGAGATCAAGAGTTTGGGGCCACCTTGGGCTGTCACAGACACACACACAGACACACACACCATCTCACTGTGTTTCTTGGGGACTGTGGATGAAGGTTTAGCTCCTGCCAGTCATTCAGGGGCGTCAGAGTCACAGAGTCCCTGGCATGTGAGGTCCTTAGGCCTGTGGCTTCCCCCCAAGGGGCCACCCTTTAAGGCTAGACTGAAGAGTTGCCATTTTTGCTTGTGTTTTTTTAGGGAATTACAATGACTTATACCACTGGTCTGTCCGGTCGTATTCGGACTTCTGGGCTGAGTTCTGGAAGTTCAGTGGAATCGTCTATTCACGCATGTATGACGAGGTGAGTGAATCTGGCCACACTCTTGTCTCCTTACATGGTTGTTTCCGAGTGAAATGCTGCTTAGGGGATACCGAATCATGCCTGCTACGTCCACGTGTGGACCGGCAACATGGCTCAGGGGGTAAAGGCGCTTGCTGCCAAGCCGAATGGAATGACCTGAGCTCAGTGCCTGGGACCCACACGGGAGAGAGAGAGGACCGACTCCTGCAGATGGCCCTCGGGTCTTCTCACATGGCTGTGGTGCATGCCACCACACCCCTTACACACACATGCTATACACACACACTTTGAAAATGTAACAGGGCGGTGCCTGGAGAGGTGACTCAGAGGTTGAGGGCATCGGCTGCTCTTCCAGGGGACCTGGGTTCAATTCTCAGCACCCACACAGCAGCTCCTGACCATCTGTCACTCGAGGCGCAGGGGATCCAGTCTCCTCTTCTGGCTTCCACAGGTACCGTACACGTACGGTGCACAGACATTCATGCAAGCAGAACACCCGTACAAACGCTAAAATAGGAAAAATTAAAAATAGCACACAGAAGACCAAAGCAGTCGGATGGCAAGCTTGGAGCCAACCTGGGCTAGGTGGGAAGACCCTGTCTCAGATAACCCCAAAGGCCTTCCTTCTCATATTTCACTGGCGTGAGACGTCGTGTGGGCGTGGCTTTGAAGGGTGTAGTCTGAAGTATGAGCCAGCATCTCCGTGTCATTGTGGTCTCTGAGGAGACTTTTCAGAGCGCTCTCTGCTCCTTTCGATGGTCAGAAAAATGAGGTCCAGGAAGAGTCTCGTGTCTGAAGCACATTTCACCGCCGGTTTGCGGCGAGGCCTTCTATAAGGCTGTTCTGCCAGCACTCAGCGACAGAGACTGAGGTCTCTGCACCACAGCAAAGGCAGAGTCATTTTCCCCACACAATCGTGGGCTGTGCATGGGGGAGGGGCGGGGCCCCAGGCTTGCCTCCTGTTTTTGGCATGTCTGTGTGACAAGGCCCTCTGACAGATTTTCTTTTCTTCGTTTACTTTTGGGCTGGGGGTGAATCGGGGGTCTCTGGGATGCTGAGAGGTGCGCTGTTGCGGAGCTACACCCCAGTTCCGGGTTCAGACATCGTGTCATCCCCACCCCTCCACCCTCACCCAAGACAGAGTTTCTCTGTGTAGCCCTGGCTGTTCTAGAACTTAGTCTGTAGATCAGGCTGGCCTTAAACGCTTAGAGATCCACCTGCCTCTGCCTCCCAAGTGCTGGGATTGGAGACCCGCCTCCCCCGCCCCCCCTTCTTTTCATGTAGCCCACACTGGCCTCAAACTCCTCATCTTGCCTGCACCCCCAGGTGCCGAGATGGCAGGCCTGAACTCCCCACTCCCTTTCCTTTCCTTCCTCTTTAGCAGCCGTTGTCTTAGGTGCTCAGGAAACTCTGTTGTAAGAATTTCTGGGGTGGCCCCCCGCGGGGGGGGGGCAGGGCTGTGCTGTGTGTCCTCAGGCTGGTGTTTGGGTGATGTCACCAGGCTCCACACTGAGCCCCTGGCCCCCTTCCGCTGTCCCCCTGCAGGTTGTGGACACATCCAAAGGAATCGCAGACGTCCCTGAGTGGTTCCGAGGCAGCCGCCTCAACTACGCAGAGAACCTCCTACGGCACAAGGAGAACGACAGAGTCGCCCTTTACGTGGCCCGTGAGTCCCCTGGGTGTCCTGGGTGGTGAATGCGCAAGGCCCCGTGGACGTGAAGGGAGTCCTGGGTTCCAGCTGAGTGCCAGCATCCTCCTGGGATGGGACACCTCTGCTGGGAGACAGAGAGGCCTGGTCAGAGACTGTTGCTCGTTTCTGCCATCTTTCCCCCCAATCCTGACCTCCCCCCACAAGACAGGGTTTCTCTGTGTAGCCCTGGCTGTCCTGGAACTCACTCTGCAGACCAGGCTGGCCTTGACCTCACAGAGAGATCCTCCTGTCTCTGCTGTCACGGTGCTGGGATTCAAGGTGTGTTCCACCACATCCTTCTTGTGTATGTGCAGCGCGTGTTTGTCTGTGTTCAGGACTGTGCAGTAGCACTTTTGTGCATATTTGTGTGCTCGAGAGACAAGAGGACCACTCAGGGGCCCACGCTGGTTTGAGGTGGTTCGTGGCGATGGCTGTTTTGGTGGCTGCACGCTCCCCTTTGAGTAATAACCCGTTAGTCAGGCAGTCCATCACACTGGAGGGGGTTGGGCTTAGTGGAGTGGGTGGAGCTTCCCGGAACCATTAGCTTTTGTAATCGAAGGTTCTGGTATTTGGACAGGGCCAACATCTACTACCAGGGAGAGCCACTGGTGTTTGGCCCTAAAGCTTCTGAAAAGAACCCAGTGTGCTGTGCTCTTAACTGTCACATGCCTAGTGTCTGTCCTGGTCCGACAGCGGTCAACTTTCTCTAATCTTTATCAAGCTTTTTTTTTTTTTTTTTTTTTTTTTTTTTTTTACTTAGTCAAAGTGTTGCTAGGGGAAGGGTCAGATCCTTGGGCTTGGCATAAGACTAAATGATCTTGAGTGAGGATTTTAGTTCAAGGCCCAGCCTCATGCTGTTGCTGTGTGACTTTAGGTACGTTGCTCAGCCTCTCTGGTTGTTTATGCACTGCCACCTGGAACTGATGATAACACCTACTTCACAGTTGTTGTTAGGTTGAGCTGTGTGTGTGTGTGTGTGTGTGTGTGTGTGTGCAACCCCATTGGCACAGGAGTTCTGTGGACTTCTCCGTCAAGGTTCTAGGTTGGAAATCAGTGCAGCTCGCAATATGGCGGCTGTCTAGTTCTCACGGTAGCTTCCTGGAGCATCTCTGGGGGGGGGACCAGACCTGAGGTCTCAGAGCCCACAGTCACTTCCGACACACACATTCTGCACAGTGCTCATGTTGGTTTTGGGTGTTGAATACCTTTTGCTTCTTCCTCTCCTGGGTCCCCCCCCCCCCCGTTCTCCCCCCATGGTGCTGTTCAGTCTGTGGCATTGGTTCAGGCGCCTGCCAGCCTCTCTCCTGCTCTTAGGAGCACTGGTGACTCTATTAACCCCTCACACCCCTGTTCCTCAGACCCAGCCAGACTCGGGGGCTGCAGCCTTGAGTGGTACCGACAAACTCCCTGCTCTCATGAGGTTGATATTTTGGGGGTTGGGAGGGTTTGACCTTAGTGCTAGGAAGAAGAAATAAGATAGTCTAAGAGGAAGGAACTGAGGGGCTGAGGGGAACCGGCTTTCGTCAGAGCTGCCGGGTACCGGGTGAGGGTCTGCTTTCTCGTTCTCTTTGAGAACTCATCTATCCCTTGGCTCTCGGCACCAGCTTTTTTTTTTTTTTTTTTTTTTTTTTTTTTTTTTTTGGTGGGGGGAGGTGGTTCCTCTCCACAGGGTTTCTCTGTATAGCCTAGGCTATCCCGGTCTTGCTCTGTAGACTAGCCTGGCCTTGATCTTAAAGAGATCCACCTGCCTCTGCCTCCCGAGTGCAGGAATTAAAGGCGTGCACCACCACACTGGGCTAGCCTTAGCTTTTCAGGGTATATCTTACTGCATCTGTTGGTGTTCTCTTCCTGAATACCCACAAGGCCCTATTGCTTGGGTGTCTGAGTCTGTGTGTGCGTCAGAGTCTTGGGAAGGCCACTCTGTTCCAGGTCCAGGGTTCTGGCCTGACACCATCTTCCCTTCCTCTCTGGACCCATATAAAGTCAAGTGCTTCACCCAGTACTCCGGTGCTCCGTGGGCTCTTGCTTTCTCCCACTGCAAAATGAGAACAGTCTCCAGTCTGATATCCCAAACCACATCGGCATACCCGAGACTTAGGGGAAACCGAGGAACTGCTTCTCAGTGCTTGTGGTGCGGGCATCCCGGGTGGGTCCCGAACCAAGGATGATCTCCCCCCCACCCCCGATTCCTTGTCACCCTGCCCCCTCTCTCATAGGAACGCAGATCAGCTGAGTTGGCTTTCCTGGAGGCTCTGCTCTGACCGGGATGAGGAGGCTGCTTCTGCCTCAGTCTCCCCTGGGCCTCCCCTTTAAGGTTGGAGCTTTCCTTCCTCATGGCTTCAGAGAGGCGGATGCCCGTAAGCTGTGGCTCTCTGACAGCCCACAAGCCAGACAGCTATTCAGGTGCCGAGAAGCAAACACCTCGGACTTCTGACCGTGTGTCATCTGCCCTGCCCCCACCCTGCCGCCTGCCCCTGACAGGTGTGGCCCGGCTGTGCCCTGCTCACTCAGGCATCCCAGGCAGCACTCAGGTTGGCTTCTCCGAAGCGAAGCCTTCACGCTCCAGTGAGCGGCCAGCAGCCCCTCCGCCTGCCATGGCTTTGTCAGCACAGCCGTCTGGTCTGCACAGCACACTTTGTCTCTGAGTACCATGGCCTGATAGAAATGTCACAGGAGTGGCTGCGGGACCAGCCCAGCAGGGTCAAAGAGAGACTGGGGGGTGGGGGGTGGGGCTGATGTCCATCCCACGCACATGGGGGACACCAGTTTTGTGTCTCAGGATGAATGGCCTCCCGCACTTGTGGAAAGGTGCTTGCAGTGAGTGCCCTGCCTCAAAGATGGTGGTCGAAGGGCTAGCACCTTCCCGAGGTCATTGTTTCCTCAAGGGGGACTCCAGTCCAGTTGCTGTGCAGGGTGACAGACAGATCACCTGACAATCCATCCATCTTGGACAAAATTTTCTACCTCAGTTCTTTCGGCTTAGCTGGCTGACAGGGGCTGCCTCTTGCTAAAGGCCTCTCTCCATTGCGCGCACGAGTTTTCACAGTGGCCGCTGGCTCTCCTCAGTGGGCCACAGGATCGTGTTTCTGTGCTGAGATGGGCCTGTGCTCTCGCCTCTGCGCTCTACCTGCCGGTCACTTTCCCCTAGAGCAGTGGTTCTTTCTCATCCTGGGGCCGAACAACCGCTTCATTGGGGTGGCACACCCGATGTTTACATTACGATCAGTTTACATTACAAAATCAGTTATGAAGTGGCAGTGAAAATAATTTTATTGTGGGAGGTCGCCACAGCATGAAGAACTGTCTTAAGGGGTGGCCGCATTCGGAAGGTTGAGAACCACTGACTTAGAGACAGTGTCATTTACTAAGTGGCTGTGGCTGGCCTGGAGCATGTGATTCCCCAGCCTCAGCCTCCTGAGGAAGCTGAGGTGACTGGCTTGAGGTCCCAGGCCCAGTTTCCGTGATGTCTTTTATACCAAGGCTTGTGGCCCCCACAGTGACCCCACTGGCCACTTGGGCCAGGCCTGTGAAGTTGGGACTGTCTGGGGCAACACTTCGGCCATTTTTAATGACTAGGTGAAAACTGGCATTGATGTTTTGACATCATTTCTTAGGTGAGGACTCTTGTGGGCTTTCGAGGGACCCTCATAGTGAGGCCTCTTCCAGCAACAGTAGTCATTTAATAGTCTTTTTTTTTTTTTTTTGAGGGGGAGGAGCTTAACAGGACCTCACTATGAAGCCCAGGCTGGCCTAGAACTCCCTATGTAGACCAGGCTGGCTTCATACTTACAGGTCGGCTTGCCTCCGCTCCCTGAGGGCTGGGATTTGTGGCTCGTGCCGCTACACCCAGCTCCTTTTTTTTTTTTTTTTTTTAAATTTGTACTGTTTAAGTTTTGCATTAGTTAGTCAAGTCAGTCAAAAGGTAATCCTCAAAGCCTGGCTGGCGTAGACAGCTCCTCAGCAATGAAGAGGAGTTACTGACTGAGGCCGGAAACCAGAGACTCCTAAGTGTGTCACACGGAGGGGAAGCGCAAGGCTAGTCTCAAGGGGGCGCTGCTGGGCTGGGCCGGGCTGGGCTGGGCTGGCCATAGAAACTTCTTAACTCAGACACCTAGAAGCAGAGGTGACTGTGAGGGGCTTGTGACCACAGCATAGCTCTGTGGTGATGGCCATGTGGCAGGGCCAGGAAGCGCTACAGGCGACAGCTGTTCACATGCTGTTTCCATGTTAGTTTCCTGGCCTCCATATTGTACCCTCCGTCTGTACAAGGTAACCCCCAGGGCTCTGGGCTTCTCCCACATGCCACCAGTCTGGTTATTTTCATCAGCGATTCCTCATGGGGGGGGTCACGCCTTGGGGGTCAGAGGCTGGCTTCCACCCTTCCCCGTTCTCCTGTGGAGTGGTGCCACCCCTGGACCATGTCCAGGTCCTCTTCTCTTGGGCACGGATTGATCCCCATCGCGATCCGTACCTGAGCGGTCCTTGTTCTCTCCATAGGGGAAGGCAGAGAGGAGATTGTGAAGGTGACTTTCGAAGAGCTGCGGCAGCAGGTGGCTCTGTTTGCAGCAGCCATGAGGAAGATGGGCGTGAGGAAAGGGGACCGTGTGGTCGGTAAGGCTGCCCCTCCCCATTTCCCCTTCCCTCCTGTCCCCTCCGCTCTCCTCCCCTCCCCCTCCCTTCTTTGGTAAATGCCTTTTAGTTCTGTGATGGTTCAATCCTTAGAACCTGCACTCAAACCAAATCAAAGCAAACCAACAACAAAATGACCCTGAAGGTGGAGACTTGAAACGCTAAAACAGTTTAGCCGAGTGTAGAACACACACCACTGTATGACCATGGGGCCACGGGTCAGGGCCAACACAGGGTGAATTGCAGAAAGAGTCTTGGGTGTACTGGTAGACCTGTTGTTCCAGAATGGGGAGACTGAGGCAGGAGGATTGTCAGACTGGTTTCACAGGGAGAAATCCTGTTTCAAAACAAAACTAGTTACAACATTAAAAAAAAAAAAAAAAAAAAAAAGCAAAGATAAAGAAGGATAAACCAAGAGTCCCCTCTCCTATTGTTCTGGAAGGATCAGGGGTTCTCTTTGTTGTGGGGGGGGGCAAGAATGTCCAGCAGAGGTCTGTGTAGTCCATGGGTTAACAGAGATGCATGCAGGAGTTAGCTTTGTTGCCATGGGTCAGCGTGGAGGAGGAAATGGAGCCAGGCAATAGACATAGCCTGTGCAAAGGCCCTGCGGCTGCTGGGAACTAGGTGTGTAGGAGCAAGGGCACTGTGCCAGATGCCCCATGACGGATCTGTCATGGCTTTTTCCACCTCTTCCTTTCCCCCACCTCCCAGCTGCTCAAAGCCTTCCTCCCCATTGCCTCCCTCACCACTTTCGACCCAAGGCAGGAAAAGAGATGTGCAGAACCCTCGGGCGGTGGGAGTGCACAGAGGGGAGTCCCAGACGTGGACCCAGGAGCTTGTGGGGGACTGTGGTTCAGGAAGTACACGGGACTCTGCAGGCCTCTAGGCCTGGATGTCCCTCCTGAACGGCCCTGCACCTGATTTTTCCCTCAGATGGCTTCACACTTCCTGCTAAGAGCTCAGCCACCTTTGCAGGTCTCCTTTCGCCTTGAGTTCCAAGCAGCGGGAAGGCCTATGAGGATCTGTCTTTCACCTAGTCCGTCAGTTAGTGCCAGAAGGGTGTGCCTGCCTGGGGCGAATCATTCTTCCAGGGCAGCTTGGGGCTCCATCCCTGACCCTCAGTTGGACAAGGCCGTAGGCCAGGGCCACGCCCTGAGTCGTTAAGTGCTGTTTCTGGCAGAGTATGCCTCTCCCGGAGGGAGGGTACTGCCTGACAGCAGCCGCCAGTTGCAGAGGCTTGGTCTGCAGCCAGCATCACAGGGACCAGGTCCAGGGCTGTCCCCGGAGCCCTGCAGCTCCTTCTTAGGCAGTGGGCAGGGTGTGGCGTGAGTACAGCCTGTGCCGATTGGCAGGAAAGGCCCGGGCCACTCTGTTGCCTGTGTTCCGTGTGTCCCCGCTGCACCTGGCATCTAGTGAGCACACACGGCTCACCTGGGGCTGCCCTGGCAACGCTTGGGCCGTTCCTCCCCCCCCCCCCCACCTCCAGCGTCAGCTTGGCGTGTCCTTGTGAGTTCAGGGCCTGTGATGGCATCTGTGTTTGTCTGCTTTGCAGCCCCCAGGGACAGGCTCTGCGTCTGTCCCTGAAGATAGGCCCTGCTTCCGTTCCTGGCCTGATCCACGCTGTGGAAGGCCCAGCACCCAGCTGGAGCCTAATAAACAGCTGTTAGGTGAATGCATGGGGGGCTGGGCGGGCAGTCAGTCCGCTCAGGGCTTCGTCTGTTGGCGTTTGCAGACCGGCCCTTGTTATGTCGCCCAGGCTGGCCTGGAACTTTGGTCTTTCTGCATGTAGCCAGTGCGGGCTTTAAAGGTTGAAACGTCTCTTTTCTTGTGTCCTTCTAGGTCTTATTTAAGCTATCAGGTTTTTGTTGTTGTTTGGTTTTGTTTTTAATTTTTCAAAAAGATTGATTAGGATGCAAAGTGAATCAGTAAAAAAGAAATAAATGAGAAAGATTTATTTATGTTTTTTATGTATGTGAGTGCTCTGTCTAACTTCACACACACCAGAAGAGGGCACTGGATCCCATTCCAGATGGTTGTGAGCCACCATGTGGTTGCTGGGAATTGAACTCAGGACCTCTGGAAGAGCAGTCGGTGCTCTTAACCGCTGAGCCATCTCTCTAGCCCCTCCCCTGGCCACCACTTCCTTTTTTTTTTTTTTTTTTTTTTGGATTTGGTTTTTCGAGACAGGGTTTCTCTGTATAGCCTTGGCTGTCCTGGAACTCACTCTGTAGACCAGGCTGGCCTCGAACTCAGAAATCCGCCTGCCTCTGCCTCCCAGAGTGCTGGGATTACAGGCTTGCGCCACCACCGCCCGGCTGGCCACCACTTTCTAAAATCTGGCTAAGCAACGCCAAAGCCTCTTCCTTTTTGTTTTTCTTCCCTCCAGTTTGTTTCCCGGTACTGGATTGGAACTCAGGGCCGGTGCTTGGCTCTGCTCCACCGCTGGGCCACCAGCCAGCCCTCATTAGCATTTTTTCCAATCAGTCTGCAGCAGCAGGTGTTTCAGAGAGAAGGACTGCCACAGAGCCAGGGTTGCCTGGAGACTTCTGAGAGCCTCTCTGAGCTGGGCTCTCTCTCTCTCTCCCTGTGGAGGCTGGACTGGCTCCAGCAGCCAGGGCTCTTCAGTCTGGCTGGCTCTTGGCCTGCCCTCCTATAGCTCATGGTCCATCGGCTTCCCTCTGCCCTGGCTGTCGGGAGCCCCGTAGTAAGAGGCAGGGGTACCCGCAGCTCTGAGGAGATGCACTGAACTGTTGATAGCTGTTTTCTTTTGCTTGCAATATGGTCCCCAGGGTAGGCCTGCTGGTTTAGGAAGAGGGCGGGCTGCTTGTTGGTTAGCGAGGCGAGGGCCGGGGAGCCTGCTGGATGGCCGTGAGCCCGGCCTCCCTCGGGTGTCCACAGTGAAGCGCCTCTTCAGTTGTGCTCACGGGCGAGGGAGCACCTCTGCAGCCGGCCTTGCCACCTGCCAGGTGCCAGAGCACCCTTGTGGGACTGAGGGGAACTGTGCCCCCGAGCCCTGCCCTCCGAGTGCCTGTGGACCCTCAGGGGACACGTGTGAGCTTCGAAAGGTAGAGGCCAGACTGCTGCTGTCTCTCTGGAGAAGGTCGTTCAGAGCCCCAAGTGGGTGCTTGTCTGTGACCCTGTCCCCAGGGCTGTCTTGTTTTGTTTTATTTTGTTTTATTTTATTTTTATTTATTTATTTATTTTTTTTTTGGTTTATTTTTTTCGAGACAGGGTTTCTCTGTGTAGCCCTGGCTGTCCTGAAACTCATTTTGTAGACCAGGCTGGCCTCGAACTCAGAAATCCGCCTGCCTCTGCCTCCCAGAGTGCTGGGATTACAGGTGTGCGCCACCCCCGCCCGGCTTGGCTGTCTCGTTTTGTTGATGGTGATTCCTCTGACCATAGATGTTCTCCGGCCTCCCTGTCAAGATGTCAGTCTGCCTGGTGACAGAGCGTCCATTCCTTCTGCTACAAAGGGTTACACATAGCTCTCCGTGTGTGTGTGTGTGTGTGTGTGTGTGTGTGTGTGTTCACCTGGCCTCTCTTGTTCCACAAAGGCTTGCAGCATGAGGAAGGTTGAGAACCACTGTCTTAGGGAGCATGGGGCAGGCTAAAAGGCATTCAGCAAAGCAAAGATGGAGACAGGTGAAGCCCTTGCCCTCACCTGAGAACCCCAGGTTATATCCCTGGTACACACAGGGTCAGCCGGGTACAGTGTTCCCAGCAAAGGGGGGAGTCCCATTGTGGTTCTTCTAAAGAAGGCCTCCCTGAGGAAGTGCCGCATGATTTACAAGCTGAAGGACAGGTGTGTACCGAGTGTGGGAGACTGGTGTATGCCGTGCTGTGCTGAAGCACCACAACTTGTGCAAAGGCCCTGTGGCAGGAGAAGCTCAGAACACTGGAGGCACTGAGTGGAGTGAGCGGAGTGAGGGAGAAGAGCTGGGAAGGTGGGCCGAGGCTCTTCTCTAGGGGTCGTTCCGGTTCAAGGGTAGAAAATAGATTTGTGAGGTACAGTGAGTGGATTGGCTGGCACTTCTGCTTCTCAGATATTTTAGGTCTCCCGGGGAAACTTCTGGAAGTCTGTTGCTTCAATTCCCTCAACTCAAGGCTTTCTCCCCTCCCTCCCACAGGTTATCTACCCAACAGCGCGCATGCTGTGGAGGCCATGCTGGCCGCAGCCAGCATTGGAGCCATTTGGAGTTCTACCTCACCGGACTTCGGCGTGAATGTGAGTTGGGGCCCTGTTAGAGCGGTGCCATGGGTTCAAAGAGTGTCCCGGTGGGGTGGGGCTCCTCACCCCCTTGGAGCTGCAGGTGTTGCTCTGGGCGGGACGGGAAGGCTTTGGTGCCGGGGATTGACAGTTGAGCACAGGGCCTCACACACATGCATACCAAACAGGGATCTGGTTTTGAGTAATTTAACTTAATTTCTTTCTTTCTTTCTTTCTTTCTTTCTTTCTTTCTTTCTTTCTTTCTTTCTTTCTTCCTTCCTTCCTTCCTTCCTTCCTTCCTTCCTTCCTTTCTTTTTTCCTTCCTTCCTTCCTTTCTTTTTTCCTTCCTTTCCTTCCTTCCTTCCTTCCTTCCTTCCTTCCTTCCTTCCTTCCTTCCTTCCTTTCTTTCTTTTTAGACAAAAGTCATACTCAGTAGCTCAGATTGCCCTTGAACTTGAGGCAATCCTCCTGCCTTAGACTTGCAAGTTCTAGGATTACAGGCATAAGCTGCCTCACCTGACTCGGACCTTGTTTCCAAGTGTGCAAACTGGTTCTTGTTTCCTTCTTCAAAGTCCTGCCTGAGGGTTCTTGCTTCTTAGTTATGGGGTGACATGGGCCGTTTAGTGGTTGTGTGTGTGTGTGTGTGTGTGTGTGTGTGTGTGTGTGGTTATCTGGTGGCTTGGGGATCAGCCAGTGTTGGTCTGGTGTCATGAAGGCTTTGGGCCTCTGTGAGGTTCCTGAATGTCTGTTCTGATCTTCTTGGGTTGGGTTGTCTGAGGAACCCTGGTACTCGGGGCGTGTCTGGAGCGGCCCAGGCTGCTGGAGCGTGCTGTAGCAACTGAGAAAGGCCTTCCAAACTGTGATTATTTGGCCATAATCATTGAGTCAGTAGCGCTGTGGACATCATGGACTCACAAGGGCCAGGAGAATGTTGACTTTAGGAGGACCCGTGGTGTCTGCCAGCTGTTTCATGTGGTGTTTGTGCCAGCTGCTGTCCTGGGGTCAGCTGCTTCTGACCTAAACTGGGTCAGTTGGTGTGGCCAGCAGCTGAGTGCATGAACTGAGTCTGGGCTGCGCTCCCTGGCTCACGCTTCAGGCGTGAACGTGTAAACAAACACACACTCACGTCTGCTTTAAAGTGTGTTCTCTTGGCAAAGGCTTTTGAGGTCTCAACTCATCTTCCCGTAGAGGTGGAGTGGGGCTGCTCAGGGCCCATCACTTTGGTCCATGGCCCAGGGGGCTGAGGTGATGCCTGTGTGCCCTTTTTCACTTCTGGTGCCCTGTCCCTTGCCTAATGGCACTTCCTGGGCTCTTTCTCAGGCCTAACTCTGGGACTGTCTGGGACCAGCAAGGCTTGGCCTAGACTGAAACTCCACAGGTGACTCCTGGCCCTAGGATTTTCTGTGGGGTTGTATGAGCTAGTTGGGGCCTATGGAGTCCCCATGGGAGGTTCTAACAAGGTGGCCCTGAGTGTCCTCGTGGGAGGTTCTAAAAGGTGACCCTGGGTGCTGTTCTGCTTGGCTCCCTCAGGAAGTGGCCACCGGAGGGAGACAGAAAGGCCTTTGGGATGAGACTGCTCACTTGAGGTCGAGCCTGGGATGGGGATCCACAGTGCCCCTCGGCATCGAGAGGATGGACGAGGGAGGCCTGTGTGGCTGGGATCCTCTTAACTGTGGGTCAGTGAGTGTCGGCTCCTGCTCATCAGGAGGGAGAGTTGTCCTCAGTGCTGGGGTGGCCTGTGGGGCTGTGGACCTGAGGTAGAGCTCTGGTATTGCCCATTGGGTGGTGGAAACAGGGTGGCGGAACGCCCTTCAGTGGTCTGGACTGCCCTCTTCTGGGTAGATGTTACCACCAGAGGCCTGTGACTCCAGCGGACAGGTTTCCATTAGTGGCTTCCTGGCTTTTTGTCTTGCAGTCTGGAGTCCCAGCTGCAGGCTGCTCGCTGGGTGTGTGATGTTTGTTTGCCGTCGTGGGCACTAGGGGGCAGCAGGGTTCTACCGTCGCCTCCATTCTGCAGGGCCTTGGCTGTACTTGGGTCTAATCGGAGGAGGCGGCTGCCTTCCTTCTGGGATGCTGTGCTTAGCGGCTCGGTGTCAGACTCTAGGGAGGGTTCCCTTTCATTGGTCCCCTCCCCTGCCTTACACAGGAAGCGAGTCTAGCGCAGCCAGGTAAGAGCTGCCTGTCTGGGGACCTGGCTGCTACGTCTTGGGACAGATAAATGACAGCCTCTTGCCTGCTGGCCCCGGTCCTTTGTCCTCTGGCAGGCCTGCTGTTTGCTCCACACCCGTTCCCTGTGAACTGTGTCCTGGGACAGATCCAAAGTCACTGAAGTCGCCGCTCAGATTGCTTACCCAACACTGATCACCCGTGTTTGGGGTGGAAACCAGTCTGGAACGGGAGCCGAGACCTGGGACTGGTCAGAGGCCCAGCCACGGGCTCATGCTCTGAGCTCTGCCTTTCCCTGAAAAGAGAGTGCCTTGTCTTAGACTTTCCAGAGCCCCTTTAATTTAATATGTATAATTATGTTATATATCATATGTATAATATATATAATGTCTGAGATATATTTATATACAACATTTTTGAGTCAGATGTTACCACCATTTTCCTATGTAGCTCTGGCTGTCCTGGACTCGCTGTAGCCCAGGCTGGCTTCTAACTTACATTACCTGGCCCTGCCTCCCAAGTGCTGGGATTGAAGGCCTATGCCACTGTGCCCAGCTAAGTGCCATTCATGCATATTCTGTAACCTGCAGTGGAGGGGGACTGTCTTTTCCATTTCGATTCGTGTCTTCTGCTGTCAATCACAGAGGGTATCCTCCTGGTGAGGTCCGTCCCAGATCCATATGGACCCTAGCGCATAGCCCCATGCCGGGCTCAGACTCACTGTGTAGGTGAGGAGGACCTTGAAATTCTTCTTCTTTTTTTTAACCCCCCCCTTTGTTTTAGTTATTTTATCTATGTGAGTACACTGTACCTAGCTGTCGTCAGACACACCAGAAGAGGGCATCAGATCCCATTCCAGATGGTTGTGGGCCACCATGTGGTTGCTGGGAATTGAACTCAGGACCTCTGGAAGAGGTCTCTCTTAACTGCTGAGCCATCTCTCCAGCCCCGACCTTGAACTTCTGATCCTCCTAACTACTTCTCTGGGATTACCGGGTGCCATGCTGCTCCTGGTTTTATGGACTGCTGGGGATGAAACCCGGGGTGTCACATACACTAAGCAAGCCATCTTATCAACTGAGCCACATCCCCAGCCCTGGTGTGTGTGTGTGTGTGTGTGTGTGTGTGTGTGTGTTGAGCCAGGCATTTTATAGTAGGGTGGGGGCGTGGGCAGGTGGATTTGCAGTCGGAATCACTGTCGGTGACCAGGAGTCCTTTAGGGCTGTGCCCTTGGCTGTGGTGCTTCAGGGAGGGCAGGCACATTTGTCTGTGTTGTTGAGTTCCGTTTCGGTCTGCCTTAGTCTCCCTATCAACGCCCCTCTGCTATCCGCTGCTCTGCTGAGCCCTGTGTAGCTCACACGTGCAGGCTTGTGGGCCAGTGCACCACGGGAGGTGACCCACCCGGTGCCATCCTTGCCAACCACTTTGGCTTTTCTCTGTTGTCTTCTGAGCGCCTGGCGGTTTTAGAGACACGAGGGAGGCCGCCCTCTAAGCCCCACGTGCTTAGGGCTCAGCCTGCAGCCCCTTGCCCTGCTTCTCACAATTCACTTCAGCAGCTTGAGTGTTCTGTGCCTGGACAGCCACTGTCGTCTTCACTCTGGGAGGCCATCTGTGGAACTCCACATGGGCCGCTGGTTTCAACACCTGACTGGTTGCTAAGCACTGGCTCAGGTCAGACCCACCGTGGCGAGGCGTTCACTGTAGCATGAGGCAGTTTGCATGGCTCTGTGGCGCTCAGCAGGCCAGCTGCTCCTCACAAGCTCTCAGCTGCGGTCTGCAGACTCTGATGTGGAAACGCTTGTTATGTCTGCTGCCTGGATACTGTCGGCAGAACCTGAGGCCTCTGGCTGCCGGGTCATCCTTATGGCTACCTGTGAATGGAGACGGTCCTCTGAGATGGGGACCCCCCCCCCATGGGCAGGCACCGCCCCAGGCTAGCTTCTTCCCAGCCTCTCTGGCCTTGAGCTCTATAGCAGATTTGACCTTCCTTCTTCTATCTGGCCACCATCCCTGGCCCCATGCCTGGCTGTGGGTTCCCCTCTAGGTGCTGACCACCCTTGGGTGGTCGTGCCCAAGCACCTCAGAACCTCTCTCCATCTTGCTATCTATTCTGAGTGTTTCCCTAACTGCAATTCCACTTGAGTTGCTGGCTTCTTGACATTGTTTGCTCGACGGTCTTTTTTTTTTTTTTTAAAGATTTATTTATTTATTTATTTATTTATTACATGTAAGTACACTGTAGCTGTCTTCAGACACACCAGAAGAGGGTGTCAGATCTCTTTAGGGATGGTTGTGAGCCACCATGTGGGTGCTGGGATTTGAACTCAGGACCTTTGGAAGAGCCGTAGGCACTCTTACCCGCTGAGCCATCTCTTTAGTCCCCTGCTCGAAGTTCTTTTTTTTTTTTTTTTTGGTGTTTTCAAGACAGGGTTTCTCTGTGTAGCCCTGGCTATCCTGGAACTCACTCTGTAGACCAGGCTAGCCTCGAACTCAGAAATCCACCTGCCTCTACCTCCCAAGGGCTGGGATTAAAGGTGTGCACCACCACCTCCCGGCTGCCCGGCCCCTTTCCTCTCCGAGCTGTCTGCACTGCACATCCTCCTTTAGACCTGGAACCAGAAGCAACGGAACCAGCAGTTGTTTCCCTGTGGCTTTCTGGTTTTGTTCATATTTTGGGAGCACGGGGACTCTCGGGGGGTTCCCTGGCAAGTGCCCGGCACATGGGAGATGGAATTGGACCCTCTGCGCCTGTGCAGGATTGGGAAAATGACAGCATCGAAGTGAATCTAGTCTCAGGACCTTTACTTCTGAGGTGATCAGGTGTTAGGGTACATCAGAACTCCAGGAGGGGTGAGGGGCCCCCCCACTTAGCGCTGCCCCCTCCTTTAGATTCCTGCTGAGTCAGCACCTCTGCCTGCTGAGAGTCTCCCCGGGAGCTCTGGAAACACTGCAGGAGCAGCTAATTAGTCACACTTAGGGCCCTAATTAACCTAATGATCCTCTGCAGGTGGCTGGGCCTGCAGCCACGTGGGGGGTGCCCTGTCTGTCACGCGTGCTGTCACTGTGGGGATCTCTGAGCAGCTGCTGACAGAAGCACGGAGAGGAGAGAAATAGAGCCCTCCTGGGCCAAGATGCCTCTGCCTGCCTCGCCTGCCTCGCTGGCAGCAGTGCCCGCCCCCTGGCCTCTCCTGGGTAGGGTAGGGGGGCTGAGGAAGTCTACCTCAGTGCTTTGATGTTCCCCTTGGGGGTGCAGCAGAGGGGTCCCAAGGCTGTGCCTGTGCACGTTTATTTGTATGGGAGGTGGGAAAGGGCTACCCTTGGTTGGCTGTGGACTCCCCCCCCCCCCTTGTGTGTGCTACACAGCTCTGTCACAGGGTAAGCCTCCTTTTCCGGGCAGGGTTTCCTGAGCGGTACACATGCTTCCAGGAGAATGTGAACACTTACCGGAGGTCGCAGGTTCCTCTCGCCTCGAGGTTTCAGAGAGCCTCGCACCTCTCTAGGAGGCAGACGGCCTGGGTTTGTGGAAGTCTGTGGTAGGTGCGCGAGGACCCTCTGCTAGGGGACTTGGACCTTTTCTGTTTTAGGACACGCGTTTGAGTCTGCAGGCTTCCGTGCCGTGGCCCTCGCTTCCTAGGTGTGGCTGGGGTTCGTACCGCCTGTCTGTGTTAACTGCAGGTGTTGGGGACAAATGACTGCGCTCAGTGCTGACAGTGGCGTGTCCTCCCCTGCCTGTACAGTCTCCGATGACCCGTCCTCTCATTTTCAGGGTGTCCTGGACCGGTTTTCTCAGATTCAGCCGAAGCTTATCTTCTCAGTGGAGGCTGTTGTCTACAACGGCAAGGAGCACGGCCACCTGGAGAAGCTGCAGCGAGTTGTGAAAGGTACTCGGGGTCCTGTCCCCGCTGCGTGTGTGCACACGAGTGCAGATTTGTGTGTTCCCGGAGTCCCGAGTTTACTTATGTGCGTGTATGTGCATACAGAGATGGGACGCTCCCCAGGAATTCTGGATGCATGTGCATGTGTGCGAAGAGAGGGGTTGCCCCAGAAGTCCTGTGGGTCACACACCCCAGCCCCGCCCCCAGATTGTGCTGGGCGCATGCTCAGACAACAGCGGAGGCCTGACCATGTCCCACCCACCCCTCCTTCAGGACTGCCTGACCTGCAGCGCGTGGTGCTGATCCCCTATGTCCTCCCAAGGGAGAAGATAGACATTTCCAAGATCCCCAACAGGTGAGGAGCCACCCCCCAGCCCCACCCCCAGACTAGGTCCCGGATATCTGAGGCGGGGCAGCCATTAGTAGAAAGCCTCGCTGTGGTACGGGGCACTGGAAGCCTCCACACCATACAGCAGCGAATTGTTCAGCTTCCTTCCTGTCTTGCTGGGGTCTGGGAGGGCCCCAGGCATGGCTTCCTGGACTGGGCAGAGGAGGCTGGTGTTACAGAACTTGTGTGCGCGGGCATGCTCACATGTGTAACCCGTGTGGCGTGGCACACGCAGGTTTGTTCTTGCATGTGGATGCTGTGTGTCTTAGTGAGGGTTTCTATTCCTGCACAAACATCATGACCAAGAAGCAAGCTGGGGAGGAAAGGGTTTATTCCGCTTACACTTCCACACAGCCGTTAGTCACCAAAGGAAGTCAGGACTGGAACTCAAGCAGGTCAGGAAGCAGGAGCTGATGCAGAGGCCATGGAGGGATGTTCCTTACTGGCTTGCTTCCCCTGGCTTGCTCAGCCTGCTCTCTTATAGAACACAAGACTACCAGCCTAGAGATGGTACCATCCACAAGAGACCCTCCCCACTTGATCACTAATTGAGAAAATGCCCCACAGCTGGATCTCATGGAGGCACTTCCCCAACTGAAGCTCCTTTTCCTATGATAACTCCAGCCTGTGTCAAGTTGACACACACACACACACACACACACACACACACAAAATAAACAAACAAAAAACCCAGCCAGTAGCCTGTGTCAAGTTCTCACACACACACACACACACACACACACACACACAAAACAAACAAACAAACAAAAAACCCAGCCAGTACAATGTGTGAGTGGACTTGTGTGTGGATCTCACCAAGTACAGAGGGCAAGCATTTGGAAAACATGAGCCCGCACTGAGCATGTGCAGACCTTATGGGGGCGGGGCACTGCGTACACAGCATTCCTACTGTGTGTCTTCTGGAGGTGACCCAAGGCTGGGAGCATGTGCTGATACTGTTGCCTTCTACAAAGAGGTCTACATACGGGAGATTTTGGTCCCTACGGGGTTGGGGGCGTGTTTGGGGCACGATGCTGTTTGTTTCTGGCTGCTGCCAACCCCTCCTTCGCTCTTCTGGCATTGGTAGTTTGTCGGTGGACACACAGGCGGAGGGGGTCTTTTTTTGGTTGTGGACCATTTGATCTTCTAGGGACAGCTGAAGTGACCTCGTTACTCTTGCAGGGATCTTCCCCTCAGCCTTAGCTCATGCTAAACCTAGGTGTCCTCCCCCCACCTCCCCCCTACGCCGGGACTTTCAGGCTACTATCTGAGGCTGCCTGGACGGGGGCTCTGTGCCCTTAGGAGAAGAGGACAGTGACATTGGGCTCCCTGAGTTTTGCAGAGTATGGTCTGGGACCCTGCTGGACGTGAAGCATCATGTCCTGGCCCCCTCCCAGGTGCCGTCCACTCCAGAGGATGAGGCACACCTGTGGGTGGGGGACGGACGGACCGACCGACTGACCGCCAGGCCCATAGGACCCATCAGCAGGGGATGGAAGTACACGGGAACTGCTTCCCTGTGACATCCAGGGCGGTTGCTTCTGGTAGAAGCAAGTCAGGGTCACAAAGGAAGAGATCCCCACTGCAGCTGAAGTGTCCGGAAAGGCGAACCTCGCTTTCGATCTGGAGGGCGTCTGGTAGCTCAGGAGGTGACTGTGTCTCCCTTCCCCATTGGCTGGACTCCGACTTTACAGTCTCCGTGGATTTGCTAGTCTGAAAAGGAGTACACCGGGGTGGGTGGGGGTGGGGAAGGTGGGGGTGTGTGGTCATTGCTCAAGGGGAAAAGGGGTCACTGTCCCAGGTCATCACATTTCTGGAATACAGTAGGAGTCTTGACGGTGGTGGCGCACGCCTTTAATCCCAGCACTTGGGAGGCAGAGGCAGAGGCAGACGGATTTCTGAGTTCGAGACTAGCCTGGTCTACATAGTGAGTTTCAGGACAGCCAGGGCAAGGGCTGCTTGGGTTCTGATCCCAGCTGGGTGGCCCTGTGACTGCCACTCACCTGTCTCTGCTCCCAGCATCCTCCGGATGCGGATGGTACATCCCTCTGTGCCTTCAGTAGTTCAGCGCTGCCACAAGTGTGTAATTGGCTGTGGGTAACGGTGTGTCCCCTCGAGACCCAGTAGGTTCTGTCCCTTGAAGCCACCCACAACCACTGGCCGTGTGTGAGTTCATTGTGAGCCTTTCCCGGTGTTTGTGCCTGTGGCCCCGGGCCCCTTGCTGACCCTGGGAACTTACAGCCAGACGGCGGAGGTCTGATCTTAACTCATTCATGCTTGGAGTTAGCCCTGGTGTGTCTGATAGAGGCCATGCTGAGGGGCCCGGGGTCAGCTCTGTTCACCGGTTACTGATACAAAGTGAGATAGCAGGAGAACCTCATTCGCCGGTTGCTTATGCTCTGTGTAACACGCACAAGTCCCCCCAGCAGACCCCAGGCGCCGAGCGATGCCATTGTTTCCTCAAGATTGCTGCCTGTCACAGATGACCCTCAGGGGCGGGCTGCTGGTCCAGAGAGTGCGGGCCAGAGCCAGCCCTGGGTTTTTATTTATTTTTTTGTTTTTTCATTTTTAGAAGAGAAAGGTTATTTCCTGTGATTTACAGAGCCTTTGAAAGAAAGGGCTTTTCTCTAGGGTAGCATCCATTAGAGTGGCTCTGGGCTGCAGAGGAGGTGTGCGTGGGGGTGCGGCTGTCAGAATCATTTGGAAGGCCCTTTGTTAAGGCTCTCCCCTGGTCTCTGAGGCAGGACTGCTCCTGCCTGGTCGGCGGGTTTCGGTGTCATAGCCTCAGCAGATCGTTCAGTTGAATGACATCCCGCCTCCTTGCCTGCGAGAGAGAGTTTGATCTGTCAGAAAAAGGAGACCCGCTGTTCCTGTTTGTTCCGTGGTTCTGGGCCACCCACATCTGGTGGCTTCTGGTGGCTGTGGGCTGAGGCCCGGCAGGCTTGGGTTAGTCGTATTTATTCAAGGTCAGCCATTTACACAAGACTGCTGCTAGCCCCAGGAGGTCATAAATGAGGGTGACACAGATTTGCTGGTGGTAGCTTCCGGCTTTGCCTTCCCGATGCTGCCTCCTCGCTGCCTCTGCCCTAGGGTGGGGAAGCCTTCAGGTTCAGGAGTGGGGCCCGGCCCGCCTGTCCCTGGCTGCTCATCAGAAGGCAGAGGGTGAACAAGCAAGTGGACTGATCCACACTGGTCCCGGGGGCTGTGGACAGTGGATAGGCTAGTCTTCCTAGCAGTGTAGAGTGATACTGACTGACTGTGTGTGTGTGTGTGTGTGTGTGTGTGTGTGTGTGTGTGTGTATGTGGTGTCTCTAAAAGCCAGCCCGATCCAAGCAACTCCAGTGCCTAATCTTCATGTTCCATGCCTTCCCCTTTAGCCGCCTTGGACTGGGAGCCTGGCTGTTCAGCTCCCCCGGCATAGGGCTTCCTTCCATACCCACCCAGTCTCCCTGGATACCAGGCAAGCCCGTGCTCCAGGCTCTTGTGGTAGATGCAGAGGGATCTTGGGCCCTCGTGTAGCTGGGAGCAGAATCAGCAGAGCTATATTCTGGCGTTCTGGAACGGTCACCGTTGGTTTCTCCTGTTCCCACCTACAGTGTGTTCCTGGATGAGTTCCTGGCCAGCGGGACGGGCGCGCAGGCGCCACAGCTCGAGTTTGAACAGCTGCCCTTCAGCCACCCGCTGTTCATCATGTTCTCCTCGGGCACGACCGGCGCGCCCAAGTGCATGGTGCACTCTGCCGGGGTAGGTGCCGTCCTCCGCTGGGCCAGCAGCCATCAGGCCGGTCCCTTCTGCAGAGGCCCCAGGATGCTGCTCTTCTCTAAATGAGATGCCGGGGGTGGGGTGTGTGTGGGTGGTGGTGGAGGTGGGGCAGGGCAATGGAACATTGCAGTCTTGGGGCCGTGGAGGCTGAGATAGACCAGGGTGGTGTGGATCGTGCTGTAGCTGGGGCAGGATGCACCCGGTGAGCCAGCGGCCGCCTTGACACTGCAGGCTGTGGCGCCCGCAGGGGATTGTGAGTTCGGAGGGGTGGGCTGCTGTCCTTTCCAAAAGGGCAAGCAGGAAAGAGGATGGACTGTGCCAGCGCATCTGGTGTGCAAGGGATGTGGTGGCAGGGGACAGTCCAGAGTGTGCTGTGGATCTGAGCAGCAGCTGGGTGGCCTTTGAAACTGACACGGGACTGTCAGTTGGCTGTGGTCAGAAAAATCCCTTGAGAACCACGAGGTTCTGTTAAAAGTCTTATTTGACTCCGAGCTTCCTGTGCTGCGAGACTAGAGGCTCACATGAGGGAAACCTGCTTTCTAGGGGTGGGAAATGGAGACGGAGTCAGTAGGGTCAGCTTCCCCCACAGCCCGCATCCTTGCCCGGTCAGAGGCCTCTGTCACATGTCTTCTGGTGGCCTTTCATAAGGCGCTTGGGCTTTAATCTGTTTCCTGTTCCTGAATGCTTCAGACACGGGAGGGTCTGGTGAGGGCTCATGGACCACCATTCTTCCTGCCTGGTGAATTTAAGAAAGACAGATAGGAAGGTCATGTGTAGCTGGGCAGTAGTACTAGGCACACACCTTTAATCCCAGCACTTGGGAGGCAGAGGCAGGCGGATTTCTGAGTTCGAGGCCAGCCTGATCTACAGAATGAGTTCCAGGACAGTCAGGGCTATAACAGAGACCCTGTCTCAAAAACAAAACAAAACAAAAACAAGAACTGCCCTACCCCCCAAAAAAGGAAAGGCACGTAGTCTCTGTCTTCACCCCACTAACTAAGCTTCATTATGGTTTTGAGAGCTCTTTCCCTACTCCCATTTGTTGTTAATGTTTTTTGAGGCAAGGTCTGACTGGCCTGGATTGCCCTTGAATGGCAATCCTCCTGCCTCAGCCTCCCAATCACTGGCATGTGTTACTACTCTACAGTGGAGAGTTCACTTGCCTTGAAGATAGGTAATCATGGACCTGGCGAGTGAGGAGTCCTGGTGTGTGGGGGTCAGAGGTTACTGGCTTACTGCTCAGGTCCCTGAATTCATGAGAGGGTTTTTGAAAGCAGGGTCCCGTTCCTTCCTCGGACATCAAGGCCAGGGCTGCGGCTCAGCGGCATGGCTTCTGCCCAGCACTTGTGCACCCCGGTTCCGTTCCCAGCACTGAAAGAGAAAAAAATGAAACTAGTTTGGTTGAGACCCAGGGAACCGTAGCACTACTGTGTCCCCTCCCTGAGGGAAGGCATTTAACAGTCAAATGATAAGCGTGCGCATGCGCCTGGAGGAGAAGAGCGGCGCTTTCTTTTGAGCTTAGAACCCAAGGGTGACAAGCAGGTATGTGGCGGTGTGACCCCTGGGAGGACGCTCACGCCTGCTGCAGATCCACAGTGAGAGGAAAGGGGAGAGCCCCTCTGGGAGGTGGCTTCTCTCAAGCTTGTGTGTGCTACTTCTCCGTGGTTGTGGTAAATTCCCCATCGAAAAGCAGCGTAGGGGCTGGAGAGGTGGCTCAGCCATTAAGAGCTCTGGCTGCTGGGAGGCAGAGGCAGGCAGATTTCTGAGTTCGAGGCCAGCCTGGTCTACAGAGTGAGTTCCAGGACAGCCAGGGCTACACAGAGAAACCCTGTCTCGAAAACCAAAAAAAAAAAAAAAAAAAAAAAAAAAAAAAGAGCTCTGGCTGCTTGCTCTTCCAGAAGGTCCTGAGTTCAACTCCCAGCACCCACATGGTGGCTCACGACCATCTGAATTGGGATCCGATGCTCTCTTCTGGTGTGTCTGAAGACAGCTACAGTGTACTAATATAAATGAAATAAATAAATCTTAAAAAAGAAAGAAAGAAAGAAAGAAAAGAAAAGAAAAGAAAGTGTAGAGGAGAAAAGAGATTCCTTCTGGCTTACAGGTCCCATCAGGCCAACAGGAACGCAAGGCCACTTGGGAACCAGGAAGTGGAGAACAGGAAGCGGGGCCAGACTTTAAAACCTGAAAGATGCACATCCCCCCCCCATTCCCCCCCCCCCCCCCCCCCCGCGCAAAACTCCATCTCCTAAGGGGTTCACGTCCCAAACAGCGCCACCTGCTGGAGGCGGGTGGGGTGTTCACAGCTATAAGCCTGTGGGGACATTTGTCATTCAAATTACAGCCTCCCTTTGATTGGCTTGTCCTTTGACTTCTCTTGAGTGTGAGTGTGTGACACGTGGGGTCTTGCGCCAGCCCCGTGGCTTTTCTGTAGCCTGGGAGCTTCTCTGTGAACCTGGTGCTCATACCCGTGGGCCCAGACAGTGAGCTGATGGTTCTAGAGCCATGAAAGGGTGACATCCCCAACCTGTCCTCGGGATCTCATAGGGGATCTAGACTAGAGGCAGGAAAACCGTGGTCGTGGTCGAGGCTGAAGTCGTGGGCAGTGGGCCCTCTCTGTGCTAGCTGAGCTCAGTTCTGAGAAGGATGCGCTGCTTCCCCCTCCCCACCACCCCTCCCCACCCCCCCCCCCCCCCACCCCAGTCTCCAGCCAGAGCCTCTGGGAATGCACATGAGCAGGGTAGGGGGCTGCTGAGCTGCCTGGGGGAAGCAGGAGGAACCAGGTGAAGGGCAGGGTGGGGAGGAGGTTGGGTGGGAGGGGTCCCGTGTGGTCCTCTCTGTCGCCATGTCCCTGAACTCCATGTTTAGATATCTTCTCCCAGGAGGAGCCCAAGGGTGGGGACACGAATGCCGTTGGCCCCTCGGGCTTTCTCTCCCGTCTCAGTGAGGGTGGCCTCTCTGCTTTGTGAAGTTAGTGTGTCTCCGATGGGGTCCCTGTTGGGATGGGCCCTGAGAGCGCGCAGGTGGGTGGGGAGTGCTGGGGTTTTCTGATTGGTGCTCAGGTGGCACCAGAGCTGGCCCGGGGGGTGGGAGGTGTGGGGGGAGTGGGGGGTGTGGGGGGAGTGGGGGGGTGGGGAGCTCCAGCTGGGTTTCTCGGGGAAGGGGAGATGGGCGCTGCCCGTGTCTCACCCGTGTCCCGCCCTCCCTCCCCCCTGCAGGGCACCCTCATCCAGCACCTGAAGGAGCACGTGCTACACGGCAACATGACAAGCAGTGACATCCTGCTCTACTACACCACGGTGTGTCCCGCGGCTCCTCCGGGGCTGTGCGGTACGAGGGATGGCAGGCGGTGTAGTCGCTTCCTGCCACGTGGCTTAGAGCGGCATGGGACGCTGCCGCTAGCCCCGAGCTGGAGTTGGGAGTTGGGGTGTTCCTGTCCAGTCTGGGGAGGGTCCAGAAGGACCCAGCAGGGATTCTTGGGTGCCATACCGTACTGGCTCGTGTCCTTTTGGTCAGTGCCGAGGACTGAACCCAGGTCCTCAAGCACACTAGGCAAGCGCTCCACCACCGAACCACATCCGTAGTCCTTTATTGTTTTCATTCCGAGGTAGCATCTGGCTGAATTGTCCAGGCTATCTCGGGCTTAACCCTGTAGCCCAGGCTAGCATTGACCTCTTAACTCCCTGCTGTGCAGCCCCCCAAATCCTGGGATTACAAGGCATGCACACCGCACCCTCGCTACCTGGATATCTCCACCCCCAGGGTGCTGGGTGACACTCAGCCTCCCCAGCAAGTTTGCCCGGGCTTCCCAGGGAGCTGTGTCTTCTGTCCCTCTGCTCATGTACGGAGCTCACGTGCCTCCTTTGGCCTCCATGTTGGAGAATTCCTGCTGAACCTTGCTTCCCTTTTTGTGTTTTGCTCCCCCATACCCCCAGAGATGGAGAAGTAGTTAATGGCCTATGTAAACTACTTCCTTTTAAAACATTTTTTGACCAGATGGTAGCAACACCTGCCTTTAATCCCTTAATCCTAGCACTCGGGAGGCAGAGGCGGGTGGAGCTCTTGAGTTGGAGGTCAGCCTGGTCTACAGAGTGAGTTCCAGGACAGCCAGGGCTACACAGAGAAACCCTGTGTTGAAACACCAAAACCAAAAAGCTATTTTTTTGTTTGTTTCTTTTAGACTGGGTTTTACAGTGTAGTTTAGGCTACAGTTCTTCAGCCGCCTCTCCCTGCTGCCCCCTAGTGCTAGGATTTGGGGCCTGCACCTCCGCCTTGCTTACCTGGTCTCCCTGTTTGTGGCAGGTCGGCTGGATGATGTGGAACTGGATGGTGTCAGCCCTGGCCACAGGCGCATCCTTGGTCCTGTATGATGGCTCCCCGCTGGTTCCGACACCCAATGTGTTGTGGGACCTCGTGGACAGGATAGGGTAGGTAGCTGGGTCCCGCGCAACTGACGGAGGCTCCGCATCGGATAGAGCTAACATCCCCCTCCTGTCTCTGAGGGCTCTGTCTTTCTGCTTGAGCCCTGGAGGGCTCTGGAAGCAGAGGGGACGGAGGACGGGACAGGCCCCACCCTCAGCACTGGCGCTTGTGGAGTTGGCAGGACACAGCATCGAACAACTTCTGGTGCTGGGGATTATGAAAATGTTGTCCATAGAGACCCCTGTGCTGCCAGCCCTGGTAGATGGACCCCTTGCCAGGGATTGAGGCTCAGACTTCCGGTGTCAGGAGTGCTGCTCCGACCTGCTCAGTCACGAGCGAGCGGGGGCCACCATGGAAGAAGTGGAAGGAGCTGCTGGTGGCTTCTTTTTGGTTGTTGCTGGTTTTGTTCTTTGTTGTTTTGAGACAGGGATTAAAGTGTTGGAATTAAAGGCATGTACTACCACTGAACAGCTTTTTATTTTACTTTTAAGCATTTTAACACTTAATTATTTTGTATGTGGGTATGTACATGCTGTAGTGTGCAAGTGGAGGTCAGAGGATAAACTTTTTGGAGTCGGTTTTCTCCTTCTACCGTGTGGGTCATGCGGATTTGAACTCAGGTCATCAGGCTTGGTGGCAATCACCTTTACCCATTGAGCTGGCCCACTGCTGGTGTTTTAAAATCTTGGGTCACTAACATTTTCCATAAAACTGCCTGTCCAGGATGATGCTATTAAAATCCCAACATGTACCCAGAAGCCCTAAATACTCAAGGCACAATTAGCAAGTCAAATGATTCACAAGAAGAAGAAAGGAGAGGACCCTGGGCCTGTAAAAATTAGATCCAGTTTTGCCGGGCGTGGTGGCGCACGCCTGTAATCCTAGCACTTGGGAGGCAGAGGCAGGCGGATTTCTGAGTTCGAGGCCAGCCTGGTCTACAGAGTGAGTTCCAGGACAGCCAGGACTACACAGAGAAACCCTGTCTTGAAAAAACCAAAAAAAAAACAAAAAAAAAATTAGATCCAGTTTTGTAGACCCAGAACAGAGAAATCTTGGGGGGGGGTGATTGGGGAATAGTTGCGGGGGGGGGGGAGAGGAATTATGGGATGTATGGTGGGGGGGAACTGGGAAAGGGGAAAGCCTTTGGAATGTAAACATAGAATATAGAAAATAAAAATTAAAAAAAAAAAACCAACAAAAAAAATCCCAACATGTAGCTGGGAGATGGTGGCACACGCCTTTAATCCCAACATTTGGGAGGTAGAGGCAGGTGGATTTCTGAGTTCGAGGCCAGCCTGGTCTACAAAGTGAGTTCCAGGACAGCCAGGGCTACACAGAGAAACCCTGTCTCAAACAACAACAACAAAATCCCAACATGTGGCTCACAGTGTTAATGAGGAATATATTCAGGTGAGACTGTAGTTTACCAAAGGGTTAATCATAACCCTTGGCACCTGCTAGCCAAGCTTCAGGAGAAGAAACTGGTTTTGGTGTGGGGTAGGTGTGTAGTCGGGAGTTGGGGGCAAACTGCCAGGAAGGGGCAGGGAGAGGGAAGTGACCGTCCCTGGGGTCTCTGAGCTCCAGTGTAGTGTGTGCTACATGTGTATGGGATTACGTTGATATGTTCATGTTCACATGTGAAAGTGCACTTGACACTTGCACATATGAGATGGCATATGCATGTGTGTGCACATGAGTGTGAACTGCAGCTATGTGCATGCACTAGTGTGAAGCCAGTGTGCTCGTAGACATATTCAAAAAAAAAAAAAAAAAAAAAAAGAAGAAGAAGAAGAAGAAGAAACCTCTTTTGTCCCATTTGTCTTGGAGCCAGAAGCACTGGTCAGATTCAGGAGGCTGGCAGCTTCCGTAGGATCTCAAGGTTTTCCCACGTGCACACAAGCCAGGAATGAGCCTTTAGACTGTGGTGTCAGGTCCTAATTGACAGCATAGCACATCACCAGCTCCCAGGTTTTTCTCATGGAGGTAAGCCTGTGGAGAGAAGGTTCTGGTTAAAGAGGGGGCCAGAGTTCTGTGGGTCTCTCTCTCTCGGGATATAGGGCGGTCGCCCATCTGCAAGGGCTGTGTGGCCGTAAGATAGCCCTCACTGGGAGTGGCCTTAGTTCCCCTGGAGAGAGTCGGTCACTTTTCACTGCCATCGGGGCGTCTGTTCCAGGAGGAGCCCTGCTGGACCTGGGTGCCAGGCTGGAGCCCTGCTGGACCTGGGTGCCAGGCTGGCGATAGGGCAGAGCCGCCTGGGAACGGACACGGGAAGGCGGGAGGTGAGAGGCCGTGGCTGGAGTCTGGGACTGATGGCGGGAAGCTCTGGGAACTAGAGGGTGCTTTCTCTCTCACCCGTGTCACAGTATCACCATCCTGGGGACGGGGGCCAAGTGGCTGTCAGTGCTGGAGGAGAAGGACATGAAGCCAGGTGAGTGCCTCCCCTCCCACCCCCACCCCCCCGCCCCAGCCCCAGCCCCAGCCCCAGCCCCAGCCCCAGCCCCCGCCCCAGCCCCAGCCCCAGCCCCAGCCCCAGCCCCTGTTCCCAGAACCACCCACCCCTTCGGAGCTGCCGTCTGTTCGTCTGTTCCGGCTGAGGCCTACGTGTGAGTTTGGCGGAGGGCAGTGGGCTTGGTTTCATCTCTGGACATTTTTGCCCCCCAGTGGAAACTCACAACCTCCACACGCTCCACACGATCCTGTCCACCGGCTCGCCACTGAAAGCCCAGAGCTACGAGTATGTGTACAGATGCGTCAAGAGCACCGTGCTCCTCGGCTCCATCTCAGGTGGGGTCAAAGGCAGGCTGCTGCAGGCCTGGGCGAATGGGAGGCAGGCGTGCGGTGGCCCTGGGAAGCTGTGGTTGGGGCGAGTCTAGTGAGGGGAGCAGGGTGCCTACGTGGACTGTATATATCCTCTGGACTCCTTCCTGGGAGTCCACAACCCCACTGTGTGTGTGTGTGTGTGTGTGTGTGTGTGTGTATCTCTGTGTGTCTCTGTGCTCTGTGTGTGTGTGTGTGTCTTAGTCAGGGTTTCTATTCCTGCACAAACATCATGACCAAGAAGCAAGTTGGGGAGGAAAGGGTTAATTCAGCTTACACTTCCACACTGCTGTTCATCACCAAAGGAGGTCAGGACTGGAACTCACACAGGTTAGGAAGCAGGAGCTGATGCAGAGGCCATGGAGGGATGTTCCTTACTGGCTTGCTTCCCCTGGCTTGCTCAGCCTGCTTTCTTATAGAACCCAAGACTACCAGCCCAGGGATGGCACCACCCACAAGGGGCCCTCTCCCCTTGATCACTAATTGAGAAAATGCCCCACGGTTGGATCTCATGGAGGCACTTCCTCAACTGAAGCTCCTTTCTCTGTGATAACTCCAGCCTGTGTCAGGTTTACACACAAAACCAGCTGTTTCCGCCCCCCCCCCCGTGTATGTGTGTGTGTGTGTGTGTGATGTGCAGTATAGAGAATATTCCTGTATGAGGTGTGGAGGTGTGTGGTGTGCATGTATATCCAAGGACGGGGGTGGGGGTGGGGTGGGGAGGTGTGTGGTGTGTGAGTGCCATCCGGTAAGGCTCCTATTTATCTTTCTTAAGTCTTGGGCTTACATGTGACCAGCTGAGAGCATTTTCTCCAAGTCCTTAGGCAGGGAGGCTCAGTCAGCAAGAATGTCACCAGACAGGGGGACAGATAGAGAGCTGGGTCCAGTCTCGGTCACTGCTGCCTTTCTCTGCACAGAAGCCCTTGCTGGCATGCGTGTATCTGCAGCAGGGGTGGTGCCTGTCCAGGCAGCTCCGCATCTTGCTGATAAGGGAACCCTGAAGGTTGCCTGTCCCCAGGGGTCGCCTCTCCCTGAGGGTCACCTGTCCTCTGCTGTTGCTTGCAGGTGGCACTGACATCATCTCCTGTTTCATGGGCCAGAACTCATCTATCCCAGTGTACAAGGGTGAGATCCAAGCCCGGAACCTTGGCATGGCCGTGGAAGCCTGGGATGAGGAAGGTGAGTGACCTCTGACCCTTCTGGGATGTGAGGAGGGAGGAAGGTGGGCAGACGCGCCCCTGGCTTGTCATGGTTCTCCAGCTCCCTAAGTGGGGAGCGAAGTCCTTTCCCACGTGTGGGTTTTGCACTCACAGGCTCTCTGACCCCAGTCTCAGAGAAACAGGTGTCCAGGCGGATGCCGGGAGAGCCGAGTGGGTGGCGGGTTGTGTGGAAATGCGGTTGTGCACACGCAGGGTGGCTCGCTCTCGCCTGTACATAGCAGAGCTGTGTCCCACCGGGGAGTGTAAGGAAGGGCGTGTGAGCCGGGGCGTGCCCATGAGTGCGCCAGCCAGGCTCAGTCTTCTCTCGTATGCCAGGGAAGGCCGTCTGGGGAGCGAGTGGCGAGCTGGTGTGCACCAAGCCCATGCCCTGCCAGCCCACGCACTTCTGGAATGACGAGAATGGCAGCAAGTACCGGAAGGCTTACTTCTCCAAATTCCCAGGTAGGTGGGAGCAGGCTGGGGCCACGCCCTGCCTAGCAGGGGCTGGGCCTCCCTGCTCAAGCGGGCACTCCTCCAAGTCCTCGTGGCTCTCAGCATCTTACAGGTGTCAGCTCGGAATCATCCCAAGATGGCCGACTTGGCTCAGTCCATCCTAACCCACACCTCTGCACACTGGGCCTCCAGCCACCAGCTGTGCCTAGAGCCACATGAGCCCCTGGGTGGGGTGGAGTGGGGTGGGGCAGGCGGGGGACTGGGGCTGCCTGCCCTCCCTCTGGTCAGGGCTTGTCTGTTCAGTGAAAGCGGCAGTTGGGGGAGGGGGTCTGGAGACAGAGGGGGTGATGCGATGTCGCAGGGTGACTCAGGCTGGCGGCACCTTCTACACCAACACCAGTAACCCTCCAGGCTCCCTGTAGAGGACCCGCCTCTCCATGGCCCTAATTTCTCCTGCCTTAGTGACAGACGCTGTTTGTATGCTCCGTCCCCATAGGGGTTGGTGGTTTTGTGTAAATTGCATGTGAACAGTCACATGTGCTGAGGTCGCTGGCATGTGCCGCCACCCCTGACTCACGCAGTCCACTGTCTCACCCCTCCCTGGCCCCAGTGCTCAGCCGCACTCTGTCTGTTTTGAAATCTGTGACCAGGGTCCCCTCCCTTCTGTCCCTGCCTCCTGTGTCTGTCTAGGTGTATCCCAGCCCACCCCCTCAGTGTGACCAGTCTGTCCTGCTTTTCTTGAAGGTGTCTGGGCACACGGTGACTACTGCAGAATCAACCCCAAGACAGGAGGCATCATCATGCTGGGCCGGAGGTAAGGTGGCCTCCGCCGCTCCCTCCGGAGGCTCGGGGACAGAGAGGAGAGGGCAGCAGGTGGCAGTGGGTGCTGGGGGAGGAGCCGGCCAAGGGGGTGGGGCACTGTCACATCCTTTAACCACGTGCTTCTTGTCTCCGCAGCGATGGCACCCTCAACCCCAATGGCGTTCGCTTCGGCAGCTCGGAGATCTACAACATCGGTTTGTGTGTCTGTCCTCTGCTGCTCTTCAGGTCCAGGGTGGGCCCACAGGACCAGGACCCTGATTCCTAAAGAGCTGGGTGGGGGTGGACATCCATGTAGCGGGGTGAGGGCTGGTCTCCATGCACTCGCTCTCTCTTCCAGAACATGTCTGGTCACACGGCAGCACCTCCTAGGACCTCAGAAAGGGTAAAGGTTGGCTTTGGCCGACTTTCGGTTTCCATCTTTGCAGCAAGATTAGCGCATTGGTTACTCCCACCTCTGCCTTCTGGACAAGGATACAGAGGCACAGAGAGGGTGTGCGAAGGCTAAAGGTCACACAGCACAGTTCAGGACACCAGATACATACCTGTCAGGGACTCTCAAGGCTTTAGGCCTAGGGACTTAGTCCTGGCTCAGGTCCCAAAGCCACCCTTCTTGGGAGGTGGCCTCCTTTGTCATTCTGAGATCTGGGCCCTAAGTAGTGCTAGTCAGTGTTTCCAGGTGAGACCTGAACTCAGTTCCTCCTGTGCCTGGCCCCTTTCTCCCTGTCAGTGGCATCTGAGGGTATACTATGTCGTATGCCCTCACTTGGGCACCCCCCACCCCAGTTCAGGTGCCCAGGTGGCCTGGTGTCCTTTCCTGTCTGACTTTAGCATGGTGGCCCGTGGAGAGCGTCATGCAAAGCTATGTTTCCTTCTGTTTCCACAGTGGAAGCCTTCGATGAGGTGGAGGACAGCCTGTGCGTACCCCAGTACAACAGGGACGGCGAGGAGCGGGTAGTCCTGTTTCTGAAGATGGCCTCTGGGCACACTTTCCAGCCCGAGCTTGTGAAGCGCATCCGTGATGCTATCCGCCTTGGCCTGTCCGCCCGCCATGTGCCCAGCCTCATCCTGGAGACCCGAGGCATTCCGGTACGTCGTCGTCTCGCCTGGGCCAGTGAGAGCCTGGGCGGCTGCAACTGCAGCTTGCTCTTGCTCCTATATGGGTACCACGTTGCCTAGCAACCACTTCCTCCCTCCCTCCCTTTCTCTCTCTTTCTCATAACAGACAGCATTCCCGGCAGCGTCTGTGGGATGGCATATTGGGGCTGATGGCTGGGTATGGCCTGCAGACAGCTGTGGGAACGTGAACTCTGAGGGGAGCTGCAGATGCTTGTGTGTTGGGGTGTTGTGGAGTCTGGGGGACGGGGCCTCTGAAGGCTCCCCATTCTGGCCCAGTCACGCTTGGAGCTGGGGAACGGGGCCATGTGTGTGCACACAGTTACTCATCCTTGCTGTGAGACTGCATTTCGGTGCTTGCGTGCTGCTTGGTAGACGATGGGCGGGAACGTGGCTCCTGGGTTGGGGTGCCCCGAGCAGACCTGGAGCTGGAGATGGACTCAGCTGAGCTGAGTTGGCTGGTGGACTGGCGGGTGAGGCCACTGATCTCGAGTACCAGGGCCAACCTGGGTGGCCTGCGCTGTGCCTGGGAAGGAGTTTTGACTGTGTCCTGGCCACCTAGGAGTGGGGAGGCAGAGAGCCTGAGGTGCGCACTGTGGGTGTGTGAGTTAATGTGATCATGTGTGTGTGTGTGTGTGAGTGTGTGTGTGGATGAGTGTGTGAGCGAGTGTGTGCGTGTGTGTGTGTGTGTGTGTGTGTATGAGTGTGTGTGAGCGAGTGTGTGTGTATGAGTGTGTGTGAGTGCATGTGTGTGCGTGTGAGAGTGTGTGAGTGCATGTGTGTGTGTGCGTGTGTGGGTGGATGAGTGAGTGTGTGCGTGTGTGGATGAGTGTGTGTGAGTGTGTGTATGTGTGGGTGTGGGGGGGAGTGAGTGGGTGTGTAGCCTGCCCCTCTGACACCCCTCTCTGGTCAGAGACAGGTCTGTTTTTACAACTGCCTCACATCTGAAGAAAGCAGAAGCAGAGGAACAATCTGCCAGAGGCTGATGTGGCACCCGAGGCTGATGTGGCATCACTCTGTGCCAGGGTCATGTGGCCCCTGGTGTGCCCACTCCAGGACACCTGCTCCGTGTGCCTGGCGCAGTGCATTGGAGACACACACGTGCTCGCGTGGTTTTTGACCCAGGCATGGGGTTCATGGCAGCTGCCTTGGCCATCCTCGCCAGCGGGTTCCCTTGGGTGCCCACCAGTGCCCTGGCATGTGTTCGAAGCCACTGCATAGCTGGTTTTATGGGTCTTTTTGGAAGCGAATGTGGGGGAGAAACCCGGGTTGAGGCCGCTCCACCATCTCTGGTTTAAACACCCCTTTCTGTGTTTTCTGCGTCTGCCCCACAGTACACGCTCAATGGTAAGAAAGTGGAGGTGGCCGTGAAGCAGGTGATGGCCGGGAGGAACGTGGAGCACCGGGGAGCCTTCTCCAACCCCGAGACCCTGGACCTGTACCGGGACATCCCTGAGCTGCGGGACTTCTGAGCCAGCGGCTCGCGCTCCGTCCAGCTATGCATGTGATGGAACTTAGGGACACTTGAGAGACAGCAGCTGCTCCAGGTGGCCCTGGCACTGTGCCGTGCTCCACGGGCCCGGAAACAGCTTTCCTCTCAGGAGTCATCGGTGGGGACCAGGTCTCCGGAGCTACAGGACGTGCCTGGCCTTGGGAGACCAAAAGGGGTACACTGAGGCTTGTCTCGGCCCGGCTGCTATCGGTCGGCACACACACAGCCTTGCAGGTGCGGGGCTGGTGACACCTGGTGACAGCACACTGGAGGAGCGATGTGGCCTTCAGCCTCATGAGCCCGCTGGCCCATCTCGCTCTGTGAAGGTGAAGTCTTACCTGTACTCCGTGCCCTTAGCTGACCTGGCTTCCTCAGCCACACTGTCTTCTCAGGAGCTGACTGAAGCCAGGGCACCTGGCCCAGCATGCCTGTCACCTCACAGCTGGCTGTTGGGACACCTGGGCTGATGGCTCCTGTACTGTCTGCTAAGGCCAGGACACCCTTCTAGGGAATTGTGGGGGAATCGTCCAGACAGCCCAGAGCCCCTCTGCGGTGGCGAGTCGCCTCTGCTGGCCGAGTGTCCTCGACTGTTTCTGGGTCTTAACAGCACAGTATTTGAATGGGTCAAGCGTTTTAATGTTAATTGAAGATCTGCCGTCTGGAGGCACTTGAATCCCTGGGTGTCTACCCCAGGTTACCACTTAGCTGTGTGCTGGGCAGTGCGACCCTGGAGCCCTCCAGGGCTGGAGCTGCTGGGCCTCAGCGGGAAATGGCCCCCATGCTCCATCCTGACAGTCCCTGGGCTCTTTCTCCTGTGACTGTCTTCTGCATTTGTAAATGAAGTCTCAGGCTTTGGCAGCCAGGGCTCGATGGTGCTTCTTGCCTAGCGCACGGAATATGTCATAAATCCTGGTGATTGCTTTTGTATTTTTTTTTTTTTTTAAAACTGAGCACAACATAAAACCTTCTAAAAATATTCTGGATTTTAAGTCTATAAGGGAAAAAAGTGCTATGAAGAATTTTATGGAATAAATCTGTGCCATGCACACCTGTCCATGTGCAGTCCGCTTGTGTTTCTCCCAGGTGATTAGACCTCCACGTTTGGCTGGTCGTACCAGTGTCAGCTTGCTGCTGTGCCCTGAGGTGATGTGGCCCAGCACAAGTTGTATAATAGTGTATTTTTCTGGGCTCTTGGTGTTTAGTGTGCCGTCCTAGGTTGTGTTAGGTCAGTGTCTTGGGCCTCCCCATACCCTGGGTCTTCCTGCTTCCTGGAGCTGGATCACAGGGCAGCTTTATCATGGGAGTCTCCCTGGATTTTGCCAGCTAGCCACAGACCCCAGTCCTCCATAGCCTGCCTACCACAGAGAGCGGGTGACTGACGGGTCCTGATCTCTAGGGTCCAGGAACATCCAGCCCCTGCGGTGTGCCGAGTTCCTGGTGTGACTGTCTTAAACCCGCTGCCTTGGTGGTATCACCTGGCCCGTACCCATGAAGCCTTCTTTCCCCGTTCCTGCAGGAAGCGGTGAGGGGTGGAAGCCTGGCCTCATGCGCCTCTGTCAACAGACTGATGGCTTTCCTGGAATGTGTCAGGTCAAGCAGCCTGAGCCCCACTGGCTGTGCTGCAGGGGAGCTTGGGGGCCTGAGCACCGAGGGGACCTTTTGCAGTTTCCCATGGATTGGTCATAATGGGGGCTTGAAGCCCCCAGCAACTCCTAGTTCGGGGGTCAGAGCCCAAGGTGGCTTCATCAGTGCACACGAGGCCAGCTCCTAGAGGTTCCCCAAGAGTCCCTTCCTGCCTCTTCCTGTTATTACGGGCGTCTCCTTCCTCAGCCAGGGCCTCTCTCTGATCTCTAAAGCCCTGGTAGACTCTCATCCCGTTCGTAGTATCTTGGCCCTTGGTCAGCCCTGTGGCCACCGGTTTCCTCCCCTTTGCTAATGTGCTAGTAAGCATCTGGTTCCCCAACCCCTCACGTCCCACACGTCCCCACAGGTTCCCAGAGGAGGAAGGGGCATCATGGAGATGGGTAATCTGAATCAGACTTCTTGTGTGGTTTCTAGGGGGCTACACGGTTTTGTCTCTACCGTGAGGATGTGTCTGCGGCTTGCTCTTTTCCTGTCCCCTGTCTCCTTCACTTACTTATTTTGATGGTATAGCGGGTGGAACGTGGGGCCTCATGTGCTGGGCTGGTGCTGTATAGCACTGAGTCATATAACTCACTTACAAAGAGACTTATGGGCTGGAGAGACGGCTCAGTGGTTAAGAGACTGCTCTTCCAGAGGTCCTGAGTTCAATTCTCAGCAACCACCTGGTGGCTCACATAATGGGATCCAGTGCCCTTTTCTGGTGTGTCTGAAGACAGCTACAGTGTACTCATATAAATAAAGTAAAATAAAATAAAAAAAAAGAGAGAGAGAGAGACTTTGTTTTACCTCATATATGTCTGTGAATCAAATGCATGCAGTGCCCACGGCGGCCAGAAGAGGGCATCAGATTTCCCCCTAGTACCAGAGTTCAGGCTTGTGAGTCCTGGGGAGAGAGCAACCTGTGCCCTTAACCACTGAGCCAAATAACCCAGGCTTCTTACAAATTCTGTATCCCAGAAGTCATTGTTTGTTTGTTTTTTTTCTATATTCTTTGTTTACATTCCAAAGGCTTTCCCCTTTCCCAGTCTCCCCCCACCATATGTCCCATAAGTCCTCTCCCCCTCCAACTATTCCCCAATCCCCCCCCCCCATTTCCCAGAAGTCATTGTTTTCTTATTCCGACTCAGCGGGGACTCAGGGTGTGACAGCTCTGCGAGGTCTGCTTTCCTTGCGTGGAAGCCAGTTCAGTTTTGGGAGGAGGGGTCCACCCCTCTGCTTGTCTGATTTCATGGCAGTGGTCTGGGGACTGACACGTGTGCCCGGGTGCCATGGACTAGGGAGTTATGCGCTGGGATTCTTGCGGAGGCAGCCACTCCCCTCTTGCCCCACCCACCTGTCCCCTTCCATCCTGGTATCTTGGCTCCCCACATGGAATGCAGAGGTCGGTGATGGATGGCTACTGTTCCTGATGGCTTTGTCAGACGCTCTGTCAGAGCGACAGTGTCGTTTTTTTAAACGTTCTGTCTTCAGACCCCAGGCTTGTTTTTAGCCAACCTTCTCTGAGGCGGAGCCACACAAAAGCTCCTCCCAGGCTTGCCTCTCATCCCACGGGCGGGCGGGGAGGACCAACCAGTCAGAAACCTCAGACCCTGGTTGAGATGACGACCCATCGTGACCCCTGCATCCATCAGGAGCAATGCTCAGGATTCTCGGACACCTCGGAAGCCCTGAAGGAGGCGGGTCATGGTTAGCTGTGTGTGTTTGAGATGGGGGAGGGGGGGCGCGTCTCAGGTAGCTCAGGCTAGCCTCTATGTACCTGAGGGTGTCTGTGAACTCATGAGCCTCCTGCCTCCGTGCTTAGCTTTGTGCAACAGCAGAATTCGGGGCCTGTGAGTCTAGGCAAGTACTCCAGCAACTGAGGACCAAGTAGGTATCTCTCCAACTCTCCTGGCTTTCCCAGGACCCCAAGACAACTGCTGTGGCCCTAGACATAGAGGCTACGTTCAGAGCAAGAAGAGGTGAGACATGGTCAGGCATCTGCACTCTTTGGGGAGGGGGGCTCCGTCTCTGGTCCAGAAATAGATCTGCAAAGGATTCTGGGAAAATGATCATTTAGCGGGATGAGTATGGGGGAGTGAACCTATCCGTGTCCAAGGCTGAGCTTAGCTGTACATAAACAACAAGGCAAACGCCAAGGCTGCTCTGGGGCCGGCCAAGATTGCCTCCAGAGGGTTCTGACTCCTCTGGGACAGGCACAGGGCTGGCTGAGCCACTTCCGGCCCTGCCTGGGCGCCTGCCACCTTCACTCCGGAGGTGGGCGACATTAAAAAAAATCGGAAGCTAGTCGTTATGCAAATGCACGCGGCACTCTGTCTTAAGATTTTAATTTTTCTATGAATTATTCCATTTTCCTTCCCCCCCATCCCCACCCCCTTTCCCTGTGGAAGAAATCAAGACACCCAGCAGCCGATCAGAGGAATTTTCCAATCGTTCTGTTGTGCTGCATTATCTTTTCCAGGTCGGGACCCCTCTAGTACCAGGAAATCGTCATCAGGACCGGTCCAGTGATATGTAGTTTGCACGGCAGGCTTACGGGGCATTTGTATGTGCATCGGACCACACAGGAGAGAGGTTGCAGGAGCATTCGTGACAGAGGAACAGCTGGGTGGTCAGTCCGGGGAGCCCTGAAGGGTGTGATAGTGCCAGCCATGCGTGATCTGAAGGAAGGGTACCCTAGGCAGAGGGGGACAGTTGGTGCAAAGGCTGTGGGGGGCCTCTTCCGGGACCAAGGCTGTGGATCTAGGGGCCATTTCTCAGTGACCAATCATTGGGCTGCATCTTGACCTGGATGGTGGCTCCCGGGTCCCATCTCCTCCCCCCCTCTACCCTCCAAGCCATCAGAAGGCTCTGAGTCCTTCCCACTTCCGGCTTCGGAAAGTATCCGGAGCCACATTCATTTTTGTTTTGGTTTTGAAGCTAGTGTCTCAGTAACCCTCCCAGACTCACAGCCATCCCCAGGCCTCAGCTTGCCAAGTGCTGGAATTCTAGATGTGAGCTTGGAGTAGCCATTGCCAGCCCAGGGGATTCTGATCTGGGCCACATGAGGGTGCATTCCGCTCTGTCAGCCCTAAAGGGTGAGGGGCTGGAGGTCTGTGGGTTCCAACAGGTGTCTGCAGCCCTGTTAGTTACAATGACTGACTCTAGGAGCAGTTCTCCTTGTCCAGTGTCTGCAGAGCCTGTCTTGGCTGTGCAATTCATTGGGCCTCTCTAAGGCTGGCACAGTCCTACCCCAGGGTCTTTGCACCTTCTGGCTCTGTCCCCTGCAGGGCTTCTTCTCAGCTTATGAGATTCCTTTCCTCGCTCTTCCGTTAAGACTTACTCTTCCGTTCTCCTTTTAGTCCCTCCCTCCCATGCTTAAGCTCCTCCCTTCTGCTCAAACCCCGCCCTGCCCCACCCCCTTCCATTTACTCTTCTTTATCTCATTTTCCTACAGCTTCCTCTTGCCCCGGGTGCGAGCCTGGCATGCCTAAAGAATTCCCCGTGATCCCGGGCAGGTCCCTGGGGCAGAACAAGGAGCGAATGAATGAGGGTTTATTAGGGAAGACCACCTTGTGCCGAGCCTCCTGGCTTCTTGGCAAACTCGGCAGTCGTTACATAACTGGCTGTCTGCAGAGCTGTCTGCGATGGTTCCTCAAGTGGTTATATTTGGTGTTTACAGCCTCTCTTTTTCCCTCCTGCGAGTTCTCTTGAGAGCTCAGGGAACCAGGTTTGACTTCTGCAGGGAGACGAGTCTCCTGCAGTGGTGCCATAGGCCCTGGGGACCTGGGGACACTGGCCTTGGCTGCAGCCCAGCAGCTTGGGCACAGGCTGGTGGGGAACAGGAGATCTGTCCTGCCAATCACAAGGGGTCGAGGGAAGCAAGGGCCAAAGTGCTAGAGAGCAAAGGGGGGGCTGTGTGGGTCAAGCTGTGTTATCCCAGTCCACTGGCTTGACCCCTCTGAGCCTCGTCCTTGTCTGTAGAGTTGGGATAGACCAAGCACTCCTTTGAGGAAGTCACTGAGTGGGGGCACTCCTGGCACAAGGCTGGAACTTCCAAGGTTGCAGGAGAGAGCAATGCTGTATTTCATGCAAGGTGTGAGTCCTGGCTTCTTTCTAGCTGAGCCTCCAACAACCAACCCTCTTCCTGTCCAGTCCCCCCCTCAGTGGGTTTCTTTTATACATGTTTATAGAAACATTTCAATTAGTGTTATATCTTGGGAATAGAGAGGGATGTGGGGACAGCCCGTGTCACTGGCCTTGGTGACAAAAGTGGATGTTTTCTGCAAACACCCAGGTTTTCTCTGTGTAGCCCTGGTTGTCCCGGAACTCCCTCTGTGGACTTAGACTCAAGAGATCCCACCTGCCTATGCCTCCTGAGTGCTGAGATTAAAGGCGTGCACCACTGCTGCCTAGCCTGGTCACTATTTAATTCCAACTGGCCATGGACAATAAAGATCCAGGGAGGTTAGTAAGATGGCCCAGCAGGTGAAGATGTTTGCCACCAAGGCCGGCAACTGCGGTTCGATCCTCAGGACCTACACAGACCGTTGACTTCAGCAAGTTCCCTTCTGACCTCCGTTCTTGTGCAATGGGGAGTGTGTGCACGTACACACCAAGGAACGGAACCTAGACAGTGGAAAAGAATAAAGGTCCTCTTGGCTGGAAACAGCTGCGGTGGTGGCTTGCACGAGCTGCTGTCTGTGGCCAACACTGCAGCCCCTCTCTCCGAGTGGGAGTGTCCTTCCCACTCTCATGGTGCTTGGCCATTGACACCCTTTGGCCGATGAGACATTAGTGGCTGGGATGCAGGCCGACTGTGGGAATGTCTGTTGTGGGAAGACTCGCCCCACTGAGGTTCGTTGTGCCATGTTGGATGGCAGGAGGTGCAGGGATCCCAGAGTCCTTGCAGCTGCCAGGAATGTCCGGCTGACCCCAGCCCAGGGTAGCTGAGCCTTTACCAGATGGCAGGTGTACTTGAAGCCACGGAGGCCGGGTGTTTGTTATGCTGTTGCTGACATGATCAGACGCCATCACAGCGCTCTTGAGAGATCTTGCTCTACCACGAGGCCCCTTGTCCCTGAGCCTCTGCCCCGTGGCCATTGTCCCTCTTTGTCTCCTCACTGGTAGGGTCAAGGCCATGCTTTGAGCACCGTCCAGTGAGAATGAGTTTGCCTCGTACGGGCTGACACAGGTGCAGGCCAGGACAGGAAATTGGTCATGGGTTGGACGGCTCAATGTTCCTCTTTCTGAGGGAAGCGCCAGGTGCCTCCTCCCCCCTGTAGTCAGGCATCAAAACACCAGAGTTAGATGTCATGGCGTCCTCAAGCAGCTCAGTGGCACTGTACTGGCTAACATATCATACACCTCTCCATCACTACAAGAACTAACCAAGGACTGTCCCCCATCCAGTGACCACCCTCAAGTGGGGCCATTATGCCTTGTCTGGGGGCTTCCCCACTGATGAGGGAACCCTGGTACCTTAGGGTTTCTGTTGCTGCGAAGAGATAGCATGACCATAGCAACTCTTTTTCTCTTTTTTTTTTTTTTTTTTGGTTTTTCGAGACAGGGTTTCTCTGTGTAGTCCTGGCTGTCCTGGAACTCACTCTGTAGACCAGGCTGGCCTCGAACTCAGAAATCCGCCTGCCTCTGCCTCCCAAGTGCTGGGATTATAGGCATGCGCCACCATGCCCGGCTTTTTTTTTTTTTTTTTTTTTTTTTTTTTTTTTGGTTTTTCAAGACATGGTTTCTCTGTATAGCCCTGACTGTCTTGGAACTTACTCTGTAGACCAGGCTGGCTTTGAACTCAGAAATCCACCTGCCTCTGCCTCCCAAGTGCTGGGATTACAGGTGTGCACCACCACGCCCGACGACCACAGCAACTCTTATAAGGGGAAGCATTTAATTGGGTCTGGCTTACAGTTCAGTCCGTTATCATCATGGCAGGAAGCACGGTGGCATGCCAGCAGGCGTGGTGCTGGAGGGGTAGCTGGAGTGACAGGCCGCAGGAAGTGACTGTGAGCCACCGACCCTGGGCTTGAGCCTCTGAGACCACTCCCCAGACACACACACTTCCTCCAACAAGGCCATACCTAACAGTCACTTCCTGTGGCCAAGCAGTCAAACACATACGGCTATAGGGGCCATTTCTATTCGAACCGCCACACCTGGCTTCCCTGGGGGGTCTCCACAGCCTCTGTCAGTCCTCAGCGCCCATAGCGCTCCATGGGCAAAGCTCTCCTCAGATGGGCATGGAGATCAGGTGGGACATAGGTGGACTCGGAGTGGGGAGAGGGTGGGGTAGAAATGTGAATAAAGCATTCATATATGAAATTTGTGTGTGTGTGTGTGTGTGTGTGTGTGTGCACGCGCAAGATAGTATCACACCTCCCTCACCCCAGTGTGTGAGAGGCTGAAGCAGGAGGATCAGGAGTTTCAGGCTAGCTTACCTTAGAAAACCCAACCCAAAGAAACCACACCAAACCAGCAAAATTAAACTTTCCCTGAGGTGGAAGAAGATCACCGGACAATAATAAGAGAGAGAGCCTGGGGTGGTTAGAGGCAGAGAGAGAGAGAGAGAAGAAGAAGGAGGAGGAGGAGGAGGAGGAGGAGGAGGAAGGAAGAAGGAGGAGGAGGAGGAGGAAGGAAGAAGGAGGAGGAGGAAGGAAGGAAGAAGGAGGAGGAGGAGGAGGAGGAGGAGGAGGAGGAAGAAGGAGGAAGAAGAAGAACAAAGAAGAAGAAAAGAAGAAGAAGAGAGTATCTGGGGAGATCTGGGGTAGTCAGGAGCAGAAAGAGGGTGGAGAGAGAGAGAGAGAGAGAGAGAGAGAGAGAGAGAGAGAGAGAATGAATGGGAAGAATCTGGGGTGGGCCTGGGGTGATCAGCCTGAGGGTGTCCAGGTCTCTCTTCAAACTTCACCTGTACCATTTGGTTAATGTAAATCAAGCCGTGGCTTCCTCCTCTGCTAAATGAAGTAAAACACTCCATCTTCCAGCGGCGGAATGAATGTAAGTGGCTTGTCATGTTGCAAACAGCAAGACAAGAGTCAGCACTTTTTTTTTTTTTTTTTTTTTTTTTTTTTTGGTTTTTTTTCAAGACAGGGTTTCTCTGTGTAGTCCTGGCTGTCCTGGAACTCGCTCTGTAGACCAGGCTGGCCTCAAACTCAGAAATCCACCTGCCTCTGCCTCCCAAGTGCTGGGATTACAGACGTGCGCCACCACGCCCGGCTCAAGAGTCAGCACTTTTAGCTGATGGGATATTTGGTGACCCTCCGCCAGATGTGAGCTCCCATGCCCACACACTTTCTCTTGAAGCTCATGATGGGCACTGGCATGCTGGAAGAACTTACCAGAACATTCCAGAATGGCACTCTTGAGGGCCTGACACTCTGGGTTGCGACTGCTGTCACCTGTGTGGCATTCTTGTCTCTCTCAGACTATTACCCATGAGAACTTGGAGCAGCTGGGGGTCTAGGGCGAAAGTGCTGGACTTGGGTGTGGTCTGGACAGAGTTAGGTCCTTCCATGTCCACAGCTGGCCAATTATAGTCTATGCCTGGGCACAATGACCGTCCAATGACAGGCATCCTGTCACCGGCCAGCTGGTGGGCCCCTCTGCTCTATCTCGGTAGGAATTGTGGGTAGGTGAGGAGACATTCCTTCCAGGGCCCTAGAGTGCCCAAGACCCAGAGGCGGGGCCTGAGACCCAGAGGCGGGGCTGAAGATTCAGAGGCGGGGCTGGAGACCCAGAGGCGGGGCCTGAGACCCAGAGGCGGGGCCTGAGACCCAGAGGCGGGGCCTGAAGACCCAGAGGCGGGGCTGAAGACCCAGAGGCGGGGCTGGAGACCCAGAGGCGGGGCCTGAGACCCAGAGGCTTTCAGCTCAATGAGAGATCTGGAGACTCATAGCTCTGTGCTTTAACTGTGGTACTTGGCTATTTCCGTAATTCCCAGCTTCCGTTAGCCGTTGCAGCAGCACCAGCAGCAGGCAGTGTGCCTGCTTATGTCACAGCTCCCGGATGGTCCTCAAGTGCTGGGACGGTGACAGTGACCCAGCTCTCCTGTAAGTCCTGGCCGCAGCCAGGATCTAATCTGCTCCCTCATGCCTTCTATCTTTGGCCTTGACTCTTCACACTTACCCGCTTTCCTGTTCCGTTTCTCCAGTCTTCTTCGTTTCTTCTTTCACCTCTGTTTCTCCTCCCATCAGCCCCAGGTGCTGCCAGAAACTCTTCAGCTCCCCTTGGCCACTGCTGTTGGTGTGACTGCCATCACCTCTGCAACTGTGGTGGCAATCGAGGAGGTGAAGGGGCTGGAGCTATAACTCCATCCTTAGAGGCTAAGGCTCACAACCAAAACGTCAAGGAAGTAGAGAAGGCCGGGTCTGGACCCGTGAATGAGCTTTGAGGCTGCCAGCCACCGCCATTAATGGGTGGGCATTTGAATGTGCGCGTGTCCCCTCTCTCCTTTTTGTGTGGCTCGCTCAGCCAGTTTTACTCACGATAAATAAAATCCTAAAAGCGGGCAAGGACAGGATGGAGAGATGGCACAGCAGTTAGGAGCACTGACTGTGCTTACAGAGGTCTAGAGTTTGGTTCCCAGCACCCATGTCAGATGGATTGCAACTGCATTCTAACTCCAGCTCCAGGGGATCTGACGCCCCCTTCTGGCCTCTGCGAGTACTGCATTCTCGTGTGCTTTGAGCATGCTCCCCTCTGCATACATGCACACACACACACACATACACACACACACACACGCACGCATGCACACCACAAATATAAAAATCTTAAAGAAAATCCTGGGTCTAAAAAAATTAGATCCAGGGAAGGTCTCATTAGGGAATATAGTCATCTCAGACCTCAACATCATAGCCTATTTTTTTTTTTTTTGAGACATATATAGCCCTGGCTGTCCTGGAACTCACTCTGTAGACCAGGCTGGCCTCGAACTCAGAAATCTGCCTGCCTCTGGCGTGCGCATCACCGGCCATCGTAGCCTATTTTAAGGAAAGGTAAATGCTAAAGAGGCCCTTGCAATAAGGGTTTATCATCGACATCAAGAGTGATTTATTGGCATTAAAAAAATTTATTTACTTTATCTATATGAGTACACTGTAGCTGTCTTCAGACACACCAGAAGAGGGCATCAGATCCCATTACAGATAGTTGTGAGCCACCATGTGGTTGCTGGAAATTGAACTCAGGACCTTTGGAAGAGCAGCCAGTGCTCTTAAACTCTGAGCCTTATCTCCAGCCCTTGATTTATTAGCATTTAGAGGCTCCGTTTGTACCCAGACACCCTCGAGGGTCATTTTTTTTTTTCCAGACAGGGTTTCTCTGTGTAGCCCTGGCTGTCCTGGAACTCACTCTGTAGACCAGGCTGGCCTTGAACTCAGAAATCTGCCTGCCTCTGCCTCCCAAGTGCTGGGATTAAAGGCGTGCGCCACCACACCGGGCCCCTTGAGGGTCATTTTATCATCACCGTGACCTGACTCCTCCCCTAAGGGCAGGGCCACACCCATCTGTCAAATTGTTGCATAGAAAGACTTACCTAGAGTGGGGACCACGAGTGCATCTTTCAGACGGTCACACAGAGAAACACCTTCAATACGGAGAGATGCTTTCAATATAGAACACTCGGAGATGCAATGCAGTCTCATGACACTCTCCCCGAGGAGCTGTCTTAGTTAGGGTTTCACTGCTGTGCACAGACACCATACCCAAGGCGACTCGTCTAAAGACAACCTTTAACTGGGGCTGGCTTACAGGTTCAGAGGTTCAGTCTATCATCAAGGCGGGAACATGGCAGCATCCAGGCAGGCATGGTGCGGGAAGAGCTGAGAGTTCTTCCTCTTCATCTGAAGGCTGCTATGAGGAGACTCAACTTCCAGGCAGCAGGGATGAGGGTCTTATAGCTCACACCCACAGTGACACACCTACTCCAACAAGGCCACACCCTCTAGCAGTACCACTCCCTGGGGCCAAGCATATACAAACCATTGCAGGGGTGGAGAGTGCAGGGACACTGACATGGGATGAACACAAAAACACCCCAAGTGTCATCTCTTGGGGCCAAGGTTTTGTTTTCTTAGTATCCATGTCTTGAGTCTGTGTCAGGAACATGGGATTCTGAAAACTACCCTCAGAAAGCCAGCATGGCGGAAGCAAATGCACTTTGTGCGTCTCCTACTTTTTGACATACATTCAAGTTGTTCTGTGGAGAGTTAAATATGTAAGACTGACTCTCCATTCAGGGCTCTCCCAGAACAGGCATCTATCATCCAGGCTGCTTTTGGCTGCAGGTTACAGGTGCCTGACAGAACAGTGGAGTTTAAGTGCCGGTCACAGCGAATCCTTTCAGAGGACGGTCTGTGCAGGATCAGCCGGGCTGCTGATGACAACGGTGGCTAAAACTGTCTCTGGGAACCTGTTTTTCTTTCTTCTTCCGGGTAACTGCCGGTGTGGTGGGCACTGTCCTAAGTGGTTACCGAAGTCCCTCCCGTCACACCCTCAGTCAGCCAGGGTCCTCTCACTCAGTCGAGGGGAGACATCTTTGCCCCGCTTGCCTTTTGTTTAGCTTACATTTGGGTGGTGGGAGCCAGGGTTGCAGGGTCTGCGGATATCCGAAGGGCTGCCGAGTGACCCCTCCCAGTGGTCCAGGTGGGCGCTGTGAGGCTCTGTGGACCTGTCACCTAGAACGTGTGAATGTTCTGGCTTTGCCCATGACCCTCACCTTCATCTTTTTTGCTAGTACATTTTACTGAAAATTGTCCTAAAGTCCCAACCAGGCAGTGTCTTCACAGCTCTTTCTAATTATGATTTTTAAAGATTTATTTATTTATTTATTATATGTAAGTACACTGTAATTGTCTTCAGACACCCCAGAAGAAGGCACTGGATCTCATTACGGAGGATTGTGAGCCACCATGTGGTTGCTGGGAATTGAACTCAGGACCTTTGGAAGAGCAGTCAATGCTCTTAACCACGGAGCCCTCTCTCCAACCCATTTACGATTTTATTTTATTTTTAAAGATTTATTTATTTATTTAATGTATATGAGTACACTGTAGCTGTACTGATGGTTGTGAGCCATTATGTGGTTGCAGGGAATTTGAATTTAGGACCTCTGCTCGGCCCTCTCGCTCTGGATCTCTTTACAGATGGTTGTGAGCCACCACGTGGTTGCTGGGATTTGAACTCAGGCCCTTCGGAAGAGCAGTCAGTGATCTTAACCGCTGAGCCATCTCTCCAGCCCCCCCCATTATGATTTTAATTATTTTACATGTGTGGGTGTTTTCTCTGCAGGTATGTCTGTGCCCCACATGTGTGCAATGCCCACAGAGACCAGCAGAGGACATTGGAACCCCTGGGCCTGGAGTTACGGATGGTTGTGCGCTGCCCTGTGGGCAGTGGGAATCACACTTGGGTCCTTTAGGAAGAGCAGACCTCCCAGCTCCGGACCAACTCTTTCTTACACTTCCCCCCCTCCTGCTCTTGAGCACCTCGGGGTCAGTTTCTCCCCACAGGTGTGAGTGGAGGGGCCGCAAGGGATTTTCTGCTTAAGCACCTCTCCCCCACTGGCCAGCTCTGTGCAGAGCACATAACTGCCATGTGACTTTCATATGGCCTTCAATCTCATTATATATGTGACATATATTTGTATTATATATAAATTATACATATTATATACATATAATATATAATATTATATATTGTATAACATATAAACCATATAATATATCATTATATATGTGTGTATATACATGTATGTATGTGTGTATGTATATGCATATATATGCATATATATATGCACATATATATATATATATATATGTATATTTCCCAGCTCACATCTTTAACTCTGGCACATTGGAGGCAGGGGCAGGTGGACCTCTGAGTTTGAGGTTAGCCTGGTCTACACAGTGAGTTCCAGGTCAGCTAGGACTACCTAGTGAGACCATTTCAGTTTTTATCTTATTTTATTTTATTTTAAGATTTATTTATTTATTTATTATATGTAAGTACACTGTTGCTGTCTTCAGATACCCCAGAAGAGGGCTTCAGATCCCATTATGGATGGTTGTGAGGTATCATGTGGTTGCTGGGATTTGAACTTGTGATCTTTGGAAGAGCAGTCGGCACTCTTAACTGCTGAAGCATCTCTCCGGCCCCATTTTGGTTTTTGTTTGTTTTTGTTTTTGTTTTTCAAGACAGAGTTGCTCTGTGTAGCTCTGGCTGTCCTGGAACTCACTCTGTAGACCAGGCTGGCCTCGAACTCAGAAATCTGCCTGCCTCTGCCTCCCAAGTGCTGGAATTAAAGGCGTGCACCACCATGCTCGGCTCCCATTTTGGATTTTAAAAAGTTACTATTGTGTATGACTATGAAGTGGGAGTGGTGGTGGTTTATATGTAGCACAGCACACATGTGGCAGGCAATTCTCTCCTTCCGTTGTGGATTCCAGGGACTGAAGGCAGGGGTGTGGGGTCAGTGTCATTTCCTGCAGAGTCCTCTTGGTTTCCCACCCTTCTGGGCTCAAGTCACAGGCTCATGGGGACTTAACCCGCTCTCCAACCCTGAGTTTCATTTCCTTCCTCCTTCCTTCCTTTTTTCCTTCCCTTCTTCCTCCCCGGATTAGCACTTGAGGTTCCTTGTGTCAAGCCTGGTGTGTGGTCTAGCCAGGGCCCCAGCTATTGGGGATGGATAGAAGGTCGTATTCCAATGGGGAAAGCCAGAGTGGTAACAAGTGCTCTGTAGCAGAACACAACTAGGCAGGAGGTTGGGGATGAGGCTCAGTGGATAGAGAGCTGACCCAGCATGCACAAAGCCCTGGGTTCGATCCCTGCTGCAGACACCTGTTGGTTGCGAGGCTGTCTGTCATCCTAGCACTCTGGAGGAGGCAGGAGAATCAGCAAATAGGGAAAGACGGGCCCCTTCTCTCCATCATAGGTCCACTTTATCATGTAACGGAAGTCTTGAAATATCCGACTCAGCGCTAGCACACTCTTTAGTTAGTTGGACTTCTATTTCCAGGGGAGAGCTTCAGCCCCAAGCTTCCCTGATTTCCCTGGGGCGTAGGACCAGCGCCACCTCGGGATGTACTGCCAGCTTTGGCCACAAGATGGCAATGTTGCTCTTTGTCCGAAGCCCAGAGGTGCCTGGGCAGAGCTTTAGAGGCCTGGCCTGGTAGGATCTGAAGGGGACAGCCACCCGCTAGGTAGGCGTGGCCTGATCTCTACACCTCAATGCCAGGTTAGATCTCTCTTACCACACTACAGAACCAGCGGGAGAGTCATTTTTGACCTCAGCTTCTTTGTGCATGCGTAGAACCTTGGGGGTCCTGCCCGGTACTCCCAGTCTGGGAGCAACTTGGGGATCTGAGCTTGGGCAGGGGTGAGAGGATGAATTTGCTGAGGGAGCTACGGGGTCTCCTGGTTATACTGCCAGCTCCTCGGCTCTTCTGGGCCCTTCAGATCACGGAGGGGGGCTTTCCCTCTGCGTAGAATGTCCATAAATACTATCAGAAACACAGGCGTGGTTAACATAGGCCACACAGGCAAGCTCAGAAAGAGTTAGGAGACAAAGTCGCACAGCGACTAATCTGCCTTCTCTCCGCCATCCCACAAAACAGACCCTGGGGAGCTCACGCCAACCCAGGTAACCGATGCCCTCCACCACACCTGGGAGGTCATGGATCCTGGCTTGTGGTCTTGCTGGGTGGACTCATGCCTGCCTTCCGTGTACTATGCCCCTACCAAGGAAGTTGTAGAATCCCTCTGGTCACAGATCCTAGCTCTTGATGACCTGGTCCAAGACACCCTGGCCTCCTCCTGGCTATGACTACAGCCTGAGGTATCCGTACCATGGGGGTGCTGTTCACCCCCCTATTCCTCAAGAGTGGCGGGCCTGCTGGGTTCACTTCCTGAGTCATCACCATCCAGCCCAGGCCTCGCGCACAGTAGGTGCACAGCAGCTCGGTGATATTTGCTCGTCCACGAAGGGGAGATGGAAGAGATGACTGGGGTGGCACCCAGAAGACCCTGAGGCTGGGTGGCATCCCCCACAGTCATGGTCACGGAGAGGGGGGACACACAGACCCCCCCGAACCCAAGGAGAAACCCAGAACCCACTGTCCACCCATGGATGCCTTTGCCAGGAGCATGGCAAAGACAGGATTCCTTAAGAAGGGGGGTGGCAGGCTTTTCCCGATTTGTTCTTGGTAACTAACCTGATCTAACACCGGGAACCACCTGCTCCTTGTTCTTTTCTTCTTCTTCTTCTTTAAATCGTGGAAGAGCCTGGAGCTGCCTGGGCTAATGAAGCCCTACTAATGAAGTAGGTCCGCCAGCCCCTCACCAGCTGGGAAGGCTGGAGCGTTCTGAGGCTCGCCCAATGGAGGCAAATCAGACACCCGTGGCTAACGGCTGCAGCGAGCATCGAGGGCGTCGTCCTTGGTGGATCGGGTCAGGGGTTTTCTGGTGTGCATTACTGGGAAATACCAGCTAGAGGCGGCCATGACTGTTGGGAAACTGAGGCTCTTGGAGGTTTATGGGTTTTGCCTGCCCCGGGTTGTACAGACAGAGCTAAGGGCGCTGGGCTGCAGTCTGCAGTCACCCCTGGCGTGACCGATTTGAGGTCTGATGCATTTTCCCACGCCAAGCCAGGACACCAGAAACTGGGGGCAGGCTGGGCAGAACTGAGTGAGACTCGAATTCAGGTGTGTAGACACCACAGCCTCTCTGGCTTTGCAGCCTGGCGGAGGGAACTCCCAGGGCCTCTCGGAGAAGCCCCTCAGAGCTTCTCTGCTTCAACCTGTGTCGCCTGGACTAGGGTGCATTCAGAGGGACTGTAGTTTCTTGGTCCCTATAAGCTGGGACTCTCTTCCCACGCCTGGCTGACGCCTGGCCCACCTCGTGGACAGATCGGACGACCTACCCTGGTGCCTCCCCTTCCCCCTTCTAGGCACAAGAGCGCTCCGATCTGATCTGCCCAATGCTGGTGGACACTCACGCAGGCCCTCAGGCCACACCACATCCATCACGCGCCCTAGTCTGCGCTCAGCAATCTATCCCTCCCAGAGGCCCCCTTCGCGGGCTCTTCCCGAGCAGGCTAGGCCGTCTGACCCTCGGGGACGCCCTGCCTTGCGCTCCCAATACTCCCTGTGAACCCGGCGCGCACTCTACACGCTCTCTCTGTCCCTGCCCGACTGCCTACCTAGTCGGGTCTCCACAGGCCTTGGAGGCCCAGTGCCCTCCCCTGGGAGTGAGTGACACATCCTGCTGCTTAACCGCTGGGTGGCCGCCTGGTGCCTTGGCCTGGCGGTGGGGTGGAAGGGAAGAGCACCTCCCTGCCTCCTCTTTCTCTATTCTTTAACATCTCACCCCTCTCCCTCTGTACCCCCCATTCCTCTTCTTCCTCCCTTCCCTTCCTCCTCTCATCTCCTTCCCTCCCTAACTCCATCCTCCTCCCTCTTCTCCTAGCCCCATTCCTCCTCCTCCTCCTTTCCCTCCTCCTCCCTCCTCCCTTCCCCTTCTCCCTCCTCCTCCTTTCCTGTCCTCCTCCCTCCTCCTCCCTCCTGGCTGCTCCCCTCCTCCTCCCTCCTGCCTCCCCCCTCCTCCCTGCTCGGCTCGCTCACTCTCGCGCTGGCTGGAGGGGCGGCCGGCAGCTGGCGCTGGCCGAGGCGGCGGCGGCGGCAGCGGCGGCGGCGGGATGGGACGCGCGCTGGGGCGCAGGAGCCGCGGCGCCGGCGGGGGCCGCGCAACTCCGGCCAAGTGCAGGGCGGGCGCGCGCTGAGCCCGGGCGCCGTCTGCAGCCAGCGGCCGAGCGCGGAGCTGAGAGGTGCGGGAGGCGGCGGCGCAGGAGCGAGCGGAGCCCGGCGCCGGCTCCCCGGAGGACCATGCGGGCCCCGGCCGCGTCGCTCGGGCTGCTGCTGGCGCTGAGCGCGCTCCGCTGCGCAGGTAACGCGGCCGCGTCCCCTCCCCGACCCCGCGCGCAAAGTTGCTGCCTGGGTCCCAAGTCCCGGGCGGCCGCCGCCTCCTGCTCTTGGCGGGTCTGGGGAGCCCCGGGCGGCCCAAAACCCCGCGCGCGTCCCCTTTGCCTCCTCTCCAGTCCCAGCTGCCCTTCGCATCCTTTTGGGGGCTCCGGGAGCCACAGGCAGGGCTCCCCGAAATCCCCCCTCCTTAGGGGTCCCCGGGGTCTGCTGGAGATGTAGTGGCCCAGTGTCTGTGGACCGCTGTCCTGTTGTCTGGACACCTGCGGGGCCTGGAGGTCGTCTCGGCTGGCCACGTCTGGCTTGGCTGCAGTCCTTCGCGCGCCTGGTTGTCCCCTATCTCCAACCTCCCAAAGCTCCCCGCTCCCCCAAGTGGCTCCGGCTGTCTCCCAAGTAGCTTCCGCAGGCAGCCAGCCAGGTGACCCCGCCGCTCACCCTCTGGAGGCGCGGGTCGTCTTGACACCCTGACCCATACGTGGTTTAGCAGGACCCGGGAGTGTGGTCCGCGCAGGCACCCAGTGATGTCTAACGTGAAGGTGTTCAGAGCCCTTGCCCCGGGATCGGGGAGGCTGGCTCCAGGCTGGCACCTGCGCAGCTGTCGCCTAAACCCCGCGAATGGGGGGGTGGGGGGGGGAAGTCAGAATAGCCAGGTATATGCTCTTGGCAGCCTGGGCTGGAGTTGGCTAGGTTCGGCCACCTAGGTGTTGCTACTGTGTTGGTTGTAGAGGAAAGCTTATCCTAAAATGACAGTACCCCCCTCCCCCACCCCAGGCAAGTGGAGACAATCCCAAAGGCTGGGAAGAAGCGACAGTCACGAGCCATGTTCATGTGCGTATGAGGGCTGTCTTCTCCAGACCTTTAAAGCCCACGTTTTGGGAGCAGGTAGCTTTCGACTGAGAGCATCGCTTCCCATTCCTTAAAACAAAACCGACCGCACAGATACCCGGAACGCGGAAGGAAAATACACCCTCAACTTTGCGGCTCCGACTGCCTGGGTGAGGTCGCACTTAGAGGAAGCCTGGATGCCAACTTGTTTTGAAGGATGACTGTGCACAGGCAAAAGTAAATATTGCTTTCCTCCCAGATGACCTCAGGTGACCCCAAATATTTACTAAGACTTTCCCCCTTGGAGAGACGGTGGCCAGCCTTGGGCTTTGGCTGGACCCCCCGGAGGATGGCTCTGGTCTTAAAGTGGAGGGCTCTTCCTTGGCGCCGGTAGCGAGCAGCCTCGAGCTGTTCGGTTCTTGGCACTCCCCTGCGGCCCGGAGAGGGGGCACTGACGTGGTGGTGGTGGTGGGGGTTGGGGGGGGGCTCCAGGCCATTTCCTCAGAGCGGAAGCTCTGAGACGCGTTTGCCAAAGTGCACAGTCCCTTGGACTTGAAAATTACAGTGTTGTGGCTATTTTCTCTCGCCACGGGGGTCAGCGTTCGCCTGGCTGTGCTCAAAAGCCATGTTGGGCAACCTTGAAGGAGGAAGCTGCCTGTCTCTTGCCTTGTCGCCAGACCGAGTCCCCTCACCCTGTCCAGCCCCACCCAGCTACGGAAGAGCCTGTGCGTGGATGGCTCTGGGAGGCTTGTGGTGGAAGAGAGGATGTGCCACCCCTGGGAACTCATTCCTGGCCCTCCGAGGAGGTGTCAGCACAGAGCCGGCGGCGGTAGGGCTTTCCACGCTCGGGGGGTCCTCGGTTGCCCATGTCCCCACCGGGGACAGAAAGAGAAACACAGTTCGCTAAAGTCTATATTTAGCCCCAAAACAAGAGGGATGTTTCGGAAAGAGCTGCCTACACTTGGTTGGCTGGTTGGGAGTTAACCAGCTTCGTCTCGAACGGGCTGCATTTTCTAGATCGTTTCTGGACCAACCTTAGACTGGCTGAGACCCTGGGAGTGGGGATTGGAAGAGTTCAGCTGTACGGAGGCGCTCCTCTAAGCACACGCTCAGTTGCCTCTGCCCTCTTCCTGCGTGGGCAGCTACCCCGGGGAAGGAGAGTGGTGGGCGGACTTCTTGGAGCTCCGTGAAGGGCTGAAGCATACGGAATTGCACTTGGTTGGAGTCAGCACCAATCCTCCGGCTTAGCGACTAGGGCCCTCCACCCCCACTCCCACCCCATCATTCAAGCCGTGTTTGTCCATGCTGTGGCTTTGGAAGTTAGTGATGCAGTTACAGACCGCTGTCCCCTGGGGGGGGGGATTGACAAGCCTCGCTTTGTTGACCCCCCCCTGATGCTTTTGTTTGGAGAGGGTGTCTGTGGAATGGGGTAGGTAGGGCTTCCCCGCAATCCCCTGCCGCCCCCAGCCTTGCTAGTGACAAGTTTGCAATTGTAGGGGACAGCGCTGTTGGCTTGCAAGTCACAGGGCTTAGTCCTGCTTGGCCCCGGGGGGGGGGGGAGTGGTTTATTTGTTCCTCCTTACGCCACGTCTTGGGAAGGGGTAGCCCTGTGGTGTGGGGGTAAGAAATGCTAATTCCGTCGCAGTCTCCAGTGATTTAATGGCACTGGGGACCTTCCCAGAGTAAATTATCAGCCCATGGTCAGAACCGGCAGATGTGGGGGCTTCCTCAGGAGCTCCACTTTGGTGACTGGAAGCAACAGAGAGCGCTGCGGTTGCCATGATCCGGAAGGACAAAAAGGAGCCCCTTCTTTGCTGGCTCGGAGTCTGGGAGGGTGGTCTCAGGCAGGAAACTTCTTAAGGGTTTCCCTTCAGAGAGCCCCGAGTTCTGGGTAGCCTTTTCTCCCCCCCAGGATCTCAGTTTGAAGGGGGATGGAGAGAGTCCATTCCCCACCCCCACCCCCAGGCCTGTGAGGAGGAGAAGGGGGGTGGGGCGCAGGTACCACTGGCAGCTCTTGGGGAGAAAGTGGTCCAGAGCAGACAGGCACCTCTGAGCCCAGCCTGGTTGCAGGTAGGAGGCTGAGGCCAGCCAAAAGGTGTGAGTTTCTGTCAAACTGGGACTCCTGCCTGCCAGCTAAAGGTCTGTCTTCTCAAACCACTGTCTTGGACTTCCTGTGTGTGTGTGTGTGTGTGTGTGTGTGTGTGAATACAGGGTCTCACTATGTAGCTCTGGCTGTCCTGCTGGAACTCACTCTATAGACCAGGCTGGACTTGAATTCACTCTGTAGACCAGAGATCCGCCTGCCTCTGCCTCCTCAGTGCTGGGATTAAAGGCAGGTGCCACCATAGCCTGCCTCGCCGCCCTGGACTTTCTAACCTCACACATGGGATATGGCTGGGTAGGGGATATTTCCACTTAGGGAGTCTCAGGCTGTGACAGTGACAGCCCTTTGATGTGACCCAAGTAGGAACCTGAAAGATAAGGACAGGAGTCAGAACGGTGGGTAAGTCGGGACTCTGGGGCTAGGGTCTGCGTAGCAGGTTCTAGGAGCATGCACCTTTGCCGGTGGGCGGGGCCTCTGCTTACATCTATCGGTGAGGATACTTACAGGGGAAGGCTAGGCAGATATAAGTTCCTTCTGTATGCCTTGGCACATGCACCCTCCCAAATGATTCTTTAAAAAAAAAAGCAACATATTGGCAGGTACACACATACACACACACACACACACACACACACAGCCCTGTCCTCTGCCTCCTGGCCCTTTGTGGTCTTATGCGTTGCCCTTCCCCACTTTGTGTGTATGAATATGGAGGTCATGGTGATATCAGGTGTCTTCCTCAGTGACACTCTGCCTTGCTTTTTGAGACCTCTCAGTGACTCTGGAGTTTACTGATTAGTCTAGGCAGTCTGGCCAGTGAGCCCACTGGATCTTCCTGTCCCTTCCTTCCGGTGGTGTTGGCTTTTTAGATGGGTGTTGGGGAATCGAACTCAGGACCCCACGCTTGCCTGCAAGCACTTTACTGACAGTCACCTCTCGAACCTCTGCTTCTTCCTCTTGAAGAGTGTCCCAGAATCAGTAGTGACATGGGCTGGCTCTGCTGGTGGGGTATTCTGAGTCTTTTCTAGCTGTGCATTCACGAATTTGCAACCGTCGGCCCATTTTTTTTTTTTTTTTTTTTTTTTGGTTTTTCGAGACAGGGTTTCTCTGTGTAGTCCTGGCTGTCCTGGAACTCACTCTGTAGACCAGGCTGGCCTCGAACTCAGAAATCCACCTGCCTCTGCCTCCCAAGTGCTGGGATTAAAGGCGTGCGCCACCACCGCCCGGCTCCGTCGGCCCATTTTACAGATGAGAAAACTGAGGCTGGAGAGGCACGGAGTTGTACAACTGCCACCGCCGATGTGCACAGCAGTGTTTGTGTCTCAGAGTGTCTCTGAGCTACTACGCTCTCTATCTGAACATTAATTTTAGGATAATTTATTTCTTTTTTTTTAACTGATTGTGGGTGTATGGCCACAATCCACCATGGTGCGTGTGTGAAGGGCAGAGAGCAGCCTCAGAGAGTCCCGTTCTCTCCTTCCACCTTGATGTCAGCTCTGGGGATCGAACTCACCCCATCTGGCTTGTGCAGCAAGCCCTTTTACCCGCTGAGCCATCTTGCCGTTCTTGATTTCCCGGGGGAGAGGGCTTTGATACTGGTCTGGACCCAGGAACTTAGGGTTGTGTCTCTTCCTGAGGGGAAATCGGTGCCTGTCATGAGCCATTCTGTTTGGGAGAAACTTGTCTCTTCTCAAGTCTGCCCGGTGGAAGCTCCTGCTGCCTGGGTACAGGGGAGTCAGGTGTGTGGGACGACAGGGCAGGTGAGGAAGAGCTCCCTGTGGAGGTGCTGGTCACATCTGACATGGCAGTCTCCCCGCTTCCTTACATGGGAAAAAAAATCACAGTAAGTGGAATAAGCCAGATTCAGAGAGAGAACTATCGTGTATTTTCTCTCCTTTGGAGATCCCAGATTTTATATAGGTACATAGAGTCATATCATACATGTCATGTCATACGTGTGCTTGGGATGTGGAGATAGCAGGAATGCTTCAGGGAATGGATGGGAATGATGGGAGGGGAGGGGAGGGGAGGGGAGGGGAGGGGAGGGGGGAAAGGAGAGGGTACTCGAATGTGGCCACTGGGCAGGCGCAGCTATCAGTGACTGTCTCTGAAAGCCGTTACTTCCTTCACTGAATATATGCCGCTTAAAAAGAGAAATTTGAAACACAGCCGGCGATAGGTATGGTGGTGTAGACCTTTACTCCCAGCGCACAGGAGGCAGAGACAGGTGGAGCTTTGTGAGTTGGTGGTCAGCGGGGTCCACGTAGTGAGTTCCGGGTTAGCCAGGGGGTGCACGGTGAGACCTTGACTCTAACAGCAAAACCCCATCAGAACCGAGGAGCTGGGCAGCTGGATGGGTTATGGTCTTGGTTTTTATGCCTGGGACCCGAGCTAGTTCCTTAGGACTCACATCAAACAGCCAAGGGTAGTGGTGTTTGTATCCCAACGTTGGGGATGTGACGACAGAGGGATCCGTGGGGCTCAATGGCGGGCCAGCTGGGTACATGTGTGGCGCCCAGACATACATGCAGGCAAGACGATCATATATATATAAGTAAAAATCGGGGCTGGAGATTGGCTCGGCGCTTAAGGGTGCTTGTTGAAAAACCCCTGGGTTTGATTCCTAGCATCCACACGGAGGCTCACTACCTCTTCGGGCAGTAAGCATGTATGTAGTGCACAGATGCTTATGTAGGCGAAACACTCATACGCACGAGATGTTAAAAATAAACCTCAATAAGTAAGTAAAATTTCTTTCTTATATTTTGTATATTTTTATCTTCTATTTATCCATATATTATCTATCTATCTATCTATCTATCTATTAATCATCTAATCTATCCACCTATCCTGTGCGATGCAACAGTGCGTGTATGGAGGTCAGAGGACAGCTTGTAGGTTCTACCATATTGGGCACTTCTATTTATTTATTTATTAATTTATTTGTTAATTAATTTATTAATTTATTATTTATTTATTTATTTATTTATTTATTTATATTTTCCCTTTGCCAGTTGCATTCATGTGTTTAGAGAGGCAACAGGTTGTTTATTTGTTTGGTTTTTGTTTGTTTGTTTGTTTGTTTTATTTTTTGCCCGAGACCCAAATTACCAGAAAGGACCGACTCCTGGAAAGGAGTCCCGAGGCAGAAGAAAGGGGCCCCTCACAGCTCTCTGCAGAGCGCCTGCCACACAAGGACCCCTATGCTACGTCCACTCCCTCCCTCCCTCGCTCCTCGTCCAACAATCGCATATTCATCATCCCTGGGCACTTGGGATGTTGACAGGGGACAAGGGAGCTGCTTCAGTCTCACGGGAGGGGCTGCCGGTCTCGGAATCAACCAGCAAATGGAGGGAGAGAGAAAGACCTGCTTAGTGGCACAGGGCAAGGTTGAGGCCCCCTGTGGTCTCTATCCAGTGCATCGCCCACACAAGGCTCGGCACATGCTCCCTTCCCTGGGGAAAGAGAGAAAAGGCCCATCCTGTCTAGTTAATGTCAACGCTTTCTCTGTGCCCAGCCACCTAGTTGTGCATCTGGGGTGCTTGAACCAACTCCTTCCCAGTGCCAGGCTTTTTGGCTGATGGATGTCTTCCCTCTCCTCATGTTCTGTGCCCGAAAATAGTTACATAAAAAAAAAAAATCAATAGGATCTAGTTGGGCTCCCCCAGGTTTATGACTGAGGGTGAAGGAGGGGGAGCGTCACCGGGAGCCCGCAGCCTCGGAGCTTTAGCCTAATTAACCCGCTGGGAACTCACTCTGGTGGCTGGCCCAGTCTCCTAAGCTGGGGAAGGGCGGTTTGTGAACGTTGATCCCCAGGGTCAGCTCTGGGCTCCTGTGCTCCAGTTGGGGGTCCTTGTATGCTGTGTGTCATCGCCTGCAGGTACTTGTAGGGTTGCTAAGGAGCCAGGTCGCTGGGGGTGGGGGTGGGGGTGGGGGTGGGGTGGGGGTGGGGGTGGGGGTGGGGGTGATGTTCCCGGGATCCTCTGGCCACCTATGGGTAGCCATCTGACTCCTAGACCTTTCCTCTTAGTTGTTACTATTTAAAAAAAAAAAAAAAACAAACCACATATTGTCAATATGGCAGGTTTGGGAGTTTCCACAGGAGGAAATGGTGAGATCTGAAGTCCAGCACGGTGGCTCATAGCTATTGTAATAACGGCATGCAGGAGGCAGAGGCCGGAGGATCACTGCAAATTCAGGCCCAGCCTGGACTACATAGATTCAGGACAGTGTGTGCTACTTAGTAAGATCTTGACACATGCCTTTAATCCTAGCACTTGGGAGGCAGAAGCAGGTGGATTTCTGAGTTCGAGGCCAGCCTGGTCTACAGAGTGAGTTCCAGGACAGCCAGGGCTACACAGAGAAACCCTGTCTCGGGAAAAAAAAAAAAAAGATCTTGACACACACACACACACACACACACACACACACACGAACACATGTGTGGACATGCAGTGATTGGGAAGTTCTGAGCAGTGTTCACCTCTTGTTCTGGCCAATCATCTTCCTCACAACCTTCCTCCAAACCGCCTCACCCCTGGTGCACACTCTTATTAATTCTGACACATTTTTTTTATTGCACTTTCCTGAGATAAGTGACACCAGGCCGAAGCCCCTGGCATGAAGGCAGCAGATGTTAAACCCTTGGTAACCGGGAACATGACTTCCCCATAGAAGGTTCTGCAGAAGACACCGCAAACGGGGGTGCCGGAAATAGGTGACTTGTCATCTTCAGTGGGTTCCGGCAGTGGCATTCAAGCCGAGGCCTGAGGAGGCCATCAGGAGAGGCAGGGTAGGGGATATGGAGAAGGAACAGTAAGATACCAAGCCCAAAGGTGAGAATGTACTTCACAGGGACCAAGCAGAGAGGAAGAGAGTGAGGTCTGTAAGTGAGGAGAGGGTAAGGGTGGGAGAGGAGGGCTGTTGAGATGGCCGAGGGGAGGGGGGCGCAGGGGGCCCGCGGGGGGGGGGGGGGGGGGGGGGGAGGGGTAAGGGAGCTTGCTGCCAGGCTGGACACGTGTATTTGAGCCTTAGAACCCACACGATGGGAAGAAAGAACAGAGTCCCTCGAAGGAGGTCCTCTGACCTCCACATATGCAGCATGCCACATGTGTGCTTATGTGTGCTTATATACGTTGTCTTAGTTAGGGTGTCACTGCTGTGAACAGACACCATGGCCAATGCAAGTTTTATAAAAGACAACATGTAATTGGGGCTGGCTTACAGGCTCAGAGGCTCAGTCCATTGTCATCAAGGCAGAAACATGGCAGCATCCAGGCAGGCATGGTGCAGGAGGAGCTGAGAGTTCTACATCTTCATCTGAAGACTGCTAGTTGAAGACTGACTTCCAGATAACTAGGGTGAGGGTCTTATAGTCCACACCCACAGTGACACACCTACTCCAACAAGGCCACACCTCCTGAACCAATCATATATGAACCATCACATATGTATATGTATTAGTATATGTATGTGTACACATATATACATATGCATATATACATATGTCTATATATTTGTATGTAGACATATGTATGTATACACATATATACATATGCATATATACATACATATGTTTATACATTTATATGTAGACATGTGTATGTATATATGCATATATATGCACACATCCACATTACTGCAAAAATAGATAAATACATGTTAAAAAAAGAATGGGAAATGTGGTCTAGGAGGTGTCAGGGCTCCGAGGTCACAAGGCCCTTGGTGATGAGTGAGGTCTGAGGACGGGGACAGGAGACCCTGAGCAGCGACTGCAATAGTCCAGTCAGACGATGGCTAAGATTGGCTGGGAGCTGCAGCTGTGGAGGCCCGGGTACATTTTGAGATTTGCTGATTAGATTTCTTCAATAAATATTCCCCTGGGTGGGCTGGGAGAGGGGGCTCGGTTGGTATAAGGGCTTCTCTTGCACCCTTGGGGACCCACGTTTGAGCCCCAGGAATCACATTACAACCACAAGCAAACAAGCAAGCAGACACCGTGGGCATAGCGGTGTGCGCTTGCAATCCCAGCACCAGGGAGGCAGAGCAGGGAGTGGAATTTCACTGTGTGTCGGGTGCTTGCACGTCTAGAGTCATGTGGAGAAGGTTGTGTGTGTGAGGCCAAGCCAGTGGCTGGAGAGATGGCTCGGGGCTTAAGAGTGCTTGCTACTTTTGGGGAGGACCTGAGCCTGATTCCTAGCACTCCTGTAGTATGACTTCAACTGCCTGTAACTTCAGCTCCAGGGAACCGATGCCCTCTTCACACACACACACACACACACACACACACACACACACACACAGTTTAAGCCAGGTATTCCAGTGCACACCTGCCATCCCAGCGCTCTGGAGGTGGAGGCAGGAGGTTCAGGAGTTCAAGGTCATCCTCAGTTACATGGTAAGTTCCAGGCTAGCCTGGGCTATATGAGATCTAGTCTCAAAAAAAAAAAAAAAAAAAAAAAAGGAAACCAACAACAAACAAAAACAGCCGTCAAGCATAGGCCAACAAGGAGGGTAAAATCAAGATGATTGATGAGATATGACACACACAGTATTGGCTTTCAATCAATGGGAGTAACTATTTTAAGATTTATTTATTATACGGAAGTACATCGTGGCTGTCTTCAGAGACCCCAGAAGAGGGTATCGGATCTCTTTACGGATGGTTGTGAACCACCATGTGGTTGCTGGGATTTGAACTCAGAACCTTCAGAAGGGCAGTCAGTGCTCTTAACCACTGAGCCAATCTCTCCAGCCTCCCGGGAGCAATTATTAATAATATCCTTGTGATAGTTGAGGGGATCCAGGCTCGGTTAGTCTCTTACCCTCCCCCGCCCCCCAAAAGCAAACTGGTAAAAGGTACAAGGTTGGCTCTTTCTGGGCTCTGGCAGATTCTACTTGTGCGTGTGATTATTTTGGCATCGCACGGAGGTCCAGCTGATACAGGTTCTCGGGCTCTCTAGCAGCTGCTTCTATAAAAGCTGGCGTGCCAAATTCCATTTTTCAGCAATTTTCTTGATGCTCTAGAGATGTATAAGGCCATCTACCCCCGACCCTCGGCTGGCCTTGGCTCTTTACATAATATTACTTATTATCTTCTGGACTCTCTAAACCTTAGCATTTGGGCTGGTAACAAGGCTCAGCAGGTGGGGGTGTTTGCCCCCAAGCCTGATAACCTGAGTTCAACCCTCAGAGTCCACATGGTGGAGACCCCAAGGTTGTGTTCTGACCTCTACATACATAGCCTAGAACTCACATCCAGCCAATAGATGATAAATTTAAAAAAAAAAATTATTTTAAACAAATATTAACATCCAGTCCTCTGGTGGATTGCTTTTGGACCTCCACTTACTGTTTGTAAATAAAGTTTTATTGGGGCTCCGGCCCTCCCTCTTTGTTTACAGGGTGTTTCCGCACCCCAGGAGTCTAGCAGATGTGATAGGGGCAGTACAGGTGGCGTCCCGGTAAGCCACCTACTCTCTCTGTTCTTATTTAAAGGTGCAGTCTGCCTTACACAGTCAAGCAAGGCATTCTCTGTGGGTTCAGGGGCACTTGCACGCTGGTGAACAAGGGACCCTTTCTAATGTCAAAGAAATGATCCCGCTCAGGAGTGGGGACAATGGCTGCTTTGCTGTCTCCTGGTGAAGGAAGAACAACATATTGATCGAAAGAGGCTGTCAATTCAGCAGCCTTTGAAGGCGGGTCTGGTAATTACAGTAGCATTTATGTAACATTTTAAAAATAGTAGCACATGTGTAGGCTAGCTATTTTTTACTCCGCAGGCACCGCCTGATGGCTCACAGCTCGAAGACCCCTCATGGGGCTGCTGCTGCAGTACAAGCCCTGGGTACGGTGACACCCGTCCAGGCGTCTCCCTTTTTTTTTTTTTTTGATCTCCTGTTTGTCTGTTTCTTACTGGATTATTTTAAAAGACGTGTGTGCCTATATAATATTTGAAATTTCCAATGTTGAGATTTTTGCGGTGCTTCTGGACACGGCCCACCAAATGCAGAAGTATATCACCACTGCAGTCTGGACCCTACAAAAACTGCCGTGTTCTGATCCTCGGACTTGGGAAGTGCCTGGTGGAAATAGTTCAAGTGTGGCTGGATCCAGGAGCTTGATACTGTCCCAGTCCTTTTTTTTTCTCTCTCTCTCTCTCTCTCTCTTTTTTTTTTTTGTTTTGTTTTGTTTTGAGACAGGGTTTCTCTATATAACCCTGGCTGTCCTGGAACTCACTCTGTAGACCAGGCTGGCCTCGAACTCAGAAATCCACCTGCCTCTGCCTCCCAAGGGCTGGGGTTAAAGGTGTGCACCACCACTGCCCAGCTCTGTTTCTTAGTTCTCCTCTCATCTTTGTCAAGTTAGTTCAAACCTAGCCTCGCTCTCCCAGATGATGGAGTGGGCTGCCGTCCGTCCGTTCTGGCCTGTTGTGGGATGAGAAAGAGGTCAAATATCTCTTTTTGAGCCTGCTCAGCATGATACCCAGGTCTCCTTTGATCTGGACTAATGTGGACCCTCTCCTGCCCCCCCCCCCTCAGTATCAGGAGCTGTGTCCAGGGTGTGGGATGCTGTGATTGATTCAGCTGGAAACTCACCTCTGAAGCTGGTATTGGAAGAGGGTACTTCCCCAGGAAGCGTGGACAGCAGCCTGCAGCTGGGGCTGGCTGAGGGGCGGAGGAGGAAAAGGAGGAGAAAGAGGAGGAGAAAGGGTCAATGTCATGCAGTTGCTGTCCGGGCCATTTGTCTATCTGGAGGTGAATGCACTCTCAGATCCCTGGCTGCCCCTCTGGACAGACTATTGCACCGGAGGCACCACATATGCCCCAGTTGTTTACACATGGCTTTTGGCTATTTTGTATAGTACACAGGAGCTTGGGGAAATGGGGCTGGAGAGCACAGTGGTTATGAGCACTTGCTGCTGTTGCAGAGACTCTGAGTTTGGTTACAAGCGCTGCATCTGGCGGCTCACAAGCACTTACTTGTAACTTCAACTCCAGGGGTTCTTGCAGCCTTCTGACTTTCCGGGCATCTGCCACACACCCGAATACACACACACACACACACACACACACACGACACACACGCAGAGCCAACTGGCCCTGAAGCCATCTCGCCAGCTCTGTTTTTTTTCTTGATTCTCTTTACAGTTTCCATTGCAGCCAGGAGGTCCTGACAAGTTTCTCAGCAAAGCATCTCGGATAGCCTTGCCTCAAAGTGGCCTTGGCCTCTCCTCCTGGCCCCGGCTGTGGCATTATGTGATCTGCTGAGAGCTAGTCTGAGCTAATGCCCCCAGCCAGGCCTGGACTCACGGAGGACAATACTGTGTGGATTTTTATCTACCCGGTTCTTCTTGCCTGTTTCCCCCTCCTTGAAGACGTTCAGGCGAAGGAGATGTCACCTGTCAGTGGTAACTGATGTAAGAGTCTCCTTCATGCCCCTTCCCTCCCCCCTGCCAATCAAAAGTGCTTCAGAAGTGCTCCGTCTCCTGCACCTGTTTGTGGTTGGAACGCTAAATGTCAAAGACGAAAATGTTAATTGATGTTCTTACCTCAGGCTCATGGGAACATCAGTAGGCAAGAGAATCTCACAGAGAGGCTCTGCTGGGTCTGTCTGTCTGTCTGTCTGTCTGTGTTTATTTAGAGACAGGGCCTCCCTATGTCTCCCAGGATGGCTTTGAACTTGAGATCCTCCTGCTTCAGCTTGCCTGAGGCTGGGCCATCTGGCATGATTTGGCTAGATATTTTGTTCTTGTTGTTTTTGTTTTTGAGATAAGGTTTTTCTTGTGTAACCCTGGCTGTCCTGGAACTTGTTCTGTAGACCAGGCTGGATTTGAACTCAAGAGATCTGCCTGCCTCTGCCTCCCAAGTGCTGGGACTAGTAGCATGCACTACTACTGCTGGCTAATTTGGGTGGATCTTTAAAAAAGAAAAAAAACCTCACAAATTTAAAAGCTATTACAGGGTCCCTAAGAATCTTTAGGTTCTAACCCTTCCTTTTTTTTTTTTTTTTTCCTCCGAGACAGGGTTTCTCTGTGTAGGCCTGGCTGTCCTGGAACTCACTCTGTAGACCAGGCTGGCCTCGAACTCAGAAATCCGCCTGCCTCTGCCTCCCAAATGCTGGGATTACAGGCGTGTGCCACCACCCCCGGTAGTTCTAACCCTTCTTACATTAAAAAAATAGTTTAAGTGTATGGGTGTTTTGCCTGTGTGTGTGTGTGTGTGTGTGTGTGTGTGTGTAGGTTCATCATGTGTGTACAGTACCCATGGAGGCCAGAAGAGGGCGTTGGATCCTCTAGAACTGGAGTTGCAGATGGCTGTGAGCCATCAAATACATGCTGGGAATAAAACCCAGGTCTTCTTGGGAGAGAGAGCTGAAGCCATCTCTCCAGTCCCCGAGTCCCTCCTTTTAGATTTGAGTATCTTTACAGATCCCAGCCATCTGCAAAAGCATTGCTGATTCCAGCACGTTCATTTTCAACGACAGGATTTTGTAGTCGTTTTTTTAGGGTCAGTAGAACATCCTCGCAGGATTTATGTTGCCTGTGGGCACAGATACACACAAAACAGCATGTTTCCTTCACGAGAAACCAATGTGTGTTGTACAGTTTCTGCCCTTTGTACCTGTGTGAGGGTGGGTGTGTCACTCCATCCCTTTTGTCATCACAATTTAACCAGCGGAAAGAACTGGCTTACAGGGGGCTCCAAGACGGGGGCGGGGGGTTGGAGAGAGAGAGAGAGAGAGAGAGAGATCGAGACACGGGTGGGGGGTGGAGGAGAGAGAGAGAATCCAGGGATGCCTTAGCACAGCGGCTTACAGGGGGCTCCAAGACGGGGGCGGGGGGGGTTGGAGAGAGAGAGAGAGAGAGAGAGAGAGAGAGAGAGAGAGAGAGAGAGATCGAGACACGGGTGGGGGGTGGAGGAGAGAGAGAGAATCCAGGGATGCCTTAGCACAGCGGCCCCGCCCAGACTCCACTTTCTTGAGGGACTCCGTGAATCTTTTTTTTTTGTTGTTTTTCTCTGTGTAGTCCTGGCTGTCCTGGAGCTCACTCTGAAGACCAGGCTGGCCTCGAACTCAGAAATCCACCTGCCTCTGCCTCCCAAGTGCTGGGATTAAAGGCCTGCGCCACCAACGCCCGGCTTCCGTGAATCTCTTAAACCACCCCTGCTGACCTTCCTCTGATCTAGACGGGTGGAGTCTTAGGAAGAATTTCTTGACTCCAGGAGTTGCTGGGAAGGCTGTGTGTGTTGGGGGCGGGGTCCGCCCGTGGCCCAGCACAGACTTGCTTCCGTTTCTCCCCTGGTCCTCCATCACAGTCTCCGGGCTGACCTGTGGAAGCAGGCTGGGGGTGGGGTGGGGGCATTTCATCGCCTGTCCTCTGCTTCCAGAGCTCAGTCAGTTTGGGGGAGCGACGGACCGGCTTAGGCTTCAGTGATCTTTGTGTTTTTGGTTCCCAGACAAGCTCTCCTTTCTTTCCTCCTTCACGCTCGCTCCCCAGGGCTTCATTCTGAGCTGTTAGTATTCTGAGGTGGCAGCCGCTGCCTTCATCTATTTGAACAACTTGAATTAGAATATGAATTTCACCTGAGGCCTTGGGCGCATTGTTTCTGAGCCCAGCGCACACGGCAGGAGGTGAGCTGGGTTCGGTCTGGTCTTGCCTGCCTGGGCTGGCACCTGGGGGACAGCGGGAGGTTCGAGGTTCGGAAGCCACAGCTACCTGCCCTGCTCTCCGTGGGTGTCCTAAGACCCGATGCCCTGTGGGAGGGAATATTTGCCCGGCTGTTCTGGGGGTCGGAAAGTGGTATCTTCAGGGCCAACACAGCATCAGGGGCATCAGGCGGCTGGCCAGCCCAGGGCTTTAATCATTTCTGAGTTATGCTTCAATGTGGAAACCTCGAATTTCTGATTTTCTTTCAAGAGGAGCATGCCAGCAGCATTGAGTTCCTTCCAGAGTGGCTGTTGTCCGTGGGAATGGGAGGTGGCCTCCCATGATGCACTCTGTTTCAGTCAAGCTGTTGAGTGAACACCTACATTTGCACGTGCACACCACACACACACACACACACACACACACACACGGTTGTCTTTTGTTTGATTGTGGTTTTTGCTTCCTTGTGTGCTGTTTTTTTTTTTTTTTTTTTTTTTTTTTTTTTTCTTTTTTGAGACAGGGTTTCTCTGTATAGCCCTGGCTGTCCTGGAACTTACTTTGTAGACCAGGCTGGCCTCGAACTCAGAAATCCGCCTGCCTCTGCCTCCCAAGTGCTGGGATTACAGGCGTGTGCCACCACCGCCTGGCTGCTGGTTAGTTTTAATTGTTAACTTGCTACAACCCGGATTACCTGGGAGAGTCTTAGCGAGGTTGCGTCTAGATCAGGTTGGCCTGTGCACCCTTCTGTGGGGGATTGTCTTAAGTGACCCAGCCTACTGTGGGCAGCACTATGCCCTAGGAAGTATAAGAGGGAAAAACTAGTTAAAAGGAAGCAAGGGTGTGTTTATTTCCTCTGCTCTTGACTGCGGGGTGGTGTGGTTGGCTGCTTGGCTTTCCTGCCCCGACCTCTCCTCAGATGATGGAGCCATGACCTAGAATCTAGGACAAGTGAACTCTTTGATGTGTTATTCTCCACCAATGAAAGGAGCCAATTCAGGCCAGGTTAGAGTATACAAAGGCAGGTTTATGGGGAAGCAGCTGGTTCACTGGTCCCAAGGAAGGAGGCCAGGAGAGTCACCAAAGGGAGGGAGGGAGGGAGACAGAGGGGAGGGGGAAGAAAAAGAGAAGCTTGTATGTACAAGCTGGGAGAGAGAAGGGGAGGTGTCCTAGTGGGGGGTTTCTACTGCCTCACAAACATCATGACCACGAAGCAAGTTGGGGAGGAAAGGGTTTATTGAGCTTACACTTCCACACTGCTGTTCATCACCAAAAGAAGTCAGGACTGGAACTCAAGCAGGTCAGGAAGCAGACGCTGATGCAGAGGCCATGGAGGGATGTTCCTTACTGGCTTGCTTCCCCTGGCTTGCTCAGCTTGTTCTCTTATAGAACCCAGGACCACCAGCCCAGGGATGGCACCACCCACAAGGGGCCCTCCCTCCTTGATCACTAATTGAGAAAATGCCCCACAGCTGGATCTCATGGAGGCATTTCTTCACCTGAAGCTCCTTTCTCTGTGATAACTCCAGCCTGTGTCAAGTTGACACACAAAACCAGCCAGTTCAGGAGGGAGGCCAAAATATCTGGATTTTATAGGGAGGGGCTTCTGGGGTAGGGGGCTGCAAAGCCCAGGGCAGAGGGTGGTGTCTGCCAGATGCTGGGAGAACCTGGAGGCCAGGTCCACCTTGGTGTGTTAAACCTATGCCTCAGCTCTTTGTCCCAGGTCTGAATCCCAGCATCCTCTCCTGCCCAAAGCTGCTTTGTGGTCAAGGCGTTTTATCGCAGCAGCAGAGGCCGTAGAGTCTCCATCGGTCTGCCCAGATCTGCCTTGAACTCATTCTGCATCCTCAGGGCTGCAGAAGGGAACGCTAGTGATACGTGAAGCAGGAAGCAGCAACCAGCACAACACAACACCAAGTATACTAAGCTGGCCCCGTAGCCACACAGTCCTTAGCTGACCCCGGGCCGCCTCCCCTTGAAGGGCCTCCTCCTCTTCAGGGCTGAATCGTATTCCATCATGTTTGTGGGACTTGGGTGTTCTGAAGCTGGGAAGCCCTCGGGAGTTCCCCTGCTTTGAGGTGAAGTTGAGATGGTGCTGGGGTGAGGGTCCCCTTCTGTAGCTCTGGGGTTGCGGATGGAGACCCTTTCCAGGGTTTCGATGAGGCCTGCTCAGTTTTGTGTTTGGGGTTCTAGGACTGGAGCCTCTCTGACTCCACACTGATCCCTGTCCCTAGGTTCAGGGGATCCTCTTTCTAAATTAACTCAGACTGGGAAGAGGGGCTCCATAGCTGGGTTCCCTTCATGAGGTAAGTCGTGCGTGCACATACACGCTGTGGAGAAGGGTGTGTGGAGGTGACTGCTTCTGTTAGGGAAGGGGGGGCAGTGAGTGGTGGAGAGAGTTTGGGGGTCAGTGATGGGATGAAGCAGGCTGAACATGGCGGAGGCCAGGGTATCTGCAGGCACAGAGGGTTTGCAGGGCATCTTTGTCCCTGTCCTGGAGAGCCTAGAGCAGAGGGGGCAGTTCCAGGGATGGTACTCTCCCAGGGGCAGTGCTCTTTTCTGTCCTTTTGTGCTGGGAGACCCAAGGAGAGGTGCATGTTCCAGGGTCTGAGAGCAGGGTGTGATGCGGTGGGGGGATGGTGGGGGGGGGTGGAGTCCATTCCATCCTCACTGCGTCCCTTCCTTCCCTATGTCATGCTTGGGAGCTTGGAGACACTCGGTCCTGTCCTTGTCTCTGGAACTCAGCAACTATTGACCCGTAGCAGAAGTCTGGGCCCATCCAGCAGGCTGCTCTGTGGACTTTGTCTTTGTATCCTGGATGCAAATGGTGTCGGATTTCATTAAAAATAACACAATCACTGGTTCTACAACAATCCAGTGTCTCCCTACAGAAAGCGAAGCTGGTTCCCAGTAGTGCTTTAAAGGGGACAGTTGTTACCTCCAGGTGTGCTTGTGGCCGTGTTCTGAAATCATCCTAGCTGCCTCCTCATCTGCTCATACGTTCGTTCATTCATTCATTCATTCATTCATTCACTCATTCATTCATTCAATTCACTCACCCTCACTTTGATTAGTCTCCAGCGAAGGGAGTCATGAATCATTTTCTGGGACAGCGTAGGGGTGGGGTCTGTCCCCACATATGTGGTCACTATGGTTGGGAGCTGGTGGAGGTGTAGTGTATATGGCCTTAGGCTGTCATTCTGGCCTTTCCACAGCACAGCGGCTCACAGAAGCTACCGGGACATCCCAGCTTGTCACTGCGATGAGGCATAACAGGCTGGCTTCCATCAGGAAGGAAGAGCTCTCATCGGACTGTAATTAGTGGCATAGGGCGTTGGATCAACTCCAACAAGGTGACGGTAACAGATGGGATATCCGAGCTGGACCATCAAACAACGTGTTCTAGGAATTCAGGGACCGAGTGGGCAGAGGGCCGGCTCCCGGCAAACCTCAAGCCCTGGGGAGAGGGGGCTGAATGCAGTTTAGCAAGGCTGCCCACTCATCTCTCTGAGCCTTAGTTTCCCCATTTAAAGGACAGGCTGGGTAGTGGTGGAGCGTGCCTTTAATCCCAGCACTGGGGAAGACAGGCAAGCAGATCTCTCTGAGTTTGAGGCTAGCCTGGTCTATAGAGCAAGTTCCAGGACAGCCAGAGCGACACAGACAAACCCTGTCTTGGAAAAAAAAAAGGGGGGGGGAGCGTGTGTGTCAGTATTTAAGTTTTGAGCCTTCCTGAGCTCTGGATCCTGATGGAAAGTACCCTCTTACAGTCGTGAGGCTCAGTGGTAGGCGCTTCCCTCCTGTGCATGAGGCCCAGGCTCCTCCCCCAGAGCTGTCCTCTTCATTCTAGGTTCTACTATCCTTTGATGTCACACCCCACCGGGGCAGTGGCTACCAAAATGGTTGTATCAGCTCCTAGAATCCAGTGTCCAACTGAGATAGCCGCACCCTTTGTAGACGCTTGTAAGCAGTGTCTGTCCTGAGAGCAGAGGTCTGTGGAGAGCCCATCCTGGGTAGATAATGATGAAAGCAGCCACAGAGACCTGGGCAGGTAGGTGCACATGCGTGCCCGAGGGCTCCTGGGGGTTCCCGCGGAGCTGACATTGGTCGATTCCTCCTGGGAAGAGGGACAAGGGCAGAAGGCGACTTAACTAACCCTGTACTTTAAAAAAAGAAAAATCTTTGTGCTCTGTGCATTAGTTATTTTTTTTTAAAAAAGAAATTTTGGGTGGTGGTGGTGGTGGGGGGAAGGGTCTTACCCTGCAGCCCTGGCTGTCCTGGAACTCACTGTGCAGATCAAGTTGACCTCAAACTCACGTAGACCTCTGCCTGCGGCTCCTGAGTGCTGAGATTAAAGACTTGTACCACCTTGACTGGCACATTTGTTATTTAAATAACTGTTTAAAAAAAAAAAAAAAAGCTCCTTTCTAGTCTTCTCCCCAGTAAGAGAGGAAAAAGGCCTATTTTAGTGTTTTGTATAGATCCTGACACTTGGTCTTTTTTCCGTGGAACTTTTAGAACCATTTTCCTTCTGGGAGACCCATCGAGTTTGCTAAACGATGTCTCAGTTTCTCATGCAGAAATGAAATTGAAAAAAAAAAAAAAAAACCTCAGCCGCCCACAGCCTGGCATTCAGGGTGGGGGAGAGGGAGGTGCCCCTCAGCCCCGTCATTCTCACTGTCAGCTATGACTCAGGTTTGGTCTTGGATCAAGACTGTGAGTATAAAATCATAGAAAGGTCAGCGTGAGCGGCTCCAGCTGGGCCACCCAGGGCTGTTAGAGAACCTTGAGGAATCCATATGTCTGCTAATTTGCACCCAAGAAAGGATCGGAGTTGGGGGGGTGGTGGTGCTATTGCATCCTGCCAAGCTGGCATTTTTTTTTTCCTTTTTAAATTTAGAATTAGCCAGTCATGTCATGCTTAGGTTTGTAATGCAAAGAATTATAAACACATGCCCAAACAAACAAACAAACAAACAAAATCTATCCAAAAAATGCTCACAGCAGCTCTCTTTACGGTCGCCGAAAGATGGGGAAACTCCCCCGGATATCCACCCACGAACGAGCGGATCAGCAAAATGTGGTTCGGTCAGACGATGGAATACAATGTAGCTCTGAAAAGGGACGGTGCTCACAGGTTACGAGATGCATGTTCCTATAGAGCACGCTCTGATGAGCAGACAAGTCAGAAAGATAGGGCTGAACAGATAAAGATGGAGGCCACTCTCTTGGGCAGCCTGTAAAGATGCTTTGGGGACAGCTGGGTTAGCCAGGCACCAGGATGAGATGTCTAGGTGCTCTGATCAGTTGTTTATTACTGCGAGGTGGGTAACATCAGGGAGAATGAACTTCATTCTGTTCTGTCCACATTCATTCGTTTCTGTCCACATCGGGGTGTCAGATAGGGTGAGGAGCACCGGAAATACATGTAAGCAGTTGACTGTTAGTTCAGTTCTTGGAATCCTGGAAGCCAAAGCGACTAAAGGAATAAACCCAAGCTTTTTTTTTTTTTTTTTTTATAGGTTCAGGACCCCCCTGTAGCAACGTGGGGATTCCTCACAATCTGAATATCACTGGAATTTCTTCTTGGTCAAAAATATCACAACATAAAAAAAAAAAAAACCTGATAAGTAAACGGCCCATTTGTGTTAGTTCCTGCCTCACGTTCTCAGCCTGGGGGTGCTGGGGTCTGCATAGCTGTTCAGAGCTGGACAACCATTGTCGGGGCTGCCTTGTCACTGTATGATGCTTCTGTCCACTTAGATGTCTACAGGAGTACTGTCCCACCCCTACAGGATGCTAGAAACTGCAAACATAGACACACGCCCCTGGGAGAATTCTTTGGTCAAGGGCAGAAGGTAGCATCCGTCCCTCCCTTCTATCTTATCGATAGATGAGCCCAGTTTGAAGGTTGGGCCAGGAACCGCAGGTTCAATGGAGCTGTAAACTCAGGGCAGACCAGAGAGCGAGATGCTGAGTGTGGTGAGAAATCGAGGCTGGCAGGAGGGGACTGTGGATGAATGGCCGGAGCCGCAGCAAACCCACAGATGCAGGAGGTGCGTCCAGGGCCGGGGGCAGTTAGCATATGAAGGATGGGAAATTGCCTGCTGCCCACTTAATGGACGATCTAAAATAGAATGATCTGAATATGAAAGGACTCGCTGTGACCTTAGGGAAGCCGGATGATGATGCTCTGAGATAGTTAAGTCAAAATCCAAGGAGGCGCATCCTGGTGGGAGTGATTTTGTTGATGCAGTGAAATGATCCCCCCCTCCACGTTAGCCTCTTCTGGCAGTTCCAATACATCTCAGATTATGGGGAACCCCCTGCATTGGTGCATTGAGTCCCTGGGCTTAGGAAAAGCCAGGGTTTGGGAACTATTTTCTTTGTCTTCTTGGCTGCCAGGATGCCCAGAACTGAATTTACAGTCCATCTCTTACCATGTATTTCTGGTTATGGCTTGTCTTACATTGCATTCATTCTTAACCTCCCCCTCATTTTTTTCCTGCTCTATGGGTTTTAGTCATATCAGATAATGAGATGTTATTGGAGGGCCCCAATTAAGACAGCAGGAGCAGCAGGCCTCGACGTCAGGGTCTGACCTCCACAAAGCCAGTGTCTCAGAAACCCCCTCCCTGTCCCGTGGTCTCTGAGCCTCAGAAGGTGGTGTGTGACGCTATGCTGGGGTTGGGCTAACCAGAACCTTCTTGGACTCAGATCCCTGCTCTGCTGTCTTCATTTACACTTCAGGGCCCAGGGACTGCGTGGAAATGGTTGCCGATACTTCTTGCCTGCCTGTGAAGTCACCAGGCTCTATCCACAATGACAGGGAGAGCTGAAACAGACCAGGAGCTTCAGAGGGGCACTTCTGGGACCTGCAGATGGGTGGGCCAGAAGAGAGCCAGTTAGGGCTGGACAGCTGAGCCGTCTGTCATTCCTCCGCCTGTCTTTCTCTCTTTCTCTCATTTCTCAATCAGCTGTCTGTCTATTATCTACCTATCTATTATCTATTTATCTGCCTATCTATTATCTGTTTATCTGCCTATTATCTATCTATCTGCCTATCTATCTATCTATCTATCTATCTATCTATCTATCTATCTATCTATCTGCCTATCAGCCTAACATCTATCTATATCAATCCATCTATCTGCCTATTTACTATCTATCTCTCTAGTATTTATTTATCTGCCTACCTATCTATCCATCTATCTATCTGCCTATCTATTATCTACCTATTATTTATTTATCTGTCTGTCTGTCTGTCTGTCTATCTATCTATCTATGTATCTTTATCTATCTATCTATCTATCTATCTATGTATCTTTCTCTACCTATCTATCTATCTATGTATCTTTATCTCTATCTATCTATCTATCTATCTATCTATCTATCTATTTATTATTTATCATCTATCTACCTATTTATCATCTATCTAGTAGATGTCTATCTTATATTTTATCACCGATTACTTATTTGTTTAAAAGTTTATTTTTGTTTTACATACATGGAGTATTCGCCTGCATGTATGTCTGTGTACCATGTGCATCCACTGTCCACGGAGGCCAGAAGAGGGTATCCGCTCTCCTGGAACTGACTTACAAATGGTTGTGAGCTGCCATGTAGGTGCTGGGAATCAAACCCAGGTTCTGTAGGAGAGCAGCCAGTGCTCTAATCCCCTGAGTTATCTCTCCAGGCCTGTTGCTTTCTGTTACAAATGCTCACTGTAGAAGTTTCTTTAAAGAAAGCTTGCCTGTGAAGCAGGCATGCAGGGTAGAAGGAAGTGGCCTTTTCCGTGATACCCAGGAGGCGTGGTCTGTCTGTGTGGCCAAGATCCAGGCTGATGCAGGCCCAGGCTCTGTCACTGCAGCATTGGCTGTGAGTACTGGGAGACGGCTGGGCCTTCCCCGATGTGCTTGACCAGAGACGGTACCACACGCTGGAGCTGGGACCCACTATGATCTGTTTTTCTTTTAAGGCAAACATTTCCGAACTGGCTCAGGCTGGCCTGAAAGTCTCTCTGTAAGCCAGGCTGGTCTTGAACTTGTTATTCTTCTGGAATTGTCAGCCCGTGTTCCTGTGCCTAGCATAGAAACTGCATTTGGTTTGCTCATCGATAGTTGATTCTTCTCCCAACCCCTGTGTGTGTGTGTGTGTGTGTGTGTGTGTGTGTGTGTGAGTTTTCTGTGGCTGACACTGTAACCTGCCAAAGGCCAATACTACACTTGCTCACAGTTGTAAGGCAGAGTCTCTACCCAGGTGTCAGTTGGGCCATGCCCCCTCCGTTAGCTCGAGTGTCAATGTGGAAAGTCCCTGCCCAGTGTGTGTGGTGCCAACCCTGGGCCAGGGGTTCTGGGCTGTATATGAAACTACCCTGAGCAAGCCATGGGGAGCAAGCCAGTAAGCAGCATCCCTCCATGGTCTCTGCTTTAGCCCCTGCCTCCAGGTTTCTGCCTTAAGTTCCTGCCCTGACTTCCCTTCATAATGGACCGTGAGCTGTAAGCCATATAAACTCTCTTCCCCAAGTAGCTTTGGCCAGTGTTTTATCACAGCAGCAGAGACACAATCTAGGACAGTCCTTGTAGAAAAACTTGGGCACAGTGTTCTCAAAAAGAAAACATAGGGGCCCGATCAAATCAATGTAATTTTCTCTCTCTCTTTTTTTTTGTGGTATGACTTGCCTCTTCTCCCAAAGAAACGCTCTGTAGAGTTGGGGCTGGAAAACATGGCCTCATGTGTTGAGAATCAGGATAGGTAGGCTCTGCCAGCCCCTTACCACGGCCACTATTTAAACTCCAGGAGACCATGACAGCGTTTGAAAACAGTCTCTGGCCGGGCAGGGGTGGTGCACACCTTTAATCCCTGCACTTGGGAGGCAGAGGCAGGTGGATTTCTGAGTTCGAGGCCAGCCTGGTCTACAGAGCTAGTTCCAGGACAGCCAGGGCTACACAGAGAAACCCTGTCTCGAAAAACAAAACAAAACAAACAAACAAACAAACAAACAAAAAGCTTACAACCCTCCCACCTATCATTTATTTTGAGATAGCCCAGGCTAGCCTCAAACTGACTCTACAGCTGAGAATGAGCTTGGATAGTTGATCCTTTGGAATCTACCTCCCAAGTGCTGGGGTTATAGGTATGAGCCACCATGCTTGGCTTAAAAGGAGACCCTCCCCCCTTTTTTGGCTGTTGTTTTTGTTTTTGTTTTGAGACAGGGTCTTTCTACATAGTGCTGGCTGTCCTGGAACTCATTATGTAGACCAGGTTGGCCTTGAACCCACAGAGATCCTCCACCCTTTGTCTCCTGAGTATTCGGATTAAAACCGTGTACCACCAGGCCTGGCCAGGAGATCATTTTGGAAACAAACCAACCTTTCTAAATTCCTTCTCTCCCCCAAACCCCAGAAACGATCTACTGAATTGCATTTCGGCTCATGGAATTTTCCAGATGAGCTCTCCGCTATAAACACCTCCTGATTAGACAAATTAGAAACTGGCACCGGGAGAAAGTTTGTCACAAATATAGAATTGACACCTGTCCGCCGAGACAGACAGGAACACTCTGTAAATATTGGGACGGGGTTAGCGTTTAAAGCCTGCACCCTGCCTGCTTCCCCACCATAAATATATAAATAGCTCCCAAGCCATTCGCTCCTAGGGACAAGAGCTTGGCTTCTCTGGGCAATTAATTAATTGAAGTGTTCAGTAAAATTGTTCTGTTGTTCTTTTGTGTGTCTGGGTCTGGTGAGGTGTTATTTTTGATTCTGCTGCCTCGTGAGCAGAACTTTGTGTGTGTGTGTGTTCAGTTTTAAAGTTGGAGAGCAGGGTGGTGGGTTGACAGATGGTGTCCTTGTACGCATGTGACACTGTACTTGTTTGTTCTTTCTCCCACCCCTGAGCAGACGTCCCGATGGACATCACTTTGGTATGACAGATTCTAGTGGTGGTGGGGGGAAGGCTAGATGCCTCAGTCTCCTGATTTGTCTGATGGGTCTGACAGTCCACAATGTGGAGGGTCTGATGGTCCCAAACAGACATCTCTGATTGCCACTGTCTTTGCTCAACATGTTAGTCTAGGACTGGAAACTCCCCCAGGCCAAGCCCAGATGTGACTGAGTACGTGGCTGTGGTGAGAGACTCAGGAGCCATAGTTCGATGAGTTCCTTTAGTCCCCAGAGGGGTCAGTTGCTCCTTGCATGGTTTATAAGAAGCTCCTGTGTGTCTTCTAAGGTATCAGAAAATATCTCAGAATGAACTCTGCTTCCCCAGGGGGAATATTATTCCTGCATGTCACCTGAGGTTCTGGTGTCATGGTGAGGGTGGGGCCTAGGATGAGAGGGTGGACAGATGCCTCCCTCTCTAATGTTCTTTGTGGCCTGTTCCCAGAGCCTGTGGTCAGGTGGGATGGGTGGATAGATGCCCCTCAGGTACCTGAAGCCTCACTAATTCTCAAGGTCGGGTCTCAGACTCAGGAGGTGGTATCTTCTTGTCAATGGTTGGGGGTGGGGGGTTGGCCTCTAGGTGGCCTTGTTTCTTACCTATGCTAAAAGAGGTTAATAGGGAGCTCATCCCAGGGCAGGCTGCAGTGCAGAGAAAGGGAGTGACTGCCTTGCACAAAGTGTTCTGCCAAAGCCGGGGCCTGGCAGGGCCAGACAGTGAACCTTTAGGGCCACCTCAGTCTATCAAATTCTCTCCAACTCTGATGACCTTGCCAATGGCCTGACCTCTCCAAGGTTTGATTGGCTGCCCTGCCTTCCACCGAGACAGGTTCTGTCTTTATCTCCCCCCGTGAACTTATATAATGAGAAACAACAGCTTCAGACCATCAGGAGAGTGAGGGGAGTGGCATTGTGTGTGGGTAACTGTGCTGTGTTGACACCATGTGTGTTAGCCACTGTTATTGTTACCGTGACAAAAGATCTGACTCTGGGATAGAAGCCACTCTGGGAAAGAAGGGTTTATTTTAGATCACAGTCTGAGGGATACAGTCCACCAAGACGGGGAAGGCATGGCGGCAGGAGCGAGGCAGCTGGCTACATTGTATCCACAATCAGGAAGCTGATGCTGAGCTCAGTGTCTTCTTTTAATTCAGTCCAGGACCCCAGCCCGTAGGATGACACTGTCCACACTGAGGATGGGTCTTCCCTCCTTAGTTAGCCTGGCCTAGAGAACCCCACAAACGTGTATCTGGAGTCTCACCTTCTAAGAAGATTCCAGATCCTGTTGAGTTGATAAGCAGCAGTCCATCCCTTTGTCCCCTCCCCCAGGCTTCAGTGGCGACTGCCTGCAACTCTCCTGGATTTGCTCTACTTGAGATGTGTCCTATGAAAGTAGCCGTGAAGTGTGGGCATCTAACCAAACCCTTGGGTCTCATCTCCGTGTACTAGACAACTGTCCATCCTTCACGTTAACGGTTGACTAGTATTCCCTGGAGGCATGGGCTGTGTTCTGATTGTTGATTCGTCTACTGGTAGATGCTTGGGGCTCCTGATTTCTCCCAAAGAGGTAGCTGGGTTGCCTGTCCCTGGCGGATGTGTCCTAATGACCAGCCTTGTATCCCAGTATGGCTTCTCTTCCATTTGGAAAGCCCAAATCCTAGCCTTGAAGGGGGGGGGGTTAGAGAACCCTTCCCTTTCTCATCATCTTTTCATAGCCATTGAGTTTGGGTTCCCATATGCTGAGACATAGACTTATGTGCAGCAGTGCATTGTGGGTAATAGCAGGCACCATGATAAGGAAAAGAAAATGGAGAAGGGGAAGAAGAAGACAATTTGGGGTTGGGCTATCTAAGCAACGGGCCAGATCTGTGTGCTGTTGGGTAGGAACCCAGACAGAGAGCAGTAGGGGCTCCTGGTGGGGAACCGTGCTCAGAATCTGTGGCAAATGCTGCACGTGGCCTTTGGGGAGGCTCCAATTGGATTTGATGTCGCTGCTGCCCCCCAGTTTCCCCCTTATCCCTGAGCCCATGCCTTGATGTCGTCACACCTTAGACAGGCTGTCCTGTCCCTCAGTATCCTGCTCATCTCCTCCATTGGTGTGATTCCCGGCTTCTCATTTTCTTCTTGTGGGATGCTGGGTATGAACCTAGGGCCTTGTGCACGCTAGGCAAGCACGCACCATTGGGCCGCACTCCCAGCCCCTCCCTGGGGGATTCTAGGCAGGGGCTCTACCACTGAGCCACGCCCCCAGCCCCTCCCTCGGGGATTCTAGGCAGGGTCTCTACCAGTGAGCCACGCCCCCAGCCCCTCCCTGGGGGATTCTAGGCAGGGGCTCTACCACTGAGCCACGCCCCCAGCCCCTCCCTGGGGCATTCTAGGCAGGGGCTCTACCACTGAGCCATGTTCTCATTCTCAGCCTACCAGACAGTGATGGCTACTTTGCACCAGTGTCCCCTTGGTGGCAACCTCTGCAGGGTAACTTCTCATTGCTCTGTGCTCTTTTCTGCATCCTGTGTACTGAGCATCCTTGTGCGCACAGTGGATGCCGCATGGATGTTTCTAAGAGAACGTGCTGGCAGCCATGACTGCCTTTAGCTCTCCTGCCATAGTCCTGAGGAAACAGGTGCTGCCATCCCAAAGACCTAAGTTCCCTCCCCTCCCTACCCCCCCCCCAACATCCCCACAGCCTAAGCCGCGATGAATACCTACTCCCATTCGCTTTTCAAACCAGGCTTGATTTCATTTGACTTTTGGGGTGTCAGTCTTTCCCTCTTTCCTTCTGAAGGACCCGGCTGCAGAGGGTGGAGATGCTGGGGGGGGGTGAGGGGGTGGGTGGGGCTCAGGAGGGTGTAATCTGTTTTCTGTCACGTGGCTGCCTGTTTCTGAAAGCAATCTCAAAGCGGACTCAGCTCTCGCTGCGTGGTGAAATGTAGTTTTCTCTCCCCGATCCTCCTTCTTCAAGCTCTGGGCTGTTCTGCTACTGCGAATTCCCGGGAGTTTTGGGTGTTGATTTTGTGTTATTCCGCATTTGTTATTGCGGTGCATTCAAATAGCTATTTTTATAAGCCTAGTGGCTCTGTTTCCGTGGGCATGGTTCTTGAGGGAGGTTTTGTTAGGAAAAATCTCTGGAATCCTAGAAATATAAAGAAGGAAGAGGATGAGAAAATTAATGGAGGGGGGGGTGCTGGGAAGAGCTGGTGTAGAAGACAAAAGACAGAGAGACCCTCAAACGACTGCTGAACTCAATCTCGGGGACTGAGATCGTGGGAGTCTTGGGCCAGCCTGAGACTGGGTGGGAGGGGCAGTTTAGGATGACTGAGAGAGGAGGCGGGAAGAGACAAGATGTGTAGGGGAGATCTGGGGTTTGAATTGATTCTAACGGAGAAGTAAGATTTTCACACTTTTTTTTAGTGCCAGGTGGTAATGGCACACTCCTTTAATCTCAGCACACAGGAGGCAGAGGCAGGTGGATCTCTGTGAGTTCAAGGCCAGCCTGGTCTACAGATTAAGTTTCAGGACAGGGCAGCACAAAGAAACCATGTCTCAAAAATTATTATTATTATTATTATTATTATTATTATTATTATGTATTTAGTATATGTGAGTACACAGTAGCTGTCTTCAGACACACCAGAAAAGGGCGTCAGATCTCTTTACAGATAGCTGTGAGCCGCCATGTGGTTGCTGCGATTTGAACTCAGAACCTTCGGAAGAGCCAATCAGCGCTCTTAACCACTGAGCCATCTCTCCGGCCCCTTATTATTATTTTTTAATTAATTGTATGTATTTGGGTGTGTCAGTGAGTGGGCGTGTGTGTGCGTGAAGTGAGGCCAGAAGAAGGCTCGGATCTCTTGGAGCTGGAGTTGCAGATGGCTCTGAGCTGCCATGCGGGTGCGAGGAGCTGAACCCGGGTCCTCTGCAAGAGCAGCCAGGGCTCTTCACCATTCATCCATCTCTCCAGCCCTCGCAGTGTGAGATTTCTATGTTGTTGTTGCTGATTCAACCCACCCAGGGATACGATGTATGTTCTCTGATTCACACTGGTTAGAGTCTTATACTTAAGATTAAGGTTCTCTGGCCCGGGGGCGGGGTGGGGTGGGGGATGGGGGGTGGGGTCATTGTCTCACAATACGTTTGGTTGTAGGAAAAGGGAAACTAAGGAAGAACAAAACTCTTCCCTTTCGACTGACATAGGAAAAAGTTTAGTGTTCTGGCATGGGGCATGGTTGGATCTAGAAGCTAAGGCTTAGTCCTTTCTTTCATTTCTTGGGTCTGACTTTTTCCCTGTGATTTTCCTACCCTCCCCCCACCCCCATTCTCAGACATATGGTGCTCTCATAGCGACAGGGTAGGGCTCACCTGTTTTAGTTTATATTAGCTTATATTAGTCTCATTTCTGTTGCCGTGATAAAACACCCTGACAAAGGCAGTTCAGGGGAGAAAGGATTTATTTTGGATCCTTGCTCCAGAGGGAAGTCTACCATGGTGGGTAAAGGCATGGAGGCAGGGACAGGAGGCCAGCTGGTCACATTGCTGTCATATGCATCAACAATCAGGGAGAATGATCAGAGAAGGCACACATGATCACTTACTTGGTTGTGCTTGCTCCGTTTCCCCATTCTTGTGCACTTCAGGTTCCCTCGCCTAGGGAATGGAGCCTCCCACAGTGGGCTGGGTCTTTGCTTATCAGTTAATATAATCAAGATAAAGCCCCGGAGGACAATGCCTGCAGGCCAACCCGATGTAGACAATCTCTCCTTGAGACACTCTTCTTCTCAGATAACTCTAGATTGTGTCAAGCCAATAACTATTATAATAAACCAGCATACTTGTATGTCATAGGTTCAAGAAGACGGCCTGCTCTTTTCTGATGGCATTCACGTCACTATTGAGGATGTCTTGGTCTTGGTGTCCTTGGCGGGGATGAGGAGAAGCCAGGGTCACTTTCTGGAGGAAGCCTTGGCAGAAGCTTCATTGTCTGGGCCTGACTTTGAAGGGTGGAGAGGTAGGCTGTGTGGACCCTAGCAGGAATGGTACTGGGTACTGTTGCCATGGTGACAGTCTACCCTTGTGGCCCTATTGTGGTGGCCTTCACATGGTGGCCTTGGTGGCATGATTTTTGAGCTAGTGCCCATGGTGGCAACTCCCTATTGGCTGGTGGCTTCTTCATATGAGGGACAGGGGTTTCCCTGTCACCTGGATCTGTAAGGTTCTGTAGTGTGTGTGTGTGTGTGTGTGTGTCTGTCTGTCTGTCTGCCTGTGTTGGTCCCTTGGCTCTCTCTGAGAAGCCCTTTTCTGTCCCTGCAGGCCCAATGTGCCCTCTGTTGTCTGCAACCAAATCTCAACCAACATGTTTAGCATCTCCCAGCTGTGGCTGTCAAAACCCAGTCTCAGGAGTGGCATAAATCTGTTGGTTTCACAGCATCTGGGGCAGAAGGTGCCCACAGAGATGCTGCTTTGGCTGGCTGTGCGTGTTCCTCCACCAGCTGCCTAGAGACAGAAGCTGTGATCAGACCTGATGTTTTACAGGACCCAGAAGGGCATCTCACAGGTCCTCTGGGGCAGAAGGTGCCCACAGAGATGCTGCTTTGGCTGGCTGCACGTGCTCCAGTCGCCAGCTGCCTAGAGACGGAAGCTGTGATCAGACCTGATGTTTTACAGGGCTCCGAAGGGCATCTCACAGGCCTTGGCAAGCTCTCCTGGGAGAATGATGGACACATTGTGGAGAGTTAGAAAATGCATGAAGACAGGGCTCCCGTCACAGCGCACCTAGATCTCTCTAGCTCAGCACAGGTCTCCAGAGCTCCCACTTTCTTCCACACCAGGCCTGATGCTCTCGGTGGCCTCCTTCTCCGGGGTTTGGTATGTGTTATGCTTTGGGTATGAAATGTCCCCCACAGGCCCCCACCCCCCACCCCGTGCTTGAACACTCAGTGCCCAGCAGGTGGCACTGTGGAGAGGGTGTGGAACCTTTAGGAGGCGGAGCTTAGCTGGACGAAGTAGGTTATTGGTGGGCGGACCTTTGCGGGGAGTTATAGGCTGGATTGCTTCTGAGTCAGCTCTCTCTTTCCTGATCCCTGAGATATGAGGAATCTCTTTTCACTCTCCGGTTGCCGTGCAGCCTTGAACCGGGCGGGGGCCAAGACAAACTGCCCTCCCTTTCTTTGGTTGCTTCTGTGAGGTATTTGGCGTCAACGATGAGAAAGTAGCTAACAGCGTTTCTATTTTACCGGACATTTGCAGTTAGGGTGATCTTTAGGGACAGATCTGCTGTGCCACCAACTGGGCATATCACCAAGCCCCAACGCTGATCTAAAGCTTGTGCTGAAGTCAGGAGGCTGTGCCTGGCCTCCAGAGCTCAAGAGGCAGGTGTGAGCGCGTCTGTCACCGACCAGGCCTTCTTACTTTGTGTCCTGCTATGGGCCCTGTGGGTACTTAGGCAACAGGTGTCCTTAAGTGACTTGAGTTCTGCCACCTGCTGTATGGACGGCTCAGGTGGAAGATGTGGAGAGTTGGGCAGGTGACCCAGACCAGCTCTTGTTGCAGGATTTTCCCTGTCCAATGACAGTAGTGTAGAGGAGGTCTGTGATTGGACAAGGGAAAGGGGGCGGGGCTAAGAGTTGAGTCAAGGGTCGGAGAAGAGAGGTGTCGGGAGGAGAGGGGTGGAATGGAGGCCGAGATGATTTTATCAAAAGGTTAGAATAATTGGGTTAAAGCTTTATCATTATCAATTGGCTCTGAAGCTATTGTATTGACATCTTGTAATTTGTGATGTTTTTTATACATAAATCTGATTGGTTAATTAAGCATTAAGAGTTTTGATTTACTTGGTTCCTGGAATGTGGGTCCACATATAGGGGTTTATAGTGGAGAGGGAACTAGCAGCTCCAGGGACAAGCATGTCAGAGCTGGGAACACAGCCGGGATGTTGCGGGAGGGGGGAGTGGGGGGGGCCTAGCCGGGAGAGATTAGCTTGGAAGCGAGAACACACCGAGCGGGACCCCGAGGGGACATAGTATTGTAGCCTGCCAGTGCCGTTACTAGGGCGGGACTATGGTCCATTGGGGTAGGAGAGATGGCGGGTCTTTTTAAATATTTCCTGTACCAAGCTCTGCTTCTGGTTTCTTAGACACCGTATCCTTGTTGGTACCACATGGCTACGCACTGTCCTGTCCAGGGCTGCACTTCAGGTCCAGGCTCTCCTGGACAGGTCTGCTTTGGGATGCTGATGGCTCACCCAACATCTGTGGCTGGACACAGGTTAGCATATCAATAATAAGCATGGCCACCTTGATACAAAATAGTATATCTGTGTGTTTCCCCAAGGTCATCTGGACACTGTCAGTACCTGGAGGTGTTCCTCCTCTGGTCCCCTCAGGTTCTTTGCTTTGTGACCATGATGGCTTGACCGGAATACAGCATCATGGTGATAGAGACCGGAATAGAACCATCACTCCCTTCACATGGCCATCTCAGCTGTCATTGTGACTGGGATGGATCCCTTCTCATGGGAACATGTCCCATGACCAAGGGAGCAAGAGCCAGGTTTCTGGTGCCCCCTGATCTGCATAAGTAACACACACAGAGTAGTGCCTGACTCTTAGAGGCACAGGGAAGTCGTGCCTCAGGCTGCAAGGTCTGTTCCCTGCCCATCACCACGGCAGGCATCGTCATGACCTAGGTAATAAATTGTGTCCTGTCCTGTTCATCCCAGCCTGCTGCCTCCGCCCCACCCCAGAACTATGACTGTGATAACACGCTGAAGAGTGCTTTCTGAACACTGGACACTCCACCTCTATTTCTTTGTGATCTCCATTGTTTTCAGGGCAGCGGCCTTGCAGAAACTCTTAAGAAGTGACCCCCATCCTCTTCAGCATGGATGCACACGCGATTATGTGTGAATTGGGGATGGGCTCGCATCTTCGTGCATGCTGCTTTTGAAAGAGGCAGCCAGGCCCCAGCCTCGGCCCTGTGGACAGATCTGGCAACTGATTTCCCCCTTACAGGCTCTTCTCTTCACCTCAGAGCTGCGTTGGTTCTTAACTGGGAGCCTCCTGTCCTGGGCAGCGCGTTCCCTCTTGTTCTTTGTTCTCCTGGACAGATGTGATGGATTTCCCCGTCTGGCAGCATCTGTCACAGTGACATCATCTGCTTGTTAGGCATCTCTGGAGTGCTGGCTGTGACACTGGCCGGTGCTTTAGCACTTTATTACGGTCAGAGTCCAGGGGTGGGGAAGAGGCAGCAGGCTAGGATGAGGAGGACGGGATGGGATTTATTATCTAAGCCATTACTATGCTAGGCTCAGGATGGATATTTTAGGGGATTCTGAGACGGGTGACGAGAACTTGAAATGGCTGTCTCCTAGCATGGTCACACCCTTTGCTGGTTGGTTGCTCTCAGTGACGAGGTGCTCATTACCTAAAAGGTGGCCTCTTCTGTCACAGCATAGGGGTGAGTATTACAGTCTTCTGTTTTCTTTCTGTGTGTCCTTAGCTATTCAACTTGCAGATTAGGGAGTTCTTCAGGAGTCAAAGCCTTACTTGTTTGAAGTCTGTTACCCTTTATCTTCAGGAAAAGAAAAAGAAAGAGAAAAAGAAAAAGAAAAAGAAAAAAGAAAAAGATGAGGCTGGAGAGATGGTCAGCGGTTAAGAGCACTGACTCCTCTTCCAAAGGTCCTGAGTTCAAATCCCAGCAACCACATGGTGGCTCACAAGCATCTGTAATGCAATCTGATGCCTTCTTGTGGTGTGTCTGAAGTCAGCTACAGTGTACTTACATATAATAAATAAATAAATCTTTTTTTTTTTTTTTTCGAGACAGGGTTTCTCTGTGTAGTCCTGGCTGTCCTGGAACTCACTTTGTAGATCAGGCTGGCCTTGAACTTAGAAATCCACCTGCATCTGCCTCCCAAGAGCTGGGATTACAGGCATGCGCCACCACGCCCAGCTTAAAAAAAAAGAAAACAATCTCTATTCTGGTTTTATTTTTTTTTTTTATAAACTGCCTGGCAGTTTTTCTTTTTAAGATTTATTTATTATATTTAAGTACAACTGTAGCTGTCTTCAGACACCCCAGAGGAGGGCATCAGATCTCATTACAGATGGTTATTAGCCACCATGTGGTTGCTGGGATTTGAACTTAGGACCTTTGAAAGAGCAGTCAGTGCTCTTAACCGCTGAGCCATCTCTCTAGCCCCTCAATTCTGGTTTCAGTTTTGTGAACATTTGCCTAGAATAGTCTTCTATTCTATTGCTGCGTGTTGCTATGACCAAAATACAAACCACAACAGCTTACAGGGAAGGACTGAAGTTTGGCTCAGGTTTCAGAGGGTTGCTGGACCTATAGACTTAGGCGGAACATCATGGCAGTAGGAGCACGTGGAGGAGGAAGAGGTTGTTCACATCCTGGCGGACAGGAAACAGGGAGGGAAGGCAGGAAGGGGTCAGGGCAAGACAGAGCCTCAAGGGTATATCCCTGGTGACCTGCATCTCCCAGCGACCTCCTACCTGTCTCCAGCTCCCACTAAGCCGTGGCACTTAGGACAAGGCAAGAGCCTTCTAGAGAAGCCATCGGCTGCCACCATGCCTAGCACAGAGCCCACTGGCACGCTCACATTTAAACCGTACCACTTCTCATGGAAGGCTCTGTGTTGTTCTGAATCTTGCAACAAGGGTTCAGGGGATCTCTGCGGGTCCCCCAGGATTTTGATCATCCTCTGTGCCTTTGCCCCACCTGTCCTCACTCTGTTGGATCTTGAGATTTTTTTTTCTTTTGGTTGAAGCCTTTTCACATTTTCTGGGCTCCCTACCAGTGATCAAGTTTGGATGGGGGTGTGTGGCGGACATATCTCAGCCTCCTCTGGGTAACAGTTGACAGAACAGAAATACGATTGCGGCCAATCTGAGAAAAGCTTTCTTGATGACCAATCAGAACAAAGTGTCCTTATGGACAGGAAGAAAACAACCTCTCTTTTGACCAATGAGAACACAGCTTGCCCTTGGTCCAATCAGAGCATCTTTTTTTTTTTTTTTTTTTTTTTTTTTTTTTGAGACAGGGTTTCTCTGTGTAGCCCTGGCTGTCCTGGAACTCACTCTGTAGACCAGGCTGGCCTCGAACTCAGAAATCCGCCTGCCTCTGCCTCCCAAGTGCTGGGATTACAGGCGTGCGCCACCACGCCCAGCAGAGCATAGCATCTTTGTTGGCCAATTAGAACACAACACACCTTGCCCAACCAAAGCACACCATCTCTGTTGTCTTGACACAGACTGAGTATGTCTGGGAGCTTTTGGCAGGGATGATGTGGGAACGCCTCCCTCCCCGGCCCTCCTCCCCCTCCCCCCCCCCCGCCACACCCTGCAGACCAGACAAACTTGAACCCCTCTCTCTCTTCCTTGTTCCCTTCCTCAAGCTGCCTTTCTCCCTTAAGCCTGTTTGAGCTGGTTTTCTGGCATTTGTTGCTGAAGACCTTGGAGAGGTTGGTGTTTCAGGGTACATCCTTCCTCAAGACCCTGGACTTACACATAGATTCTGCATGGCCAGCATGCAAGTCCACTTGAAGTAAACTCCCAGCTGGGGTGGTATATTCTGGATGCAGATCTCAGAGGTGATAATGGGGAAGAAAATCGACAGCTGTCCCCTGCATACATGCCAATACCCCTGGCTGGGACTCCAAGCAGTAGTTCTGTAGCTGTTTGTCTAACCTTCTCTGGGGCCATTAGGAACTGGTGGGGCTAGAGCCATGGAGTCGAACCTCAGAAGCCTAGTGCCAACCGGCGATCTTGTTTTCATGGTCTAAAGTTCACCCTAGCTTATCCGGAGAGAGAGAGAGAGGCCGAGGAGGAGATCTCCGCACCTGACTTGAGTTATTGCCGTGTTTTTGGGAGGTTACCAGGGGCATCAATTACCGCATCGCATGGGTCTTTTACGACGCTGACTTTATTACCTGGGTCTGGATTTATACAGCATTTGATAGCGCTTATATCGCTAGATGCATAAAACACTGTTTGGATGTGTCCATGGCTTTGTCTGAGCGTACCCCATGGGAGAGTACTAAATTACAAGGCAATCTATCTATTCCATTTAGAGGGATGCACCAGTCGATCCGGCTCTTGCTTTATGTGCTGGCGTATACCTTGGGCTGCAGTCTGTGGTGGGAGGGGAACCGGAGTGGCGAGGGGGTGAAGACGTGTTAAGCCTGCACCACAGCTGTGTCTCCAGGTCGCCGCTATTGTCTCTCTCCAAGGTTCTGGCTTTGAGTGTCTGTGCTAATGAACCTCTTGAACTTGCCTCCAGCCCATAGCTCTCCTCCCTTTTATTAACTGTCCTTAGGACAGTTCTCTTTTCTTAGAAGCTCTCGGGAAGGGAATCACATCATCTCTCTGGGATCGCTTTTTTTTTTTTTTAAATGATGACAGAGACCAGGAACACTGTCTTCTCAACCTTTAAAAAAAGTTACTCTCTCTCTCTCTCTCTCTCTCTCTCTCTCTCTCTCTCTCTCTCTGTGTGTGTGTGTGTGTGTGTGTGTGTGTGTGTGTGTGTGTGAATAAGACTGCAGGTGCCCGTGGAGCCAAAAGAGGGCGCCAAATCCCTTGGAGCAAGAGTTACAGCGTTTGTGTATCACCCAATGGGGGAATCTTGGGACTGGAACTCTAGTCCTCTGTAAGAGCAGCAAGTGCTCTTAAATGATGATCTGTCTCTCCAGACTCATCTCTCAACCTTTCAGAATGGGGTTCAGAATGGTCTTTCAGACAAGTGAGGTGGAATTGAGTGTGCTTATGTTATAATGCCCGTGGCCCCTGTGTTTGAACAAGTGTCTGATTTCTCCAAGAGCTTTTTTTGTTTGTTTTTTGTTTTTTGTTTGTTTTGTTTTGTCTTGTTTTCGAGACAGGGGTTCTCTATATAGCCCTGGCTGTCCTGGAACTCATTCTGTAGACCAGGCTAGCCTCGAACTCAGAAATCCACCTGCCTCTGCCTCCCAAGTGCTAGGATTAAAGGCATGTACCACCACTACCCGACGAGCTTTTTTTTTTTTTTTTTGGTTGGGTCCCAGCCCAGGATTTGTGATGGGGTAGGGCTAGGTGGGGCCCAAGGATTTGATGTTTTTAGCGAGTATCCACCAAAGGCCACTGACTGCATAGCTGCACTCTGAGTATCACTGAGTCATAAGGTTAAAGGACCCTTAGGTGTTGCTTGGAATCATCTCGCCATGGAACTGTCTTGAAAGTTGATATAGTAGCTGGGATTATGTGGGTGGGACATAGAATCCTCAAGGTACAATCTCCCACCTTCTGCTGTAGAAATCCAGTGTACTCTGAGACCCGGAATGATGAAATGATGTAATTATCTATGGTCTGTGGAGCTCCACATTGTCATTCCTGGTCATTCCTGGCAGTGTCCCTGTGGACTCTCTGCCTACCCACAAGCAGTTTGACAGCTTACATGAGCAGTGGGACACCGAGGACTGAGTGGGCCCCCTGAGACGCTTTGGGGGTCCTGTGGTCTGTGATGGGAAGTGGGGAAGGGTGTAATTCTAATGCCAGCCTTAGAAAGACAAGTCCAAGCAGAGCGGGCACAGCCTGGCTCCCTGAGGGGGTTCAAAGCTGTCTGGTTTTGGAGCTGGTCAGCTTGAAGGAGCTTGAGAAAGGAGATGACTCTGTGGAGGTGGCCTCTGACCTCTCCCTAGGCAGAACTCAGCTCTCTCCCTTCTGTGTCCCTTAAGCTGTTCTCTGGCCTTGTTTTCCTATGTAGGTATGCACGCACACATGCTACGGAGGTCAGGCCTTGGTGTTAGGTGTCAGGCATCTTCCTCTGTTGCTCTCCACCATCTCTCTGAGACAGGGTTTCTGACTGACCTTGGACTCACTGACTATCTGGGAAGGCTGCCCAGGGAGTCCCAGGGATCCCCCTGTTTGCACCTCCCTGTACTGGAATTACAGACATATACTTCCATGTTTGGCTTTGACATGAGAGCTGGGGCTCTGAACTTAGGACCTCATGTTTGGGCTGTAAGCTCTTGACTTTGTATTTTAGTTTTCTTTTTCCGTTTTCCTAGGTCAGGAGGTTTATTGGGGGGTAGCGGTAGAGTGAAAACCATCTCAAGAGACATGGGAGAAAGAGAGAGTCAGACAGACAGAGAAGACAGAGAGACAGAACCAACAAGACAAAGAATGAGAAATAGACAGACAGACAGACAGACAGACAGACAGACAGATAAAGCAGGCTCCTGTTGTATAACCTAGACTGTCATCAAACTCATGAGAATCCTCCTGCCTCAGCCTCCTAATTCTGGGATTACTGATGTGTCACCCTTTCCATTTTGTTCTGAGAGCCAGGCCCCTCTGTAATGTGGTGGATACTGGTGGCAGTAACAGGAATTCATGCCCACAGCCTGGGCTGGGCTGTGTTGTAAATGAAGTCTGGTTGTTGCTTGTCTGTCCAAACCATACAACCCAATGTCAGTGTCACGGTGCATATGGGTGAAGCCCACTCCTACATCCCTTCGTATCTTCACAATGACCATGGAAGCTTGTCTGATTTGTCCTGGGCCAAGACTTCAGAAAGATGAAAGTGTTGTGGGTTACTCCACTGAGACGTGATGTTGGACATCATAAAATAAATAAATCTTGTAGCCTTTTTCTTTTATGCAACTAGGTTCTTGTCTGTGTTTCCGCCGAGCCTGGCTCCCAGATTGATCCAAGGAGACCGTATGGGAAAGAAGGAAACATCTAGAAAGCTACACCAACCAGGAAGGCCAGGTGCTACAACCTCCAGAGACACAAGCTCAGGACACACCAAGAAGGGAGTTCGGGTCAGATTCTCCTGACGCCCACTGGAACCCAGGCTTTCAGAAAGCAGCAGGGGCACCAGCCAGCCTCCTTGAGGAGGTTAGCTCCTGACTCTGCCTGTCTACCTGAGAGCTGGCAACTCTGCCGGGAGCACCTTCCTGTCCCCTGAGTGGAGCACTTAGGATCAGAGACAGACTCTTGCTCCTGCTGAAGGGTTTCTCTGCCACCATTCTGGGGACTTAACAGCGTGTCTTAAACACAGGGGATTGTGACAGGCAGGCTGACGGGGAAGCCCCTCCTCTGTAATGTGTGTGTGTGTGTGTGTGTGTGTGTGTGTGTTAGAGAGAGAGAGAGAGAGAGAGAGAGAGAGAGAGAAAGTACACCATTCTGTATCCCTGAGGGGGCTGTGGAACACTGATTCATCTCCATCTTTGTTACCTGTCATCCCAGCTCAGAACAAGGTAAGGGTGGGGAGGGGGAGGGGAGGCAGCTTGCAGAGCCAGCTCCCTACTCTCTCTCTCTCTCTCTCTCTCTCTCTCTCTCTCTCTCTCTGTGAGCTGCAGAGCCACTGTTGTCCACAGGGAGGGCATGGCCATGCCATAAGCTGAGGACAACGAACAGTTCTCAGTCTAATTTTGCTCAAGGTAACTGTCAAAAACCCGCCGAAGAGCCTCCTAATGAAATGGGAAAGTGTCCGAGCGAGCGAGTCCTCTCGCGCACGCGCACCACCGACGGGAGACGGGGATGCCGTCTTCATCTGTTAACAATTGCTCCCTCAGGCTCAGCCTCATGATATCAAAGCAGATTTCCTTGTTCAGCAATTAGTAATAATAGCCCGTCCTGGGTGCCTGCTGGAGTCTGGGGCTTGATGAACAGGAAATGGGACATTGGGGTAGGTCTTCCCTCTCCCCTCCCCCTCTCGTTCACACAGCATTTATTTATTTTGGATTAATCTTTGCCTCATGGGGTGGTTTGAAGGCAAGAGGTGAAGTTTTCGTCAGTCGGAATATGTCTGAGGGGGAAAATATCATCTTTTAATGAGGAGAGACCAAAGGATGATTCTAGAAGGTCGTGTCGTTACAGCCCCTGGATCGCAAGGTCGGATAGAACTCTTGATTGACGCAGGGAATCAGTTAGGGTTCACCCGGTCAGGGGTCACACTTCTGCTGTTGACCTTCATCCTTGAGACTGATGCCATCTGTCTGGTTGTAGGTTTTTAAAGCATGCAGAAGGGACTGGAGAGATAGCCCAGTGGTAAAGAGCACTGGATAGTCTTGCAGAGGACCCAGGTTCTAGTCTCGGCTCTTCTAGGGAGGCTCATAACCATGTGTTACTCCAGCTCTAGAGAATCCGATGACCTCTCCTGACTTCTGTGGACACTGCATACATGTTGTGTGTGTGTGTGTGTTATATATGAGTTGGAGTCTCACAACTGTAACTCCTGATTCAGGGGATCGGGTGCAACCTTATGACTTCTGCAGGCATCAGAGACATACATGCAAAACAAAACAAAACAAAACAAAACAAAACAAAACAAAAACAAAAACCAAAAAACCACTCAGACACATGAAATAAATAAAATTTGTAGCCTGGCAAGGTGGCACACACTTTTAATTTCAGCCTTTGGGAGGAAGAGGCAGGTGGATCTTTCGGAGTCTGAGATCAGCCTGGCCTACACGGTGAGTTCTACAAAGAGGACCCCCTCCCCCTCCCATCTCAGACAGCAGCAACAAAAAACAAAAAGCACCCAATGAAATAAGAAGCATGCAGAGATTCAACCCTTGTACTTCCCAGCAGTAGTGAAGTAGCGTCAGGTAGTTATGTTGGGCCCTGCCTCTGTCTCCAGACCTTGAAGAGCTCAGCTTGCTTGTGTGGGAAGAAGCAGGGATGGGCCCCACCCTCTGCCTCCTGGTTCCTCCTCTTTCTAGGCTCTGAGAAAGGAAGGAAGGGAATACTGACATGGAATCTCCAAGCTCCCCGTGTTTCTAGCGTTCCTTTCCTCTCCGTTTAGGAAGTAGTTACTGGGCCAGTCTGTGTGTGGGCAGGAAGTGGACCAGCAGGTGAGGTGGACCTCATGGCGTCAAGGGCTGTGTTCATCTTGATATTGCTGCTAGGAAAGTCGCCCCTGAACTTAGCGCCTGCCATACGGCAATATTTTATCCTGCAACCGGATTCTCTGGGGGCCCATGTGGGCAGAGCAGAATGGTGAGCCTGGGTTCTGCCTTCCTGTGTCCGCACCTCAGCTGGAGGGCTCGGAAGTTGGTGGGGGAGGGGGGGGAAAGGTCACCAAAGCTTTGTCCACTCGTGTCTGGCCCCTGGGCTGGGCTGACTAGAGAGTTAGTGTCTTTGTGTGGCCTCTGTTTGCTCTGCATTTCCTTACAACATGGCGCCCTCCCCCTGGCACCACAGGAGGGGCGTGGTATGACCTCTGAGAATCAAGTTTTCCAACGTCACCTAGGTACCCATGAACACACGCGTTTTAATGGTCAAAGCACCCAGAAACCCATTCACAGACCCCACTTCCTGTTTGGAGGAATCTCAGAGTACTGGCTGGTTTTGTGTGTCAGCTTGACTCAAATTAGAGTCGTCAGAGAGGGAGGAAGGAGGCTCAGGTGAGGAAATGCCTCCCTTAGATCCAGCTGTAAGGCATTTCTCAATTAGTGAACTCTTGGGGAAGGGCCCAGTTCATGGTGGTCCTGGGTTCTGTAAGAAAGCAGGCTGAGCAAGCCATATGTGAAGCAAGCCAGTAAGTAGCACCCACCATGGCCTCTGCACCAGCTCCTGCCTCCAGGATCCTGCCCTGTTTGAGTTCCTGTCCTGACTTTTCTCCCATGATAAACAGCAATATAGAAGTGTAAGTCAAATAAGCCCTTTCTTCCCCAACTTGCTTTGAGGTCATGGTGTTTTATCACAGCCCTAGAAACCCTGACTAAGACACTCAGGTCAGAGGATCATGGAATGCGGGACTGTGGATAGCTTTGCTATTTTTTTGGAAAATACACTTGCTGAGGGCAAGATAAAATGAAATAGGTAGATTGGCAGTGGCTACATTGTGGCAGCCTCTTGGGCCGGGAGGTAGGCAACGGGAAATCTGAATTCTGCACGAGGGGAAGAAGCCCTTGGGAGATCCAGAGATTCTGGTTTAGACTGCAGGAGGTCTTTGTATCCTTAACAACTGTATGAGAGAGCGTGGAACAATCAGCCACACCACTTTGGCTAATGAGAAGGGGCACTCAATACCTCAACCAATCAGAATGGAAGAGCAACACCCTAACCAATCAGAGTGGAGGCTCAAGACCACAGCCAATCAGAAGAGGGAGCAGCCTGCACTAAGTAGATTGGGTGTAGATTGGGGAAGAATTAGAGAAGTCCAAGTCAAGGAAGGTCGTGACTTTCCCATCAGCCCGTGGGATCGCCATGTCACCAAGTTTAGCTCTCTTCTTTGCTTTTACCACTTTCTGGAATGATCTCATTTGTCTGTTCTCAGTGCTTTGTTTGCCGCGAGAACAGGTGACTCTTCTGTCTTGGACCTGCATGCTCCATGTGCAGCAGGCATACAGTAGGCGCCTGATAATGACCGCGGAGTGATGCGTCTCTGAAGGGGCCCCATCTGCAAGCCACAGGGCTGCCAGGCAGACAGCTCCTGTTTTTCATGTCTGCCGCTGAGGTAATTGTTACAAGGTGAGGTAATTAGACAAAAGCCGGAGACGAGATCAACCTTCCCAATGTTTAGAGGCTGTCAACAGGGATCGAATTGGAACCCAATGGAGAGGTTACTCATGGCTGTTGGTCTTTTAAATGAAATTCTCCGTTCTTGGCTTGAAAAAATGCCTCAACAGCTGGGATGGAACCGAATCTGTGGAACTTTTCAGAAATGGTGTCTGCAATCAATCCCTTGGGAGCCGCTGGCAATGACATCTGCCCGTTACTCAGGCAGCGCAAGATGAATGGACTGGATTATGGCCCCGGGGGAGAGCTTATCAGTCCTGCTTGTTTATGGTTTTTCAATGCTGCGCTTATAATTCTTCTCATGTGTGGACACACATGTCTCTAGGAACTGAGAGTCAGGACGTGACTGGCTGTCCAGTAGGTCCTGGCTGGGCTCTCTACAGAATCTGCTGGCTACTCCCCAGGGAGTACTGTTTAGCAACATGGTTGGAGATCCAGGGTCAGGTTGCTTGCCCCCTCTGAACTGGCCTTTTGAAATTGAATGAGTCTCCAGTGTTGTTTTCCATGAGCCTGAAGACCTGAATTCCATTGAACCTCAGAATCCGTGTTAAAAGAGAAAAAGTACTGGGCTTGGTCCCATGTGCTTGTAAAGCCAGCGCTAGGGAAGCAGAGATGGGAGGGACCCTGAGCTCATGGCTTCATTTGGTGCTGGTGATGGACCATCTATGGGGTCCTGTGTTCCTCTTCTGCCTGGGGTAGGACTGTGTGCAAGGTGGCCTTAATGGCTCCAACATCACTGTCGGATAGAGAGATCATGTGCCTTCTGTCATATGTGATTGCTAGATTTTGCATGGAGTTCTCTCCTCTCCGATGACTCTAATATATATATCAAACTGATAAAATTAGCTGATATAAACTGATATAAAATATAAATTTGTGGGCTCATATCTACCATGGCCTTATATCCTAGACTTCAAGACTGAACAAAGTTCATAAATCACCTCTCCAAGTGTAGGAAAGTCAGGTTGTAATCAATGGATTTTATTTAGTTCATTGTCATTACTAATATTATTGTGTGAATGCATATGTTTTGGGGATGGGTAAACCTCGGGTATCATTTCTTTAGAGCCCTCCACCTTCAGAAACTATTACTTCTGTGAATGAGTGTTTGCCTGCATTTTTGGTCTGGGTACCACATACGTACAGGAGGCCATGGAGGGCAGGTGAGGGTGTCTGGACCCCTAGAACTGAAGTCACAGATGGTTGTAAGTCATCATGCGGGTGCTAGAGACTGAAGCTGGGTCCTTTGCAAGCGCAGAAAGTACTCTTAGGTGCTGCGCCATCTCTCTGGCCCCCACCTTGCTTTTTGAGACAGTGTCCTACTGGGATTGAGAACTTGCTGACTAGGTAGATCTGGCTGGTCAGTAGAGCCTCAGGAATGTGCCAGTTCTGATATTAAAAGCACACGCTACCCTGCCTGGCTGTTTTGTTTTGTTTCATTTTTGTTTTTGTTTTTTTTTCGAGACAAGGTTTCTCTGTATAGTCCTGGCTGTCCTGTAACTCACTCTGTAGACCAGGCTGGCCTCGGACTCAGAAATCTGCCTGCCTCTGCCTCCCAAGTACTGGGATTAAAGGTGTGCCACCACTGCCTGGACTCGACTGGCTTTTTTTTTTTTTTTTTTTTTTTTTTACATGGGTTCTGGGAATCAATCTCTGGTCCTCAGGCTCGTACCGGAAGTACTTTACCTTTAACTGTGTCTAAGGCTGTGCTGTACCTCTCAGCCCGGAGGAAGGTCTGGGAGCAGGCTGATATGTCCCTAGCATTTTTTTTCCCCCTGGTAATCTGTCATCCTCATCCCTACCCCTGTTCAACGTCAGACTCAGAGTGACGCCTCACAGACTGGGCCAGAGATACATTTTGTATTGCTCAAGGATTTTTCTGGGTAAAAAAGAAATATTGGGCCACTATGAAAACACTGTTCAAATTGCTCCTGAGTACCTCAATTTGGGGTGTGTGTGGAAGCAGGGGAAACTATGAAGTATCCCCTCACATTCCCACAGATGTGCGGTGCGGGGTGTGTGTAAGCACCCTTCATGCAAAGCATGGGTCTCCCACTTTGCCAAAGGCGCTCCCCCAAGTTACTGTTTATAATAGTTTTCCTTTGTAGCATCTCTCAGGCTAGACAGGCTATTCTCTGTTCCCCAAACTCTGTCCAACACTGGAGGTATTTCCACAGAACAGTGTCCCCAGTACAGAGGGAACACCTTGGTGGATGGGAAACGTGTCCCCGTGAATTTAATATTCAAGCGTTGTGTGTTGGTCCCCCGACTCTACTGGCTGTTTCTGTCTGGTCCCCCGCAGGCCAGGCAGGCGTTTATCTTTTTTGACCAAAGGCTCCTGCTAAGGTTCAGGGCGGGGCTTTTGGAGGAGCCAGTCTGTGGGCACCTTGGAGAGAGTCTGCACTCCCAGATGCAGGCCGCCAGGCTCCTGTCCCTGTGGGATGCTCTAGATTGGAGTCTGTTTCATCCTTAATGAATGAATTGAGCAGCTCCCAGCAGGGGAAGCTTTTACCCAGCAGTTTCCCACTTAAAATCACTCTCTCCTTCTCTCTTCCAAACAACGCCTTTGCTCTCAGGAATTAGCCTGTGGCTTTGGGGGCGACAGAGTCACAGGTCTTGCCTTGGTGGAGACATTGATCTCCCCATCTTGAGCTCTCTTCTTTCTTACATAAAACGTCTGCACCCTCTGCCTTCCATGAACGGGACGAATGTGTTTGGTAAAAACAAGAGCCACATAGAAGCTTCTAGAAAACAGTGACGTGGAGATGCCTGGCTAGACCCCTTCATCTTTTTATTTTTTTCCTGGAGAATTCCTCATTTGTCCTGGTTGGGGTTGAAGATCAGCCTGGGTTGGGTAAAGCCTTCCTACTCCATGTAGTGAAAATAAAAAACAGCTGTCTGTTCGTCTGTGTCTCTGTCTCTGTCTTTTTCTCTGACTGTCTCTGTCTCTCTGTCCCTTTCTCTGACTCTGTATCTCTCTCTCTCTCTCTCTCTCTCTCTCTCTCTCTCTCTCACTCTGTCTCTCTAACTCTTTGTCTCTTTCTCTCTTTGTCTCTCTCTGTCTCTTTCTCTCTGTGTGTGACATCTATGATTTCTCTCAATGTGTTGGGAATTTGGAGCCTTTCTCAGCATCAGAGTGACCCAGGGCTCTCTATCTGAACCCCAACGACTCCACTGTTTGTGGCAAGGTCAGATGTCAGGCTTACACATCCTGCAACGTGATGGCTGTCACAGTCTGCCATTTCTGACTGTCTCAGTTATTCAGTTTAAAAATGAATATCAATGGTGTTGTAGATTAGTACTTTACCCACAAAGGACCCTTGTGGGGGGAAAGGCGGGGTCCCCAGCTTGTGGTTAGGGTTGGGCACGGAGACTTCAGCAGGTGGGGCTTAGTGAGAAGAGGTTAGACCATTGGATGCAGAGCCTGGGGGATGTCAGGTCTTTGGAGGTGGAGGGAATTGGGGGGAGGGGAAACCTAATGGAAGGACATCAGGTCAGAGAGGGAAGGTAGTGGGAAGAAGGAGGAAGTCAGGTCATTGGGGGTGGGACCTAATGGGAGGAAGTCAGGTTATTGGGGGTAAATCCTTGAAAGGACTAACAGATTTAAGTTTTCAAGAGAATCCAGACATCAGGGTGGGGATATGGCTTATCAGGAGAGCGCTCTCCTGGCATGCACAAAACCCTGGGTTCTATCCTCAGCACTGCATAAAACAGGTATGGGGTCGAAGGCAGGAGGATCAGGAGTTCAAGGTCATCCTCAGCTACGTAGCAACTTGGAGGCCAGCCTGGGCTACCCACCTCAAAAGCAAAACAAACAGCAACCCAACAAACAAAAAAAAGAATTTGTGTTTTGGGATTTTGGTGGCAACAGGAGAATAGAGGAAGGGAAAGATCATTCTATACCCTTCTATTTTTTTTTTAAGTTTTATACATGGAAACGTTTCATTTATTCAACACACTTAAACCTCTAAAATGAACACTTTAAAAATTAAGTGGAGAAGAGAAGTAAGAGAGGCTCAGAGAGGGCAAGAATTTCCAGGCATCACACAGCAGTGGGGAGGTAAGATCAGCATCCCTCCCGCACCTCCCGGAGCTGTTTATATTGTCACCTTGGCAATCTTCCTACGCTGCTGCTGCTGCTGGAGCTTTGTTGAGAAGAGACTGTTCTGAACGCTCCCTACCTTTTTAACTAGTGAGCTGGTATGTTTTCCCCGGCTGATGGAATTAATTGGGTTTCTCTGTGGCTCCCGCAGTCCCCTGATCCCCTGCTTCAAAGGTTGCAGCCTGGAGGCCACGCCTGCTTTCTGCAGGACCCTGGGCTTCCAGATCTCCCTCTGAGTCTTGTTTGCTGATCCACGATGGTTCCTTCACGTTGGCTCTGCCACTTAGTGTTTACAAGCTTGGCAGCTGCCTCGCGCCAGGTGCAGCTACCCAGTGCTGTGGGGACGGAATTCCAGTAACTTCCAGGCCTCTTCGTGGCTTCACCTTCCTTCACTGGTGCCAGGAAAAATAATGATTTTTTTTGGCTACAGCAATCGGGATGAGAAACTCGGGGCCTTTGTGGAGCCGGGCAGGCGGCCTTTCTAGTTCCCCGGCGCAGATGCATTTAAGTGACATTTTATTTTTCTTGAAGATTAGAAAGGGAGAGAGAGAGAGAGAGAGAGAGAGAGAGAGAGAGAGAGAGAGAGAGCTGGATCCTGTGTGGGGCCAGGGGCCTGGTAATTAGTTCTTTACCGGCGTGCCTGGCTCCTCAGCCCTCAGCGCAGTGGTTCATCAAGACATCTGGGGGAGGGTGCGTTGCTTCCTAAACCAAGATGAATTACAACTGTCACCTTTCTTAGACCAAAGGAGAGATGCGGACATCTGGGAATTAGCCAGTCGCGTTAGATTCCCTTGGGTGGGTAGACCAGCACGGAATAGCTGATGGTCACGCTGCTTGCATTAGGCAAAGTGTTAGGTCTGAAAGAAGGTGGGGGCGGGGACTTCAGGAACTGTGGTCTGAGCAAGGGGGATGCTAAACTTATACAAAGGGGTACAATGGGGTATAATGGGACCTTGTCCGTGCCACTCAAGTTCCAATTCCCCTAACCCCAGCTCCACTATTCCTAAAGGGACATTGTCTCATCAGGGTCCCAGTTGTCCTGAACTGTTTCCACTTAGATGGCAGGGGGCGATGGGGTAAGCCATTGCTCTCCCTGACTTCCAGGCCTTCTGACATGCGGAAGGCTCCCGAGAGGCCACTCTACTCCAGAGCCTGTGTTTCTTCCGGAAATTAGATTGTGTATAGCAGTAACCCCTGGGGGCACCACTGACTATGTAAGTATGTAAGGTATATGCGTATGTGCTCATACAGGTGTGTGCATGCCTGTGTGCATGCCTAGGGAGACCACGGGTTGACTACAGGTGTCTTCCTCTGACACTATCCACCTTACTTAATTTTTAAAAGTATTTTACGTGTATGGGGGTTTTGCCTGCATGTGTGCCTTGTGCTCACAGTAGCCAGAAGAGGGCATTGGGTACACACACACACACACACACACACATACACACACACACACACACACACACACACACACACACACCAGAGAGAGAGAGAGAGAGAGAGAGAGAGAGAGAGAAAGAGAGACATACTCCTGCAATGATGTTTTTAATTCTGAAGGTTTACATGTCTCTTTTCTTATTATTCTACATATTTTGACCGTGTTTCTGTTTTTAAATGTTCTTCAGGAGTGATTTTTGAAGACTGTGTAGTGCTTCATCTCAAGGGCACACTTTGGTCCTATTTTTGAACATCTAGGTCATTTCTGGGTTTCAATGCCTTGGGTGTGTCGCGGTGAAGTTTCTTATTAATTTCTTACAAATTCTGAGGTTAGGAGTATAATTCTTGGTCTAAGGGTAGGAATATTTTTCAATGTTTTGATCCCTGTTGCCAAATTAACTTTCAGAAAGATTATCTGTTGACATCCCCTCCAATGATATGCAAGTGTTCTTTCTTTGCGCCTTCAGTAGTAGTAATTATTATAATTTCAAAAAGTCAAGTTGATAGTTCCCAATTATCCTTGACTTCCGTGGCTGTTAAGGAGGCTCTGGCTGGCTGGTGAGGACGGCGGCACACTCCTCACCAACGTGCCTACCTGCCACTCATTTGTAGCAAGGATGTGTTACAGCCCAGTTAAAAGAAAGGCTTGGGTACCATGGCTACGACACCTGTTCGCACTTGGCCTTTCATCTGAGCATTTCCACACATCAGGAAGATGCCACCCCATCCCCCATTCCCCTGAATATGCAATGCCACCACCAGGTTCCTGAGCTCTTCTTTATAGACATTCGCTGTCATGTGTCTCTACTGAGAGATCCCCATAAAAATTATATTCTTCTCTGTATTTTGTTGTCCTAGAATAACGGCTGGCTTGTTAGCTTTGGCCGTCAACACAGCCTACAGTCACCTGGAAAGAGAGGAGCTGGCTTTGGGCAGGTCTGTAGGGGATTGTCTTTATCATTAGTGGATGCGGGAGAGCCTTGCCCACTGTGGGCGGCTCCATCCCTAGGCAGGTGGCCTTGGGCTCTATAAGGAAGCTAGCTGAGCATGAGCCTGTGAACCAGCCAGCAAGCAGTGTTCTCTGTGGTTTCAGTTTCATGTTTTTGCTTGAATTCCCACCTTGGCTTCCCTCAGTGATAGAATGCAACTTAGAATTGCGAATTGAAATAAACCTGTTAAACATATCACCCTCTTAAGTGGCCGTTGGTCAGAGCGTTTTTATTATCGATACAGAGTGAAATGAACACAGTGTTTTAGTTCCCTTTCTTTTGCTGTGACAAAACATCCCAATAAGAGAGACATCGAGGAGATAGGGTTTATTTTAGCTCACATTTCCCAGGTACAATCCATCATTGTGGGGATGTCAAGGCAGGACTTGAAGTGGCTAGTCATATCACATCCACAGTCTAGGGCTGATAGAATGAATGAATGCTTGTATGTTTACTTTCTGCCCTTTTATACAGTTGGGGACTCAACTTCCTACATCGGTTAACTGTTAAGACAGTCCCCCACAGGTCATCCCCAGACACTATTCTTATCTAGACATCCCTCATGGCAACTCCCTTCCCAGGTGATTCTAGTTGTGTCAAATTGACAGTCAGAGATAGCCATCACAGACTGAACACCCGATAACTGAGTCTGGGGTAACTTTAAACTCCAGCCCTAGATCCTTTAATGATCGCTTGTGTTTGGATATGTCCCTCAAAGGCTTGGGTGTTTGAACAAGTGGTTTCCAGCAGGTGGCGCTGTTTTTAGAAGGCTATGGGACCTTTAGAAGTGGATCCTTGCTGGAGGAAGTGAGCCATTGGGTGTGTACTGCTTCCTGGTTGCAGGCCCAGTGTCACCACCCATCTCAGTTTCCTACCACGATGGACTGTGTCCCCTCAAACTCTGAGCCAGCTTTCTTAAGTATTAATTAGTTACATCAATGAAGGGATGGAGACAGCGATTTATGGAGGACTTGAGGGTCTTTAGCCTTTGTAATTACAGCAGTGAGACTTTAGATTCAATAGCTGGCAGTTGCTGGTGGCTCACCTGGGGTAGGGAGATGCCTGAGGTCACCCCTCAGCTCCCAGGAACAAGCAATAAGCCATCAGCTACATTTTTCCACCTTTGGCTTTCCCGGGGTTGACTTTATGATTTATTATTAGTAATTATTTTGCCTCATTTGAAGTATTTCCCTGCTATTAAAATTTTCTATTTAGGGGGCTGGAGAGATGGCTCAGATGGTTAAGAGTGCTTGCTGCTTTTGCAGAGGACCCGCTTTTCTTTTCTTTGTTAGGTAACTCACAACTGTCTGCAATTCCAGCTCCAGGGGTTCGGATGCCCTCTTCTGGCTTCTGCTTCTCCAGGCATCTGGTACATAGACACATATGCTGGCAAAACACTCAAATGTCTAAAAAAAAGTGGGAGGGGTGGGAAGCTGAAGAGATGGCTCAGTGGTTCAGAGCACTGGCTGCTCTTCCAGAGGTCCTGAGTTCAAATCCCAACAACCACATAGTGGCCCACAACTGTCTGTAATGGGATCCAATACCCTCTTGTGGTGTGCACTCATAAATAAATAAATAAAAAGGAAAGACATTAAAAAATGTATTTAAAAATGGAGCCATGGCCTCATCCTCCCAATTATTCAGGAGGCCGAGGCAGGTAGATTATAAATTCAAGACTTTTAAATTCAAGACCAGCATGGGCAACTTATGGAGACTCGACTTCACAATAACAGTGAAAAGTGGGCTGGAGTATCGATTAGTGACAGCGTGCTTGTCTAGCCTGTGCAAAGCTCTGGATCCATCTCCAGGATCCCCCCCACCCCCCACCTGCTTTGACTTAAATACATTTTTTATTTTAAAAGCAGACTAATGCCACACATAGCAACTGGTGCTACAACGTAGCCAGAAACTTTCAAGATAAAACTGATTGCAGCAAGCCTACCTACCTACCGCCCTCAGCCCCAACTCCGGTTCTGTTCTGGCTCTCTTGCTTGCAGTAGTCAGCCTCTGCCGCATGCATAACTCCAGGGTGGGGGAGGGTGAAGAAGAGAGGGAGGTTCTGACTGTGGGAACTCCCGATGTTCTTGGGCATCCTGTGTTCACCTCGACTGGGACCTGGATTCATCTGGCAAGGACAGTTCTGGGAAGGCCTTCCGTGCCAAATCAAGGGGCTCCTTTGTTGGTGAGGTACCCACTGGGATAGTCACAGATGGAACGGGGTACATTGACAAACTGAGCCTGGAGTCATAGGCATCCCATTCTAGCTAGATAGGAGTCAGAGGTATGGGTCGGTGGGGGGGGGGCAGAATCACAAGTTTAAGGCTCATTTGGGTTATAGAGAGAGTTCGAGACCTGTCCAGGGAACTTAGAGAGACCCTTCTGGAAATAAAGAATAAAGACAGGGAGGAGGATATGGCTCAATGGTAGAGCACTTGCCTAGCATACAGGAGTCCCTGGGTTCAACCCAGCTTCACACACACACACACACACACACATGCACACACACATGAACAGGTGGCCACGTTTCCCCCCGCAGTTGCTCAGAGTCAGTGGGAAGTGCATATGTCCCTGGGGTGTCACCCTGGCTGTCAGTGGTTGCCCAGTAGCTTCTGTTTCTTGGGAGGTGTCGGTCATTCAAGCTCCCATGAGCTATCAGAATGAAAAAAAAAAAATTGGGTTGGCACCACATCCAGGTGGCATGTGGTGGCGTGTGCAGTCAGATTATTTTTATTTATGATCTCTGAGTCACTCCCGTCTCCATGGTGATGGGTGTGCTGAAGGCGGAGGGAGAGAGTGAGTCCCTGCATTAGTAAATGACCCAGCGACAGGGAGAAAGCCCCCAAACACATTAAGAATTAATTGAGCACCACAGCCTTGCCGGGCTGGTTACCACCCTCCCTGCCACTGCTGACGGTGCTTCCATTTCTAGAATGTTCTAAACAGACCTCGGCTCCTCTGCTTGAATTTGAATGTCCTTCTTATCTCAAATACAGCCAGATGCAGAGGGTCAGGGAGGGCCGCCTGGACAGCTGGGAGAGGCTCCTCACTATAGAATGTTCCAGACGCTCTCCGTGATGCTGATGTGTGCATGGATGCCCATATAAATGTGTAGTTTATTTTACTTGCTTAAATAGATACAGAACAACCTTTATGTTGGGAATGCAACTGTATTAGGAGGGCCTGGTACCCTGTCTCCTTAGTAAAGAAAAAGAGAAGCCAGCTGTAGCGGTATACACCTTTACTCTCAGAAATCAGGAGGTATAGGCAGGTGGCCCTCTGTGTGTTCAAGGCCACCCTGATCAACATAGCAAGTTCTAGGCCAACATGGACCTGTAGTCCCTCTCTGTAAGTGAGACTCCGGTATTTGATGACAAGAGGGTGACATGTATATGATGACCACTGTGTGTTCCCTTTCCCTTAGCATAACCTTGAATAGTGTCCCATTCTCCAAAGATGGCTCCCGTTTGGATGATTGCTGTGTGTCTCCTCCTCTTTTAAGCCCTCTCTGTGCCCATTTCCAACCTCATTCTTTCTCTTAAAAAGAGCCCCTCTGCCTTCGTTAGGGTTTTCATTGCTCTAAAGAGACACCACGACCAAGGCAACTCTTATAAAGGACATTTACTTGGGGCTGGCTTACTGGTTCTGAGGTTCAGTCCAGTATCATCATGGCCGGAAGCATGGCAGCGTCCAGGCAGGCATGGTGCTGGAGGAGCTGAGGGTTCCACTTCTTGTTCCAAAGGCACACAGGAGAGGACTGGCTCCCAGGCAGCTAGGAGGAGGATCTCAAAGCCCATGCCCAAAGTGACACACTTCCTCCAACACGGCCACACCTCCCAGTAGTGCCACTCCCTGGGCCAAGCACATTCAAACCACCACACTCTCTGAGTCTCATTCTTTTGCTGTCCTGGATTTTTGTCCCGGAGTCGCTCTCATGTCTTTGTGAACTGTGCATATGTGGGTTGTGACTTCAGGGTCCTTTATGCGGTTCTTTATATGGTGGCAGGGTGTGGGCATACAGCTGGTGCCAGCCTCCAGGATTCACTTTGTGGCTATACAGTTGGTGCCAACCTCCGGAATTCTATAGGTATACTGCTGGTGCCAGCTTACACCTGCCTTTTTTTTTTTTTTTTTTTGGTGGAAACCGGCCGAGGTCCTGGCAGAAAAGAAGGAAGCCCCTTTCGGGTGCCTGGGGGGGACACAGTGCCACGTGCATTTCCACATGCCACGCCCACCAGCGTGGGGCTGGAGTTGGCATTGACTCCTCCCCAGACCATAGCCAACTCATAGGATTCATTTGTGAATCTATTTTTTTGCTTATATTTGTATATTTGTGTGTGTGTGTGTGTGTGTGTGTGTGTGTGTGTGTGCCTGTTTGTATGTGCACAGGTGTGCATGCACCTGTGTGTGTGTGTGTGTGTGTGTGTGTATGTGTGTGTGTGTGTTGCTTCTAGAGGTCATTGTCAAGTGGTCTCCTTAAACCCCCTCAACTATGTTCCTCCAGGCAGGGTCTCTCTCTGGTCCCTGAGCTCCTGGTTTCCGGCTTGGCTGGCTGGCCACCGAGCCCCAGGGATCCTCCCCACTCTCCCCATCCCCCCCTGCTGAGGTTTCCAATGTGCGCCACCTTTCCCATCTGTGTTCAGAGGTTCAAACACAGGCCCGCATGGTCGCGCAGCAGCGTCGCTCCGATGCCTGGGCCATCTTCCCGGTTCTAGCCTTTTTATTTTGTCTTCTTTTGGCTTTCTGGCTTAACCTGAGTTCTGCTTACAGATTCCCCCTTTGGCACGTTCCCTGAGGCCCTTCAGTGCCACACCCGGGGGGGGGGGAAGCATGCTGGTGAAGAGAAGGGAGCAGAGCAAAATCTGATTGACAAAGGGGCTGCGGTGGGGTGGATTCCCCGGGTTACTAAGGAGATGCTCTTTGCCCGCGGGAGGTGTGGAAGGTTTCCTAGATGAAGTTACTCCTCTGAATTGGAGGAGTAAGTGGGAGTTGAGCAGATGTTAACCCCAGTTTTCAAGCTTCAGGGATTGCCTGTTATTTTGAAACCTTTGGATTAAAAAAAAAAATTTTTTTTTTAAAAGAAAATGTCAATGAAATTGACAAATGAGAACCAGCAGCTGGCGGGGGGGCATTAGGCACGCGTTCTTTTCTTTGAGTATGTTGTCCATGTTGCCTAGATGTTTGGGGTGGGGCGGGGAAGCGACACAGGCCCTACCCTTCCGGCTTCGGCTGCTCTGGCTTCTGCTCTGACCTCCAAAGGGTTCCGGGACTCGAGCCTGTGAGGACAGCTGTCACCTAGGGAGCGCCACTCTCTAAGCTTCTCTTCAGACCTCAGTTCTGACGGCCGGCCGTGGGCGCTGGTTGATTCAAGCCAAGCTCGGGTGAAGGACCCAGGGCTGAGCTGCTCCCCCATCACGGATGGCGGATGGCAGACGCTGAGGTTTCTGGGAAGGATGCTGCTTCTCTGTGGGTGGAAGTGAGAGGCGTTTGACTGGGTGTGGCAAGTTGTGCCCTTGGGGGCTTGTCAGTGAATCAAGCCTTTGGCTTTGTCCCCCGGCCTTTATTAGTCTGTTAAACAGGCAGAGGCTGGTATCTATGCCATCAGCTGGTACAATAGGGGTGGTGTTCAGAGCTGAGAGGCCACTGGCCTTCCACAGATGTGCCTGGGGCTTCCACATCTTGGAGAGGGTGGTGGAGGGGTGGGGCAGTGGACTCAGGCAGGGGTGCGACTGTCTCCATCCTATCGAGGTTGCTTCTGACAGCAGCTTGGTGGGGTAGATTCTGAGGAAGAGACTCCTTGGGAAAGGCCCCGGATTGTGAGTCCCGCTGCAGGTGTCCCGGGCTGTCCTGAATTTCTCCGAGGACACACACATGGTCAGGGTCCAACGCTCCATGTCCAGGCCTCGACAGCTGAAATGGAAAAAGGCCATGGCCTTTAGGGTAGGGGGTTATCCACTGGGGTGGTGTTCTTCTGAGCCTGGGGTGCCTGTATACTTCAGCTATGGCAGCTGCCAGGAAAGGCAGAGGTGAGGGATAGATGACGGTGTCTAGCGTGTTAGCACGGGAACACCGCTGCTGGAAGCTGCATTTTCCACGTTCAGGCCCCAGAACTGAGGGGTAGTGAAACGGCTGCCCTACGTCAATCAATGTCCCATAGCAGTCCGCCTGCCCTTGCTATATCATATCTCGCCTTCTCTTTCTCCCCATTTTCCCCTTCTCCTTCCTCTTCCTTCTTCTATATCATGTAGAGGATGGAAGTCAGGCCTAGGCTAGCCTCTACCATTGAGTTACGACGTCCCCAGCTCTCTTTTTCACTTTTTTTTTATTTTTTGGTTTTTTTCGAGACAGGGTTTCTCTGTGTAGCCCTGACTGTCCTGGAACTCACTCTGTAGACCAGGCTGGCCTCGAACTCAGAAATCCGCCTGCCTCTGCCTCTCAAGTGCTGGGATTAAAGGCGTGAGCCACCACCGCCCAGCTCTTTTCGCTTTTTATTTTGAGAAGTTGCCCAGGCTAGACCTGAACTCACTCTGCAGTCCAGGCAGCCTTCTACTTTCTGAGTACCTGGGGTACCTGCATGCTAAGGCTTTCATTGCTCTGACCATGACCGAGGCAACTCATACACACACACACACACACACACACACACACACACACATTTAAATGGGGCTGGCTTACAGTTTCAGAGGTTTAGTCCATTATCGTCATGATGGGAAACGTGGCAGCATCCAGGCAGACAGGGTGCAGGAGGAGCTGTGAGTTCCCCATCTTGATTCATAGGCAGCAGAAGAGGACTGTACTTATGCAGAGAGCCAGGAGGAGACTCCGTTCCACACTGGCTAGAGCTTCAGCACTAAGAGACTTCAAAGCCCACTGCCATAGTGGCACACTTCTCCCGGCAAGGCCACACCCACTCAACAAGGCCACACCCACTCAACAAGGCCACACCCCCTAATGCCATTTTTGGTGGGCCAGGCATTCAAACTCATGAGTCTATGGGGGCCAAACCTATTCAAACCACCACACTGCACTTCCATGCCTGGTCTATAGAGATTGATTCCATCCCCTCAGACAGCTATAGAGGTCACTTTGACAGATGAAAAAGACATGTTATATGCATAACGACATACGTGAGAATGCCTGGGCCGTGTGAAACCTCAGACTGGGGCCTGGAGTCTTCTTGGAAACCATTGTAACCTGAAGTATGGCTGGTAGATTCGCTAAAAATGATTTTTATTTGTTTAGGTTTCTCTTCTTTTCTACGGATGGGTGTTTTGGCAACTTGAATGTCTGTGCACCGTGCAGGTGCCCAGAGCCTGTGGAGACCAGAGAAAGGCATTGCATTCCGTGGGCTTGGGGTTCCAGATGGTTGTGAGCCTCCATGTGGGTGCTGGGAATTGAACCCACGTTCTCTGGAAGAGGCAGCTACGGCTCTTAGACGTTGAGCCATTTCTCCAGCTCGGTGTCTAGTGACCACAAATGAATTGGAGTTTCCGCAGTCCAGCCATCTCAAGCTGGCTGGGTCCTTCGCTGCTCCACCGTGGGGCTACAGGTGGCGAGGTGTGTCTCCCTACGCAGGACCAGAGAGGCTGCTTCTGCCGCCTGGATGCGCCCAGGCAGACAGCTGCTACATCATTGGTCAGAAAAGTCACATGACCCCAGCATACACCAGGAAGCCAGGGAGTAGCTTTTCTGCCAGAGAGCCTGCAGAGGATGAGGATGGGGCAAGGATGACTTTTGGAGGATTGGGCCAACCGTTACCACTCTTTGCTGATGATTAAGGGGGAGGAAGGGGAGGAACGCCCAGCGGGGAGGAGCCTGGTGACTGGTCGAAGGCAGAACAGGGAAAAAAAAATGTCCTGGACCCTCAAATCTTTTGAAGGCAAAAGAAGTGATTTCCATGACAACTGTTCAACTAGAGAGTAAGGCAATTCTGTAAGTGGGAGGGGACACTGCAGGAGCCTTGCCACAGAGGACCCTGGGCATTCGGCCGGCCCTGCGGGAGGAGAGGGGAAAAGAAAGTGACTCCACAGGGTACCAGCTTCCTGAAGGGAAGGCTCCTGTCTTCCAGCCCCAGGGAAAAGGAGAGACTGCTGGGAGAGCGAGGAGGAGGAGGAGGAGGAGGAGGAGGAGGAGGAGGAGGAGGAGGAGGAGGAGGAGGAGGAGGAGGAGGAGGAAGAGGAGGAGGACTCACAGGCAGGTGAGAGTGGGGCGTGGCTACACCAGTTCACCCTTGCTGTGGCCACGCTGCTAGCTAGCTAGCCATCTAAGGCTGCAGGGAAGGAATTTTGAAATGTCCTATAGATACAAGATTCAGGAGAAATTAACATACAGTGCTTGGGAGATAGAGGCAGGAGTATTATAAGTTCAGGGTCACCCTCAGTGGTTTTGAATTTAGCCTGGGCTACTAGAGAGCCCGTCTTAAAGGAAACAAAACAATATGGAGGAGATTAGCCCTGGGGAGAGGCTGGGAAAGAGCCCCAGATGGGAGTGGGGTGGATGGGGGTGGAGATATCAGGCTTTGAAGTCTGTTAGAGATGGGGAGTAGGGCTCCCAGCACTGCCACCAAAGGACTATGTGGCTTTAGATAAGAACCTTGACCTCTCTGAGCCTCAGATCCCTTTTCTAGCACAAAGAGTCTCCGGGAACTCCCGAGTACACCTTGGGAGACCACACTGTGGCAAGTAGAGGCTTCCAAGTAGGACGCCTCGGACGTCTCTCCCCTCCTCTCTGTCTCCTCTTCCTTTCCTTTCTGAGAATGAGCGTATTTCGTCTACTCCTGAACACCCCCAGAGTCCAGGGGACCCCCAACACTAGTGTCCCCCCACTTTGGGCAGCAGCTGAGTTCTTTCACATCTGGGTGTGGTTCCGGTTTGCTCACCTTTCCCACCAGCCCCTTATTTAGACGTCCTCCCAGGGGACTTGGCCCTCAGAGACTTGGATGTCATAGACTTTCCTGGCACGTGGGGGTGTGGTCAAGGCGCTGCTGCTTCTTCAGGGAACCCTCCAGGTCAGTTTGCAAGGCAAGCTTCGTGAGTGTCAGGAGTCAAGCCCCCGATCTGTGTCAAGCCGTTGGGTACATTACATTCTAGAGAAGCATCTCCAACGTCTGAACGTTGAAGAGAAACTGGAGTCACCTCTGTTAGACTCGGGTCCCGCCCCCCCCCCCTTGCTCTGTGCCTATCAGCTGGGCCATGACCAGCAGATGCTTGGCCGTCCTTGACGAAGGACCAGACTGATAGGGACCCGGAAGATACAGAGGATGAATAGTTGGCCCTGTAAAGGCGTAATTACCGTGGCTGTCAGTCTCTGTAATGGTGCGTCAGTAGGGCCATATCCAGGCCATAAATTACTGGGGGTGGGGTGGGGGTGGGGGAGGGGAAGGACGAGGGTGAATGGTCCGAGGAAGTTTGCTGGGCATTTTTGGCTTACGCAGAAATCAGGATCGGAGACAGGGGACACAGGGGGAGACAGGGTGTGCGGGAGATAAGAGATTCGGGTGGTGTGGCCTGGGGAGACACATTGAGTCTGAACGGCATTCACCTCTGGTGGAAGTTTCGAGGGTTCTGTGACAGAATTTACCCCAGATGTGAAACCAAGGCGCTGGGAAGGGAGTGGAGGCCCCAGAACTTGTCCCACTTTGCCTGGGACTCAGACTTCCACCTCTTATCCACCCATGGCGGGTTGCGGCCACCGCCCCTCCTCCCCACGCAGCCCCACCAGACCTTCGTACACCTCCAAATCCCCCCTTCCCCTGGTTCCCAGGGATTACAGTGCTCACCCACGGGAGCAGGCGAGCACGGTGTCCGTGTCCCGCAGGCGAGGCTTTCATCTTGTTATTTTTTATTTATTTTTTATTTTTATTTTTATTTTTTGTGGTTGTTTCTTTTCCGGATAGACAGACATGGTCCAAACATTCAGAAGGGATGAGCTGAGGATTAGACCTGCTACGGAGAAGATGTATAATCCTGTGTCTCCTGGGAGGATGGATGGTCTGGACATCCTTGTTTTAAGTGAAATAAGCCAGACGTGGGAAGGCAAGCACCGTGTCCTTAGAGGAAGGGTGTGGGCAGAACAGAAGGGAGGATAAAGGACAGTTGGGGTGCAGAAGTAGGGTTCCCCCAGCTGGGGGAGGCCAGGAGGAATAACGGAGAGAGGGAAAGGCCAGCGTGTGTATTATGGTCATGCATTGAAAAGCTATAGTAGCACAATTAATATACAAAAACAAAAAGAAAAAAAAAAACCATGAGGTTCTCCCCTTTCCCGCCATCCCCCAGCCTCCTTAGCCTCTTGGTCTCTCCTCACAGGGAATCTGCAGATGTCCTCCTCCCCGGAAGCTGTCTCTGCTCGCAGGTGCGAACTTCTGTTTGCCCGTTCAGTTACTCTTCCCTGGTGTTCTTAGTCCCTTCAGTGTGGTGCGGTGTGCCTCATGCTGCTGACTGCACAAAGGCGCCCAGCACAACTGTGCGCACAACCTGCAGCCTCTCTGCCTCTCTGGAGCCTTGAGGGTTTTCTATTCCGGATGGCGGAGCCTCAGTTCTTCCCTCCCGATGACCATGCTGCCTGCTACAGTGTAGACAAAGCCTGACATACTAGCCAGTGCCTGTTGATAGGCACTCAGATGATGATGATGATGATGATGATGATGATGATGATGATGATGATGTGTGTGTGTGCGCGCACACGCGCGCGCGCACTCATGCATGAGTGTGTATCTGTCTCTGTGTCTGTGCCTGCTTGCTGTATGTACACCCGTAAGTATGCAGTGCCCGTGGAGGTCAGAAGAGAGCGCTGGATTCCCTGGAGTTGGAGTTACAGATTGTCGTGAGCCACTCTGTGGGTGCAGGGAATGAATTCCGGTTCTCTGGGCAGACAGCCAGTGCTCTTCGCCACCAAACCATCTCTCCAGCCCATAATTCACCTTGGTTTCAAGATGGGATCTCAAGGGGCTAGACTGCCTGGCGACTGCTCAGCCCTAGGGATGGGTGTGTCTTCACCTCCCTCCATCCTGCAATTGCAAGCTTGGACTCCAGCACCTGGCTCTTTGAATGGACTTCCGGGGGAAACAGAAGCAAGTCCTCCTGCTTGCAGACACTGACGGAGGCATCTCCCCAGTCCATGTTTCCTTGCTGATGAAGGATGCTGCGAGACCTTGGACCACATTCTCCTTAGGAATTTTTCCCGACAATCTCTCACTCCTCTTGAGACCTTTAGTATCACAGTGACATTTGCAAAAAATATCCCTCTCCTTGTTCAGAGACAGACTCTAGCTATGTAGCCCAGGCTGGCCTTGAAGTTGCCAGCCTCCTGCATCAGTTTCCCAAGGCACACACTACCCCACTCCTAGCTTTGAAAATCCTTTAACCACCAGAGACAACATGCCCACAGGCTGGGGATAAGTGTGTGGATCTCTTTGGGAAGCGTATTTTGACCCCGTTTCCTCTAGTCTCCTTAATATAAATTATTTCAATATCTAGTGCCTATGTGATAATGTTTTCTAAACTTTTAAAATACATGGATCAATATACTTAAGAAGTCAGAAAAGGCATTTAATCTGCCTCCCAGCTCACCCCAGGGGATGCCTCTTCCCCACTTTGACATTTAAACAGAAAATGCAGGCAGTGTTGGTAGAAGGGGGATGCCCAGCTTGGGAAGCTATAGCGGAAACCAAAAGCTCCCTCTGCCCTTCTAACCCCCCCCATCCCCCCTCAAAGTTAAGGGCCTCACAGCTATAGAGTTCTTTAGAAAAGAAGATACCGAAGCCTGTGCAAAACCAGAGCCAAAGCCTTCGCTTTAGGTGACCCTAGGGGTATCTTATACTTTGTTTCATTCTGTAATCTGTATCTTCCAGAATGTTCTGCCCCGCCCATAGACTATGGCGTAGATATTCCCTTCCCTTTTAAGAGCCCCAGCCCTTCCGGTCTGGATGGTGCCTCACCGTGTGCTCACTGTTGACTCCTCTGATTGCTGTAGCCACACAGTGAGAGAACCCTCAGCCACCCTTCTCCCGTTATGATCATGATTTTTTTTTAAAAAAAAAAAAAGTTAAAAAAATGGTTTACTAGCTGGACGGTGGTGGTGCACGCCTTTAATCCCTGCACTTGGGAGGCAGAGGCAGGTGGATTTCTGAGTTTGAGGCCAGCCAGGGCTACACAGAGAAACCCTGTCTCGAAAAACACCAAAAAAAGGGGGGGGTTTTACTAATTTTAGGTGCATGGATATTTTGCATGCATGCATGTCTATGTGCCACACGTGGGCGGTGCCCTCACGTGGGCTGCCTGCTATGATCGTCAACTCCATTTTACAAGGGATGTCAACCAAAGCTCAGGAGGATGTGTGACGTACTCAAAGGTAATGCTGCCTCCGGTTTGTGTGTGCGTGCACATGAAAGACTGTGGTTTACACCAGAAATCATCCTCCGTTTCTCTTCTACCTTAATCATTGAGACAGGGGCTCTCAATCAAACCCAGAGCTCCTGATACAGTGAGTCTCCCTAGCCAGCTTGCTCTAGCGATGCCCTGACTCTGCCGTCTCAGGCTGGAATCACAGGCAGGTGCTCTCTACCCATTGCGTGGTTGTCGGGATCCAAACTCCTGTCTTCGTGCTTGCACGCCAAGTGTTTCAACTGTCAAGCCACTGCTCACGCCTCGAAGCTGGGATTTGTACCTGTGTCTCGCTCTGTATCAGGAGGATCATAGTACTTTACAGTGTCACCCAGAGGACATCGGTGACATTCTGGTCACATACCTGTCATTTTCTAGGTGCTTTACACTATTTATGCAACCACATCTAAGCACAGCCCTTCTGTGAAATGGGTACTTTTCATTATTTTAATTTACAGAGTTGGAAGCACCAGGAGGTCTAGCAACTTGGTGAGAGTCACCTAGCCTCTCCCAATTCTTTATGATTCCAGGAAGCACCCAGGCTGCAGCCACCAGGATATGGGCAGATGCAGGTAGACGTTCTGACACCGTAGCCACTATAGCAGAGGCCACCTTGGACCCCCTCCTGGAGGTTCAGGGATAGATTATCCCTTGGCCACAGTGTTCCGGTTTTCAATTATAATCCATCATGCTTTTTGACGTTCTGAAATCACAGCTCTGCGGGCAGCAAAGGCGCCTGCGTCTGCGACAGTGATGGCTTCTTCATTAGAGTTTGTGGGGTTGGTGTGCTTCGGAATCCAAACCGGAACGAAACACACCAGACTTTAGTGCGTCTCGGCTGGAGTTGAGGCTGTGACTCATCTAAGTAGCTCTTTATGTCTCTACAACATCCAAACTTCCTAAGGGCGGGCGTTCGGGAGGTTGGGCTTCAGTTTTCGGTCATCGTTGATGGATGGTGCCTGCCTTGAACATTATGCAACATTCCCAGCATGCAAAGAAGGGCAGAGGAGCATTTTGATGGAAACGGAGCACCCAATACCCAGCGATGGACATAGAACATGCCAGTCCCAACGGGTGGGTAGATGCTCCCATGTGCTCGAGGCCCTAGGGGTAGTCAGTGCTTGAGTTCAGCCCGTCTTCTTCTTATAATTGCTTATTTCATTTTATGCATGTGGGCGTGGGCCAACATGTATGCATGCATACCTCATGTATGTATCCCTCATGTATGCATACCTCATGTGTACGGTGCTCACAGGAGCCAGAAGAGGGCGTCAGAGCCCCTGAAACTGGAGTTACAGACAGTTGGGAACTGCTGTATGGCTGCTGGGAATTGAACCCGGTTCCTCTGCAAGAGCAGCCAGTGTTATTGTTGTTGTTGTTTTAAAAGAATTATTTATTTTTTATTTATATGAGTGCACTGCAGCTGTCTTCAGACACCCCAGAAGAGGGTATCAGATCCCATTATAGATGGTTGTGAGCCACCGTGTGGTTGCTGGGATTTGAACTCAGGACCTCTGGCAGAGCAGTCAGTGCTCTTAACCGCTGAGCCACCTCTCCAGGGACTCAGCCTGTTTCCCTAAGTTCGTTGATCAGTACGTTATCCTGAGTTATGCTAAAGCTTCATGCATGTTCTTTATGGGAACTTTCTATAAAGGGTGCAGCTGCTGCAGTGTGTTTCTCTTGACACGCCCCCTCCCCCCATGCAGTCCATCTTCTGTGGCTTCTTGAGCGTTCCCTCTGTGACAAACGATGTCATAGAGAACATCCCGGAACTTCCCATTGGCCTCAAGGGTAAGAGCTCTCCAGAGCCTGAACTTGGGGTCGGAGTTGCTGGAATCTTGGGCATGTGAGATGGAGGAACTGTTTATGAAGGAGGTCACCAAAGGGGCTGGGTCAGTAGCACAACTTGGTTTCAGAGCAGGGAGTGTGTGACGGAGTGCTTATGTCCCCACTCCCTACATTTAGGCTGCAACCCTCATGCGACCTTCAGGGCACAGGCCCTGGTCCCAGCAGTCCCCAGGAGGCCATTCTTGGTCATCTGTCCCAAGTCATGAATTACAATGAGAAAAAAAAAATGCATGAAGTCAGCAAAGCAAGGAGTTAACCAGCATGTGGGGAGGTCGAGGGGTGGCTGGTCTGGTCACCCCATGTTTGTTTCAGAGTGTTTGTTAAACCACAGGAGGGTTCTTGAAGGGGCAGGAGGGACCCATGGCTAAGCAGTCCGGCTGCCACTGTCAGTCTGTCCATCATACCCCAAGGGGACCAGGCTGTTTCCTCCAAACTGAAGTGTTCTTGGGTGCAGCCTCGACATCAACCCCTTTGGGGATGGAGTTACCTCTTCACAGGTGTCACCTAAGACCATCAGAAGAGCCAGGCATTTACACTACTGTTTGTAACAGTAGTAAAATTGCAGATATGAAGTAGCAGCAACAAAAGTAATGTTATGATTGGGGGTCACCACAGCATGGGGAACTGTATTAAAGGGCTACATAGCATTAGGAGGGTTGAGAACCCCTGGGCTAGATCATTGTGTTCCCAGCCCCACTGTGTGTGTGTGTGTGTGTGTGTGTGTGTGTGTGTGTGTAAAGTGGAGCATGTCCTGCCATAGAAGACTTGCTGTTCTAGAACCAGGCTGACTACAGATTTAGGACAGTGGCTAACCCCTGTGCCTGGAACTGGGGTGAGATTGGTTAGGAATTTCTGCATCTTAGACTCCTGAAGTGATTAACATGTTCAGATGCAACATAAAGTGGGGAGGGGAGGACGGGCACAAATGAATGCAGAGAGGCCAGGCTTTATCATGCGTGAGTGTGTGTGTGTGTGTGTGTATGTTCATGTGTGTGTGCATGTATGTGCATATGTGTGTATGTGTGTATATGTGTTTATGTGTATATGTATGTACATGTGTGTTTATGTGTATGTGCATATGTTTGTGCATGTGTGTATGTGTGTTCATGTGTGTGTGCATGTGTGTATATATGCATGCACACACATGTGCATATGTGCACACAGGGGCCAGGTCAATGTTGGGTGTCTTCCTTGCTCACTCTGAAGCTTATCTTTTGAGACACGTTTTCCTCACAGATTCAGCTAGTCTGTCTGACCATGGAGTTCCTGGAATCCTGCTGTGTCTGCTTCCCCAGTGCTGGGATTATAGACTCTAACCAGCAATTTTTTTTACAGTGGGTATTGGGATTTGAACTTGGGTCTTAATGCTTGAGTGCCCAGTACTTTCTTGGGCCATCTCGCCCGCCCTGGCTTTAGTTACTCTAAAAGCAGGAACCTGTTATGTTGGCACACTTACGGGGAGAAGCCAGGTGCTTGGATCACTCTCCTCTTGTGGGACCCAGCCAGGCCCTGTAACCTGGGGAAACCTCCCCAGAGACCACTCAACAGTCATGAAGTCACGGTCATGAGGCCACGGCCATGCCCAAACAGCCTTGCAGAATGAATGTCCTACCTGAAGCTCGACTGGACGCCCTTTGCAGAAGTCGTTGCCTGTGTTACATGACACGGTTGGAGGACTTCCCAGCTGCCTGGGAGAAAACTGACTATGTTCACTCTGCCCCACACCCGCAACAGTTGGCAGCTTCAGATTTAGGGCAAAATGGTGCCACCTTCTATCTGTAGCCTGTGCTCTACCTTCTCCTCCCCCAACAGGTGGATAATCTGTTGCCCAGGAACGATTCGAGTCCCCCATGTTGCTTTTGAGATGGCCGTGACAGAGGGATGGACAGTGGGAACCTGAAGCTTTATGAACTGGAGGGAAACCGGAAGTGGCTAGTTTTTACTTCTTTCATAGTTATGGCCTCCTGAAAGAGGTTAGGTTCAAATTGGCTTTTTGGACCATATTGGTTGACACTGGGGAAGAAAGTGTGTCTAGGAAGGATTGATGCCTTTCAGGTGGTGGTTACAGATTCTTTTAGAAATGCATCTATCTATCTATCTATCTATCTATCTATCATCTATCTATCACTAATGTGTATATGTGTGTGTGTGTGTGTGTGTGTGTGTGTGTATGCCCGTGCTCACTCACGTCTTCTAGCACATACTGTGTGCTGTGCTATGGTATATGTGTGGGGGTCAGAGGACACCTGTGGGATAGAACTTAGGCTGTTAGGCCTGTACTTCAAACATGTTTAGGAGGCAAGCTATCTCACAGATTTTGTTGTTGTTGTTGTTTGCATGTGACAGAAACTCAAGACTAGTAGGACCTGGAGAGATGGCTTAGTGGTTAAGAGCACTCTTTGCACTTTGGGGGAGTGGAGAGGGGACTTAGGTTAGCTTCCAAGCACCGCCATGGTGACTCAGTGGTTAAGAGCACCTGCTACTCTTGCAGAGGACCCAGGTATGGTTCCCAGCACCTACGTGGTGTCTCACAACCACCTGAAACTCTAGCTCTAGGGGATCTCATACCCACCTTAAGGCCTCTGAGGGTATCAGGAGTATGTATGCTATACATACATACCCTCAGGCAAAACACCCACGCATATACTATAAAAATAAATAAATCTCAGAAAGAGAAAAGGCCCAAACAAATGACTCCCCCCCTCAAACCCTGAAACCCAACATGAAATCCAACGCCAGGTCTAGGAGAGGAGACAGGCCCATAGATGGCAAAAATGGGATGAGCTTAACTTAATCACAGCTGGATCCCCATTGTCGAGGGACAGAGCAGGGCTTAATCAGCAGTTCCAGTCTTTGCCTCTTGGTTGGCCTCTTGCTGAGGTGGCCCTTTGAAGGAGCGGCCTGGCTCGGTCCCAAACTGCTGGCATCCTTATAGCTTGTGACAGAAATGGCCTCATTTCTCTGTGTCTTCCTTTCAGCAGGCCTGACAGAGACTCCCACTGGGTTTATTTGTGCCAAGAACCTGTCTCAGAACTCACGGATGGGGGGGAGCGGGGGGGGGGGGAGAAGTATGATCACGTGACCAGCCAAACTCTGGCATCTCAGGAAAACTGAGGTGTCCGTAACAGGGTAGGGGGCTGCTGGACAGGAAAGAATGGTGCTTAATGAAGTCAAATGTTCTTTCGTTATTTACTTATTTTTGTTATAATGGATGTGGTTTCATGAGCCCTGATACAGTAGGGAGAGTCTGTGAGTACAGTGGTTACAGTCCTGTGAGCTGTGGTGCTGGTGCTGGGGGCTGTGGTGCATTGTGATTTCAGTTCTTCGCCTGTAAACCTGAGGTCAATGGCAAGGGATAGGAGTGGGACTGCATTGCTGGAGTGAGCCGGGGGTGAGAAGGCTTGAGCATTAATTGTGTATCTGGTGACTTTGCTGCTGGTACCCTGCTGCTCCAAGGAGGTTATCTCAATTGGAAAAGCCCGACTCTGACCTCCCTGCGATTTTCTTCTGCCTAGGGCTTGCATAAGGTAGACTTGATTTTACTCTCTGTGAAATGGGAGTGAGGAAGATGGCCATTCCCGCCCCCCCCCCCGCCCCCACCTCCCAGGTAAAGAAGATGTGCCTCTCTGAGGGCAGAATTACTCAGAGTGGTGTGATCAGAGGTGTCACGTGGTGCTTTGTGTGTTAAGCTTTCTTAGAAGCTAAAGAAACCAGGCAGAGCTGCTCACGCCTCTGTCTCAGGACTCAGAGGCGGAGGCAGGAGGGTTGTGGATTTCAGACTAGCTCGGGCGACGGTGGGAGAGGACCTCAAAGTGAAGAGAGCACACAGGTCATGTGAACTTGAGTGACTTGAGTGTTTTATGGGGATTGGGGCGATGACTCAGTGGTTAAGATCACTGGCTGCTGTTGAGGGGAATCTGGGTTCAGTTCCCAGCACTCAGGAGATGGCTTTCAACTGCTCATAATTCTAGTTCCTGGGATCTGATACCCTCTTCTGGCCTCTGATGGTACTACGCACACTATGTATACAGATAAACAGGTATACATGCAGGCAAATGCTCAAACATAAAGCAAAAACAATAAATAAAACTTCAAAAAATAAAAAAAAACCCCAATGTATTTTAGTTAAACAAATATATTTAATGTTATTTTTCCTTAAGATATGCATTAGGCTTTCTTATTAAAACTTTTCTTTTTATGTTTTTTTCTTTCTCTTTTTCTTTTTCTTTCTTTTCAAGACAGAGTTTTTTCTGTGTCGCCTTGACTGACCTAGAACTCACTTTCTAGACTGTAACCATGAGATGGCTTAGCAGTTAAGAGCACTGACTGCTCTTCCAGAGGTCTTGAGTTCAATCACCCCCCCTCCCACACACACACACACTCACACACAACCACATGGTGGCTCACAACCATCTGCAGTGGGACCTGATGCCCTCTTCTGATGTGCACAGTGTATGTATTCATTTACATAAAATAAATAAATCTTAAAAAGAAAGTGAGTATGATATAGAAATGGGATTTCTGTGTGCCTGGATTGGCCTTCCAGGACGTGGGTCACGTAGGATCTGGGAAGATTGGTATTGACTGTGAATGTGACAGAATCAAGAATCTAGAATCGCCTGGAGGGCGGGTCTCTGGGCTGGCCTGTGGGGACTCTACTGTAGATGTTAGCTGATGTGGGAAGACCCCACCCCCTTATTTGTGAGGCGGACCACTCCCCAGGCAGGGCTTCCTGGTCTATATTCATGTCTCCCTGCTTCCCGTTGTGAGTTGCTTCAACCTCTGACCCCTTGGCTTCCCTCTAGGATGGGCTCGAACTGTGAGCAAAAGCACATCCTCTCTCCCTTAAGCCACGCTCGTCTAGGTATTTTATCACAGAGACGGGGGGGGGGGGAACCAAGATGGGGGTGAGTCGCAGGAGTCCCTCGGGAACTCGAGGTCTCCCCTGTCAGTGTGTATTGGCACTTGCGTGTCCCTGGAGCTGGGGTTGTGTGTGGGGGGGTTCTCTGTTGAAAGTTAACGATCTAAGAAGTCTCGGCGTATAGGAAAACCTTGAGCGAGATTCCACACATCTCAGGCCATTAATTCTTCATTATGTCTTCCCCTCAGACTGAGGTAGAAGGCCGTTTGTCTTTTTAAAGGCTTGCGCTAGCATGCTGTATGCAATTCGGTTTCTTAGACCTGTCAGCCTTTACATGGGCAATCTGGGACAGGGATTGGGGATGAACATTGATGGTTGGGTGCCGTCTTGCTAAGTACCCAGCTGTAAAGACCTAGAAGGCTGAGTCCCACCCCTTCTCCTCACGTCCACCCTGTTTCTCTGTGTGGATGATGCCCTCCACTCCAAGTCATGTCAAACTGTCTTTGGTCTTATGCACATACTCAGCCTGTCTTGGTGAGAGACCTGAGCCAAGATGGCTGCCCGTCCTGAGTCAAGATGGCTGCCCGGTCCATGTCTCTGTGCTGTAGGATTGTTGGGGGCTCCTGGTGTTGGAGCCCTGTATCATTTTCTTAACCGCCCCCCCCGCCCCCACATATGCCTCACATTACATTTTTACAGTCAAGAAAACTGAGGCGCAGAGCCTTTGAGGAAACTCTGAAGAAGGATGGGTCTGCTCTCGGGTACCTGTGATTCCTCTCCTTAAAACCACCAAGCCCCAGCCCGGTGGAAGGCAAGCCCTTCTGTTCTGACAGCTCTGTCCATGGGGCCCCGGTGGAGCTGTCTCCCAGTGGCCCCTCCCCGTTGCCATGGCAACAGTAGCCAGCACAAGGCCAGAGGCTCCAGAGGGCACCTTCTGTCCGTCTGCTAATGGGCTTGTTGATTTGAGCAATGGTCTCGTGTCTCCGTGAGTCAGGTGTGAGCAGAACAGTTTTAAGAAATGAAAGATGATGTCATGGCTGGAGCCGCGAGTCCATCCTGGAGTCTGGGGCCATTCAGTGCTGCCTACCTGTTTCCAGGGCTTCCAGAAGCTCCAGTTAAAAAGACCTTCTGGGGGGGGGTGCTGGGGAGACGACAGTTCAGTGGGTGGGGCGCTGACTACCGTGCAAGTGTGAGGACCCAGGTTTGGATCCCCAGGACCCCTCTAAAGGCAGGCCTGAAACTCCAGTGCAAGCAGGGGGTGGGGGTGGGGCTTCTTGGAGCTTGCTGGGCAGACAGTCAGCAAACCTCAGGTTTAATGAGAGCAATGGAAGACATGTGGTACAACCTCTGGCCTCCAGCTATGTGTCTGCGTGTACACACACACACACACACACACACCTATCGCCGGTCACCATCACCACCATCAAGACTGTTACGAGGGATGTTTTCTGCTTTGTCTGTTGGGCTGTCTTGGGAAGGCGGGCTGAACACTGACTGCTCTGTGTTCTCAGGCACAGAGTCTGAAAAGGCATGTGGTGCATAGCCGATGACAGATTCTGCCCAGAGTCATCCTTGAAAAGGGAGATTCTCACACAGGGCAGTGGTGGCGCACGCCTTTAATCCCAGCGCTTGGGAGGCAGAGGCAGGCAGGTTTCTGGGTTTGAGGCCAGCTTGGTCTATAGAGTGAGTTCCAGGGCAGCCAGGGCTACACAGAGAAACCCTGTCTCGAAAAACCAAAACCAAAACCAAACAAAAAAAGAAAAGTGGGGTTCTTACCCAGGCTACCCCAGCTTTTCAGCTCACACTGTTCATGATGCTCAGGGAACAGAGGCCAGGCTAACAAAAACGGCCAGCTCGACTCTCTCTGGTTAGAAGAGACAGTGTTTGCTGCTTAGGCGTGGTGGTTTGAAAAAAAACTAAGTTAATTGTGAGCGTGTGTATGTGTGTGACTGAGCGAGTGTGGGTGTGAGTGAGTGTGTGTGAATGTGTGTGTGTGAGCATATGACTGTGTGTGTGTGTGAATGAGCATATGAGTGTGTGTGTATGTGTGTGTGTGTGTGAATGAGCATATGAGTGTGTGTGTGTGTGTGTGTGAATGAGCATATGAGTGTGTGTGTGTGTGTGTGTGTGTGTGTGTGTGTGTATGTGTGTGTGTTCCCAGCAAGCATTCTTAGGTGTCAGTCCTCAGGTGCCACCGATCTCTATGAGACAGGACCTGGATCTCTATGAGACAGGGCCTCTCATTGGCCTGGGATCCACTGTCTCTACCCCCAGTGCTGGGATCACAAACTTGCACCACCATGCAAAGCTTCTTGTTGATTTGATTGTTGTTTGTTTGTTTGTTTGAGACAGGGTCTCACTATGTAGCCCTGGCTGTCCTGGAACTCACTATGTAGACCAGGCTCGCCTTGAACTCACAGAGGCCTCCCTCTCCCTCCCCGAGATTGAAAGCATACGCCACTGTGTCCAGTTAACGGCTGCCTCTTTTGACATGGGTTCTAGAGATGCAATTCAGGTCCGCTAGCTCTCAAGGCAGACAGGTTACTGACTGAGCTGTCTTCCCAGGCTTTAATCGGGATTAGAATCAATTTAAATACCCCTGGAAATCTTACACAGGGGAAGCACACGTGGCAGGCAGTTCAGCAGTTCTGCCCTTTCGCTAGGTGCCAGGGGCTGGATTGACTGCGTGCTAGGTGATGCTGCGAGCTCTCTTGGGCTGTCTAGCCGGCTCTTCGACCCCCTCCTTGTGGATTTGACATGCTTCCTCCCGTGAGTCATTTGTATTTAGATATCAGGTATTCAAAGCCATCCCATCCTTGGGTGGGAACTGTTCCTTCCGGTGGCCTCTCATCGGTGGCTGTGTCCCCATCAGCTTTGGAACACTTTTCCTGCTGCCTGGCTGGAGTTGTTCTGGGATCATCTGGTTGATTTCATGTTCTAGCCCTGGGCTCAGCTTCAAGATGTGTGCTCGGAGCTCCTTGTGCATACAGATTGGCGAGACACCCTCCCCCACCCCTGGAGAATGGAGGCCTGGGCAGCGTTGGGTCCCTGGAGGGACTTTGGGATAGTGGAGTGAGGCACTGTGCACAGAGCATGGGCTGAGCCACATATAGGGGAGGCTGGCCTCTCCTGTGCATGCTGGGTTGATGGATGACACACTGATGGATCTTCACGGAGGGTAGAATTTACTCTGGGGGCAGCCGTTCAAGGACTGGCAGGACAGGGGCTGGGGAGATGGCTCAGTGGAGAAAGTGCGTCCCATGAAAGAGTGAGGACCAGAGTTTGAATCCCAAGAACCCACTTAAATGCCAGGTGGGTGTGGCAGTTCTAGCCTGGGGGGATAGGACAGGGGATCCTCAGAACAAGCTGGCCGGCTAGACTAGCCATATTGGCTGTCTCTGAGTTTGACCAAGAAACTCTGCTTCCATGAATGAGGCCGAAGAGTGATGGAGGATGGTTCTTGACTCCAGTTTCCAGTCTCCAAATGCATGTGCATTACATATGTGTGCACACACACATGTACATGTGCACACACATGCTCACACAATCAGACATGTATAACATACACAAACACGTATACACAAACACATAAGCCACACATACATGCACACACACACATTCAGACATGTATAACATACACAGAACACATACACACAAATACACAAGCCAAACATACATGCACACACACACATTCAAACATGTATAACATACACAAACATATATATACACACAAGCACACATACATGCACACACACATTCCGACTTGTGTAACATATACAAACACCCACAAGCACACACACATGTAAACACATTCAGACATGTATAACATACACAGAACACATACACACACACAAGCCACACATACATGCACACACACATTCAGACATGTGTAACATACACAAACATATATACACCCACAAGCACACACATACACGCACACACACATTCAGACTTGTATAACATAAACACCCACAAGCACACACACATGTACACACATTCAGACATGTATAACAAACACATACACACAAGCACACACATACATGCCCACACATATTCAGACATGTATAACATACACAAACATACACACACACACACACACACACACACCCCAGAACATGTCAATGTTGTTCTTGTAGCTCTTGCATCCTGGGGGTCCGTCAGGTGTGGATGGCTCCAGGCACAAAAATACACCGGTCCTCCTTCCTTCCTGTCCTTGGAGATGGGTCCTCCTCTCTAAAACAATAAAACCAGCGTTTGCATATATACCTCAAAAGCAGATTGACTGGACTGGCTTACAGATAGGAACTGGACACTCCGCCAATGGCCATCCTGCACACTAGAGAGGCAGACACTCAGGCTACCCATCCCGCAAGCTGGATGTCTGTGCAGGCCTGGGGCAGGTATGAGGTTCTGAAACACACTGCAGAAGCCCTGGTTTTGGGTCCAGGTAGAAAGAAAGGGTGAAGGAGCTGGAATCTGCTGTCGGTGGCCCACTGCAGACTCAGAAGAAAGGTGCTTGTATGCAGAGACCAGAGGTCAGCTGTGGGAGGCCAGCTGTGGGAGGCCAGCTGTGGGAGGCCAGCTGTGGGAGGCCAGCTGTTTTCTCCCCCCACTCTGTAGGCTTCAGGGATTGAATTTAGGTCATCAGATTGGTGGCCAGCACCTCTCCCAGCTGAGCCAGCTCACCAGCCCTCCTACCCTACCCTGTCTTTCCATGTGAGCATCTGAAACTGTGTCCAAGGTCTTACTTGCTGGGGTTCGGGTATTTTGACAAGAATCAACAGTGAAGACCACACACTGTAATTGGAGACTCTGCTGAGCTTGATATCCGTCACACACAGCAGCTGGGAGGCCTCTCTCTCCTCCTCAGAGCCTCATTTGCAAGCAGAAAATGTCTTCTGCCCAGGGCAAGGAACAGGGACAAGCGACACCTCCAGGCCTCAGAGGTAACATGGGGTTTTCCCCCCGAGGGCATCTTGCTCTGCACCGAGTGGGTTCCTTCTGCACACAGAGGCTTCTGAGTGGCCCAGCCCCTGTTTCTTCCCAGAGCCAGAGACAGGCAGGCTCACATAGGGAAGCTGGGAACCGGCGGTGAGGTCGAGAACCTTATGCAGGAAGCACAAAGTCCTTTTCTTCCTGGCCAGATTAGCGAAGCTGCCATGGGCCGCCAGTCATTTTCTAGCGGGCACCAGGGGTTAGAAGTGAGGGCAGGAGGTGCTTTCCTCTCTGCTAATGACTATCCAGGCCTTGGCTCACTTCTTTTCAGAGATTAGAATCAAAAATTAGCTGAGAAATGTCTCCTTTGTGTACTGCGGCCCTGGTTGGCAGCGCCGCCTGTAAGGCTGAGATGCCGGTGTCCCGTGGGAGCCTGGGCAGGGGTATGGGTGGGCGCTGGCTGCCTCACCTCCCTCACAGGCTGCTCAAGTGTGGTTCCCAGGGTGGGTTCCCTGAAGGTTGTGGCTCGGGCACCCCGCCAGTGTGCTTGGCATTGGCTCAGGAAAGGCTTCCGACTTCAGGAACGAGGCAGGGAATATACGGGATGGGGTTGTGCAGGTCCAGGGTCTTGGGGACCTATCCAGCCAATCCCTTGCTCAGGTGACCTCCGAGCTGTTGTTATCCGAGCTGTTGTTATCCGCCCAGTCACAACTAGCCCAACTTTTCCCCACGGGGACTTCCAAGAAGAGTCCTCAGCAACGGTCGGGGAAAGACACATCCAAAATGACAATGCAGTGTGGAGGCAGGGGCATGACCGGTTGGGTTCGGGTTTAGGCTGTGCTCGGCCTTGCTGTGTGAACTGTGGGCATGGCACAGTATCTCTGTGCCTGGGTTTCTACATAGAGCAGAAATGCCAGTGACACCCGGAGCTGCTGAGAGGGTTACCATCAGGACGCACAGCACACAGCACTCATGGCCACACCTGGGACAAGCGGGTGTGACGCAGGTGCAGAGGGTTGCTTTTGGTCACCTGGAGCTTCCCGGCCTCTCTCAGGCATCTGCCTAAATGGCTCCCACGGGGCTGCCCTAGACTCTGTAAATTGGCCATTAGTCTAGACCGGCCAGCCCCCGGGCACTAGGGAGCTGCTTGTCAGGACTAGGGATGCCAGCGGTGCCCGGTTTGAGCTCCCACCCCCACTCTCTGGTAGACCCTGAGGAGCAAACTTGTGTCTTATGCTTAAGCGGTTAGCGCAGACTGAGCAGTCTCCACAGCCCCGGATGAGTATTTCAAACAGAAATGCTGGGCCATGTTGTTAGGGACCTCACTGCATCTCTAAGCAGCTCTGGGCCACTGAGGTGAGACTCATCTGAAGTGTGGAGAAGAGGAGGAGGAGGAAGGGGAGGAGGGGGAGGGGAAGAAGGAGACTAAGGGAAGGAGGAAGAGGAAGAGGAGGGGAGAAGGGGAGGAGGGGGAGGGGAAGAAGGAGACTAAGGGAAGGAGGAGGAGGGAGAGGAGGGGGAGGAGGGAGAAGAGGAGGAGGGGAGGAGAATTGAGGGAAGGAAGAGGAGGAAGAGGAAGGGTGGAGGATTAAGGGAAGGAAGAAGAGGAAGAGGAGGACAAAGGGAGGAGGGGAGGAGGACTAAGGGAAGGAGGAGGAAGAAGAGGAGGGGAGGAGGAGGAAGGAAGAAGAGGAGGAGGAAGGGGAGGAGGAGGAAGAAGAGGAGGAGGGGAGGAGGGGGAAGAAGGGGAGGAGGAAAATAATGACTACAACATAGGGAAACACAGGAAGAGGGGATGATAAGCAGGGAGGAGAAAGAGGAGGAAGTCCCCAGGGGAAGCTGGGAACAACTTCGAGGAGGAGCATCTATGCAGAGCGGCTCCGTGACCACCCTGGTCCACAGGGGCCTGGGGGAGGCCACTGTCTCCACAGCATGAGTTGCTCTCCACAGCATCCGCCCTCTTCCCTGGACTGTCCCCTGGGTGCTGACTCAGAGTCCGACCCTTCCTCCCAGGGACTCCCCACAGCCACTGTGTCCACAGGGCCCACGAGGGAGGCCAGTCTCCACAATGGAGAGGAAAATCGGAGCAAATCCGCAGCTGGCCCCCGTTAAACTTCGATTTATTCTGCTGGCACTAATTGTAATCTTTATTTGGTCCCGAGTGATTCATTCTTATCGTTCTTATTATAGCCGAGAAAATTAATTTTTATTCTACCATAAGGGTGGTTGTAATAATTTGGGTTCAGGGAGGGGATTGCTTTAATAAGATTTACCAGCCAGCTTCGAGACAGTTGGCTTTCACTGGCAGGTGGGGCTGGCCTGTTGCAGGATGTGGAGGGCATTGGAGGGGGTCTGGCGGGATGGCTGGTGTGGGATAGAGTGGAGAGCTGAGCTATAGGAGGAGGGGTTTGTCTACTGAGTAAGTGTTGGGGTGCCCCCACCCCGCCCCACATCCTTGTCTGCCGTGGAGACTCTGGGAGTCGGTAATGAGCGGAGCCCTGCCTCTCTGGGTGACTTAAATGAAGATGAATTCATTTAAATACATCCTGAGCTGCTGTTGTGATCCCACGGAACTTATCTTCAGGACCCAGGACCCAGGGACACTAGAGATGTGGAAGATATCCATCTCGGTTAGAGGAGCAGAGGTACCGACAGGCTCTCAGTTGCAAGTCTAAGTTGCCCAGATTGGGTGCTCTTCAGTTGCTGTGATAAGAGCCAAGAAAAAAGAGGTTATTAGGGTTTACAGTTCCAGAAAGAGTCCATGATGGTGAAGAGGTGTGGCAGCCAAGGCAGGAAACTTGGAGAGTTCATCTCCAACTACATACAGGAAGTAGGGCAAAAGAACAGGAAGTAGGGGAAGGGTATAGATTCTCACAGCCCACTCCCTGTGACGTACTTCCTCCAGCAAGGCTCTACTTCCTAAAGGTTTCCTAGCCTCCCCAGACAGCGCCACCTACTGGAGAGAAAGTGTTCAAACACAAGAGCCTATGGGGGACGTTTCTCATTCAAACCACCACAGTTGGGAGCTACTCGTAGGTCTGATTTTGGGGGCTGTCACCAATGATCCCACTGATGGTGTTTCTGATATCCAGTATACCATATTCTGCAAACTGGGAATCAGTGGAGAGGAGACACGGGGTCTTTGTGTAGAGACCGCTGATTCGGGGCTGACATATTGGGGAAAGAATCAGGGGGTCTTGGTTTTTCTGTGTCTGTAGTGTAGTTACGGATCGGATATTTACATTTCAATCCCATTAGATGCCAGGGGAGTGCAGATTCAAGCCAAGAGTTAGACTAGTGATGATATTGAGTGTTGGTAAGGATGTAGCCAAGGGACATCCCTCTCGGTGGCTGGGAAGGAAAGCAACACAAGAGCTTTGAGAACAGTTGGCAGCTTCTAGCAATGTGCCTCTGCCATAGGACTGGGCCCTTCTTCTGCAGTTACCTGCCTGAAAGAAATGAAAACATGTGTGTATGTATGTGTTACCAACCCATAAGCAACAGACCATGTTCCTTAATGAGGAACTATCTAGATCAGGTTGGCCTGTGGGAACATCTGTGGGAGATTATCTTGACTGTTAATTAATGCAGGGAGACCAGCCCACCATGGGAGGCACCACTCCCTAGGCAGGGGGCGCTGAACAGTACAAGGGAGAAGAAATCTAGCAAGCAAGCAGCACAGGCAGGCTTCATTTCTCTGTGCTCTTGACTGGGCATGTCATGTGACTAGTCACCACTGTGACTTCCCTGCTCTGATGGACTGTGACCCGGAATTGTGGGTTGTGATAAACCTACCCTCCCTTAAGTTGCTTTTTTTTATCAAGGTGTTTTATCACAGCAACAGAAGAGATATTAGAACAGGAACCGTACAGATAATCACGCCAGGTGGGTGTCACAAGACTGGAGGCTGACTGGGGTCCATGCTAGCTGTTGGTGATGGTATCAGTGTACCAAATAAATGCATTATATGGTCTGTAAAGCGTATGACAGCAAGCCCGTCTATGTATTTAAAGCTATGATACACACATATGGTTCTAATTCAGACTATAAAACTTTTTTTTTTTTTCGAGACAGGGTTTCTCTGTGTAGTCCTGGCTGTCCTGGAACTCACTCTGTAGACCAGGCTGGCCTTGAACTCAGAAATCGGCCTGCCTCTGCCTCCCAAGTGCTGGGATTGAAGGCGTGTGCCACCAACGCCTGGCTATAAAACTAATTATAAAGAAAATCAAATGCTAACTATGCTTAGTCACTTTTTTCCCCCCACAGTCAACCAATATTAGCCTCTTTATCTGTTTAGAGATATTTTACACTTGGAGAAGCATATAAAATTATTTTCTATGCTTCTGAATATATGTATGTGTATATATATGTGTGTGTATTCACACATATAGTCTATATATAGTTTGCTATATATAATATCCTAACAGATAGTAGCAGATAATATTTCTCTGCTCATTGTTATTTTATTTTATTATTTTTTTAAATCAAGGAACCTATAATATACTTTTTTTTTTTTTGAGGTATGGTTTCTCTGTAACAGCCCTGGCTGTTCTGGAACTTTGTAGACCAGGCTGGCCTCAAACTGAGGTCCACTAGCCTCCACTCCCAAGTGCTGGAATTAAAGGTGTAGGCCGCCATCTCCAGCTTTACCTTTTCCTATCTTATGCTCACTGTGCCTCTTAGTTTCCTGGTATGGAAGTTCTGGTGACCATGAGCCACGCCTCCCTCAGGCAGTTGCGAGGGTGAGCTGGGCCCAGAGTGTAAAGACTGGAGAGCTCCCCCTCTCCCAACCTGTAGACACTGCCTGCCCCTGTGGCTGCTGATGTAAAGTTTCCTTCCAGGAGGAGCCTTGAATGTGGCCTTTCACACCAGGATGGGTGCGTTCACAAGATGAGCCCAGAGAAGTGGGGACACCCCGTCCAAGGCCAGATGCATTCATTTTAGATGGTCAAGTTATCAGTTTCGCTCCCCTGAGCTCCGAGTGCGATCACACCCGTGTAGCTGTGCCGCACAGAGACAGCCGGGTCTTCTGATCCTCATCAGCCTGAAAAATGGAGATATGCTGGTTCTGAGGTTCAACCGACTGAGTTCCTCTGAGCCCCAGTGTCTTTCCTGTGCCCAGCTGGGAGCTTGAAATGGGGCTCTCCGAGATCATTTCAGTGGAGAGAGCTGGTGATCAGCGGCAGACGTTGTAGCCCGGGCCGCCCTCCCACACCGGGTGCTGTGGGCGCATTCTGGGGGCACAGCTGCCTCTTGCTCACTTTCTCTTAGTGCCAAGAGCATATGGGTAAGGGCACGGCAAAAACATGAGGCTAGAGCAGAGCCAGTGCCCTGCCCACATAAGCCTTAGAGTCAAGCAGGCAGGCTAAGGAGATGTGGCTGTGTGCCATGTCCTCAGGCCGAAAGCACAGCAGTGCACACGGGTATGACGAGTTTCCCACCGCCCTTCCTTGTTTGGGCTTTTAATTAGTTTTATTACACTGTGTGTGTGTGTGTGTGTGTGTGTGTGTGTGTGTGAGTGAGCACGCGTGCATGTATGTCAACCTCCATACTACAGCAGAAGTGTGAAAAATCAGAGGACAACTTCCAGGAGTGAGTTTTCTCCTTCTGCCTTAGCGGGGTTCCTGGGAATCGAACTCAGATCGTCAGGTTTGGCAGCAAGGACCTTTACCTACTGACCCATCTTGCCAGCCCTCAAGACCCTGAAATGTCCCGGATGGGGTCACATGTACCCTTTGTTACCAAGATTTCCACCAAAGGGAGGGAAGAGAAACAGATAGTGAGACAGTGGGGGGAGACAATTTATGAAGGCCTTAAGATGAGAAAAGGACTCGTGTGTGTGTGTGTGTGTGTGTGTGTGTGTGTGTGTCTGGAGCCTTGCCTCTTGCCATGCCTTGGAACTTTGCAGGACTCATGTATGCTGTGCTGGCTGCCTTGGGCTTGGGGAGAGTCGCTCTTGCCTTCACATTGAGGGGCCCCAGTGAGAGGAAACCTTCAAAAGCTAGCACCAAAAGAGGTAAGTATGGCCTATGTCAGCGACGGTGGGTAACTTGAGTCACTAGGGCTCTGATGGAGACAGAAGGCTCAGAGGTGCCCACTTCAGAACATCTGGATGGAGAGGCCGCACACAGCCCTTGATGATATGTTTTCAATAAAGACAGCATGGGCTCAAAGCGGAGCCCACTCCGGTCTTCTGTTGTCCTGGAAACTGCAGTAAGCAGGTGCTCCCTGATGTTTTGTGGGGCATGGAGGTCAGTACAGTGTGTGTGTGTGTGTGTGTGTGTGTGTGTGTGTGTCTGAATGGTGTTCAAGTGTGTGTGTGTCTGAATGGTGTTCGTGTGTGTGTGTGTGTGTGTGTGTGTGTGTGTGTGAATGGTGTTCAAGGCTTAGGCCCCAGCCTCAGCTCCAAGATCTCTGGAAAAGGACCAGCATGCTCTCCAATTTGTACATGGCTTCTGTCTCCATCAGAGCCCTAGTGACTCAAGTTACCCACCGTCGCTGACATAGGCCATACTTACCTCTTTTGGTGCTAGCTTTTGAAGGTTTCCTCTCACTGGGGCCCCTCAATGTGAAGGTGACCTATGAAAGGGGGAATCAAGAACAGTTCTTAAATTTTTATTAAAAATTTATGTTATGTGTGTGTGTTTCACTTGCAAGTTGGCCTGTGCACCACACATATGCAGTTCCAACAGATGCCAGAAGAGGGCATCAGATCACACAGAACTAGCATTACAGATGGTTGTTCGTTGCCATGTAGGTGCTGGGAATTAAACCCAGTCCTTTGGAAGAGCAGCCAGTGCTCTTACCGGCTGAGCCGTCTCTCCAGCATTGAGGGGACATATTTAGTCTGAGGTTGGAATGAATCCCCTAGAGGGTAGACATCTATAACATAACAGCCAGAATGTCACTTGAGGATTGTGACGGGCAGGCAGGTGCCTCCTGCTCCGTTCTGTGACGTCTGGCAGTGAGAGGTATGGATGGGGGGACACAGGGATGCTGGCTTTTAAGGACACCATACCTGCCATTGTTGTTGTCTTAGCCTGATACCGCAGGACCTGTGGCTTCAGTACACTAGAGTCCTGTGCCTGGTGGCAAATCAGACGTCTCTCCAGGTCAGGGACATGGAACAGGGGACATGTGCGTTTCTTCTTTTGGAAGCGTTTAGTCTCCAGGGGAAATGCCTTATGTTACTGCCTGCTGCTCCCTTTCTCCTGGTCTGGGGGTGGTGACGCCATTTTTACCTGAAACCCACCAAGTTGTGATTTTGGGGGACTTGAAGGGACTGACTGTACTCCTAGATCTGTGCCACACCCAAAGGTCTTCTGTGGGAGGGCAGGTACACCCCCAAACCTCAAAGTCCTTTATTCTCTCTAAAGTCAGGCCTAGCACCTGCTTTGCTCTGTGTTAACAGTTGAGGTCAGCAGGTGGCGGTATTGTCCTTCAAGCCTGGTTGGGGCAGCCAAGTTCAGGTGCTTGGGCTGCCCCTGTGGCCTGCACCTGCTAGGAGCTGGGAAAGTCCACCTCCTTCCCAGCTCATGACCACACACACAATATCACCTGGGTGGCATTCCAGGAAAGGGGACCATGGGCTTTCGGGGATATTTCTTTTCCTCCCACTAAGATTCTTTACAGTGAGTGTTCCACTTGGGATGGGGCTTGTGTTGGTGTCTCTCTGGGCTCCTGTGTCTGTTCCTGACTCTTACAGTTCTTTCCCTGCAGACTTCAAGGTCACAGGACCAGTTAAATTCATCCATTGAGCTTCTCTTTCTTTTGGTGGGGATCTGGAACCAGCTGTTGGGGGCTGGCTCCACCTATTCCCCCCCACTATGTGACCTAAGACAAATCTCTTGACATCTCTGTGCTTCCGCTTTGACATTTCTACCCAGCTAGGACTTCGTTACAAGTTCATGTGACAATCATATGTCGGTATTAGTGACTTGGAAACAATGCAGGTTATTTTATAGGGCTGTGCAAAGAATAAATGTGTGGAACCCCAGTGCCCATAAACGTGTTTAGAACACATATGAATCATGCAGTTAGAACAGCCATTGACACACAGTAGGCCTGCAACAATCCCCAGTTATTATTACTATACTGTTACCATGGCTGCTGCTTTTTGTAATTATTTATTTCCTTGTGTATATCAGGCATGTGTGTCATAATGCACAAGTAGAGGTCAGAGGAGAACTTGCAGTGGTCCGTTCTTTCCTACCATGTGGGCTCCAAGGTTCAAAGTCAGGTTGTCAGGCTTGGTCGTAAGCATCTTTACCTGCTGAGCCATTTCACTGACTGTTGGTACCAACATCCCATTCAGTGGCTACTAATGACCAAGTTGCATGAACTCCAGCCAGCATTGCAATCCCCTTTTTGGAGACCTGCCAACACTCAGAATAATACTAGTTCCTTAATGACGTACATTGTATATGTTTTCTCATTATACTAAACATTTTTTTGGAAGGATGTTTGGGGTTGGAGAGATGGTTCAGCATTAAGAGCACTGACTGCACTTCTAGAGGTCCTGAGTTCAAATCCCAGCAACCACATAGTGGCTCACAACCATCTGTAATGAGTTCTGATGCCCTCTTCTGGTGTGTCTGAAGAGAGCGACAGTATATTCACATACATAAAATAAATAAATTTCTGAAAAAAAAAAGGACTTTTGTCTTCTCACAACTGAAGTCCCTCAGCACAGGGTGGAGCTGAGCTTGGTGTGGTGGTGCAAATCATTAATCAGAGTACTCAAGAGGTAGAGGCAGAGGCGGGGCAGAGGGGTCTCTGCAAGTTCTGGCCAGGCTGGTTGACATTACGAGTTCTAGGACACTCAGGGACACATAGTGACACCCTGTGAGAAAGGGCTCTGAGCAGTTAGAACAGCAGTAAATCTGTAGGACCATCAAAGTGGTGAAGACCCCAAGGTCACGTGGTGGAAATGCCTCCCTATAGGAATTCTGCACAGAGTGGTTCCTCTGCTTGCTTCCTTCTTTGGAAAACAATGGAGTTCCTTTGAAAGCAGTTCCATGAATGGCTTTTGGTCCCCCAACCAGCTGCCAAGCGCAATTTGTGGTTAACTTATGTGCTATGTTGTTGTTGCTTTTTGAGTCTTTTGTGCCCACAAATGACCACAGAATAGGTATCTTCAAGCACAAGGAATGACGCACAGGCAATGCTAGAAGCCCACATCCTACCTGTAGCATCTTCTTCAGCTTCCTGCCCAGTCCAGAAGGGCTGGGAGGAATGACCCTTGGATCACCCTTGCCATCTCTAATAATCTTATTTTTCAAAAGAAGTGGGTGGTTATTACCTGAGGTTGCTTCTCTCTTCAGCACCGTGTGTATGAGACCCCGGTCTGTGTGAATCTGTCATGTGATCTGCTGACTAACCCCTTTGCCACACCCACCACAGGCCATCTACCCACTTGGGCACGTGGGGACATTTGTGACTATGTGGGAAGATGGTTGTCTTCCCACATCATTAGAGGCCTGAAGCCAGGCATGGGTGGACTTTAATTCTAACTCTGGGAAGAACTACGTGGCTTGAAAGGATCATTTTGTGGCCCTGGTGGGGTGGCCTGATTGTTAAAGGCACTTGCCACTAAGCCTAATGTCTTGAGTCTGATCTCCAGAACACACATGATAGAAGGAACTCTTCCCTGACTGCGGCTCTCATGCTGTGGCATGCATGTGTACACACGTATGTGCACACACAAGATAAATAAGAAACAGAAAAGAATCATTTTCTGTGTGACCTGTGTACAAGCATGTGGAGGTCAGAGGTCAACACCAGGCCTCTTCCACAGTCACTTCCAAGCTTATTTTTTTTTTTTGAGACAGAGACTCTCACTGAACTTGGAGACAGTGGATGAGCCCCAATGATGCTCCTCCTTCTGCTTCCTCATTGCTAGGATTCCAGGTGAGAGCCACCACACCTGGATTTTTAAATAGGTATCAGGGACTCAAACTTGGGTCCTCATGCTTGTGTGGCAATCACTTTAAAAGAATCATACATATCCTTAAGAATCATTTTTAAAATTTACTAATTTACCTGTTTATTATTTTATGCCTGTGTGTGTCTATATATATGTGTGCCTGTGTGAGTTTATCTGCACCATGTGCATGCAGTACCGATGGAGGCCAGAAGAGGGCACCAGATCCACTGGAACGAGAGTTACAGTTGTGACCTACTGTGTGGGAGCTAGCAATGAAACCTGGGTCCTGTGCAAGAATAGCCAATTCTCTTAGCCATTGGGACATCTCTCTGGCCCCCAAATGATGAGTTTTTATTTCAGTAATGAACAAATGAAGGGGAGGCCTTGTTTCAGTCAGTGAGAAGTCCAAAGTGAGTGTCTCTCCAAAATGACACTCCCACAAACAGACTTGCATGGTGGCAAGTGACTTTCCTTGGTCACCTCATGGCTGGTAGGAGGGAGGAAGTGACATAGAACTGACACACAGGGAGGCTGTCTTGGTATATAAATGGAGTGATGGAAGCACAAGGCCTCCTGCCTAGGAACCTCTCCGCCCACTGTGGACCTCATCTGCTTTCTAATCAGACAGCAGCAGGGCTGTCAGGATCACTTAGTGTCTCCCTCTTCCTTTACATCTCCAAGGTGTCCAATTTAGAATAAATATAAATGGAAATTAGGACGAGGTCCTGCGAACATCCTACTGTTTAGCAGCTGACGGTGTCTGTAGGAGGTCAAAATTACTGTCATGAAGAGATCTATATAGTCCGTTTAATGAGGCTCTTTCTACATCTGCTGCTCCGTGGAAATCTTTCACATGGGCTTAACAGCTTCCCCCCTCCCCCTGCTTTTGTCATCCATCTTGGTTTTTCTCCTGGCTGAAGGCAGCTGTTTATGTTCGGTGTGCATCCTGTCATTTGAGTTTTTCCAGGAGTCGGGCCACAGCGGTCCAGACTTCAAGGAACCTTAGCTGGTGGGTGGTGCATTAGCTGGCGTGTTATTTACTTATGACGGTGGCAGAACACACAGCGGGAGCCACGTAAGGCAGGCTCACGGCTGGCTCGCAGTTGAAGGGCACACAGTCCATCGTGGAGGGAAGGCATGGCGACTGGAACGTGGGGCAGCGGGTCGCGGTGTGTCCATGGTCGGGAGGCAGAGAAACATGAATGCTAGGGCTCAACTCACTTTTTTTCCCCCTTGAGACAGGGTTTCTCTGTGTAGCCCTGGCTGTCATGAAACCCACTCTGTAGACCAGGCTGGCCTTGGACTCAGAAATTCACCTGCCTCTGCCTCCTAAGTGCTGGGATTAAAGGCATTCAACACCACTGCCCATCACTTTCTCCTTTTTAATCAATCAATCAATCAATCAATCAATCAATCAATCAATCAATCATGAGAGGGTGATGCATGCATGCTACAGTCCACATATGGGGGTCAGAGGACAACTTTGAGGAGTTGGTTCTCACTGCCTACATTGATAAGTCAGGGCCTCTCTGGGTTCTTTGGTGATGCCGGGGAACATGGGGACGTGTGTGATCGTTCTGCCACTTAAAATTGAATTCCATATCTTTTTTTTTTTTAAAGAAAAGTATCAATATTTCTCTCAGATTGGATAAGCAACACATGTTCTTTCTGGAGAACTTGAAAATTATCTACATAGAAGAATATGGAAGGAAGTTGAGAGGCACCTTAGGGTGCACACGCGGAGCCTCACCCTTGTTAACGAGAGTCTGTTTGTGCTTTTGGATGAGAAAATTGAGTGAATAATTGTTGTGTCAGGCTAGAGGATGTCAGAGATAGCCAGCTGGGCTAACTGTGCTTTGCTATGGTAGCCAGAACCGAGTGCCACCAGCAGGTGACAGTGACAACAGTTTAGTCTTTTCCCAGCCTGGACTGGAAGTCTTAGGTCACCACATCTGGCTTCTTCTGAAGCATTTCTCCCTGGCTTACCCATGGAGACTGTCTTCTTGTGTCTTCTGGGATACTATTTATGTTCATGCGTACCCTGATTCTTTCTCTTTCTTTTTGTAAGGACAGCAATCATGTTGAGTTAGGATTAATTCATTTAAACAGAATTGCCTTGTCAACGACATTTTCTCCAAATACAGCCATATTCTGGGGACCTCTGGGTTAGGTTGCAGCCTTGTGATGGTCTCAGTTACTTTTGCCATGATGGTGACTGCAGACCCTGATGCTTCTGCATCCCATCCTCTGTCCCAACCTGAGTGCTCCTTGAGACTCTCTCAGATCCACCTCTCCTTGCTCCTTTATGTCATAGCCACCCCATCTTCCTGCCACACCCTGTGCCGCCTCTGAACCTGGGCTTTTTGGCTCATGGAGGCCAGGACGAGCAGCCCTTTCTGCTGGCTTCCCGAAGCCTTCCCCATTTCCTGCTCTTGGTGCCTGCCTCCTGCCTCCCAATGGCAACAAGTTCTCTAAGAAAACAGCAGACCAAACAGGGCTTCGAGTCATATTCCACAGAGGAGCTTCCTGAGGACAGGGACAAAGAATGTCCCCTCTCTATGATCGTTGGAATCAGAAGGAGGAGCGTCAGGCTCTCAGGCCAGGGCTGGAGTGCTGCCCGAGACAGTCTCAGGGCTTCACAAATGCCCCTAAATCAAGGTAGCATGTTCGCTTGCTATCTGTTTGGAGGGGAGGATGTGGTCCTAGCCATGGATGTCTCTGGATGTCCATAGAGACTGTGAGATAGCGTTTATGTCAAATTTTGGTTGACTGATGGTGGGAGAGGAGTGAGACCTCCTAGAGATGTGTCAGGTAAAACTGAGGCTTTGCCTCCGACAAAGAGAGAAAGCGTGATGACTTTAAGGTCTTTGTGAATTGATTTTTGAGTGATGTAGCATAACCACATGAGAGAGAAAAAAGTAAGCCGATCCACAAAGAAGCATGGAGCACACGAAAATGTGTGCTTATTCAGATTTCCTTTTCTGAACTTCTAAATAAATCAGAATTTAAACCCTGCCCTGGGCATGGCCTAGAGAAGGTACAATTGGAAGACCAGGGAGGCTGAGTGTTCTCACAGCCCCTCCAAAGGGAGCCATCTTTTCCTGTGCACTGTGGGCTGCTGGTCAGTTATTCCATCAGAAAAATCACCTGGAATGCAATTTTCTCATTTGGAGAGGTAAAAAAAAAAAAATCAGCACACCTAAACAAATTCCAATTTAAATTTCATCTGATGAAGTAATCCAGACTTGGAAAGAAAAATGTTATGTTTTCACTTGTATGTAGAGCCCAAATCTCTCTCTCTCTCTCTCTCTCTCTCTCTCTCTCACACACACACACACACACACACACCACAAACATATATGCATATGATTAGGCATGCACATACATACCTACACATACATGAACAAACACACACATCACACACACATATATGTACACATGCTATACACACAGATGCACTCACACATGCACAAATATACACATAGAACACATAGCACACACATAGCTTCTTTCTGCATGTGTATTACACATTTTAACGAACAGTACTTGGTTATTGCGGCACACTGAAAATAGAAATATAAATGGTAAAGAACAAAAAAATAATCTTTGTTGGGTTTCGCAGACACACAGTATAAATACATGTACATACATATGTATATACAAATCTTAGTTTTTTCCAAATAGAGTCGAACTTATGATGATCTTTTTCAGTTACTATGATAGAATACCTGAGATTGGGTAACATGTAAGGAGAGGTTTAGGGCTGGCGAGGTGGCTCCGTAGGTAATGGCACTTGCTGCTGAGCCTGAAGACCTGAGTTTGATCCCAGGACCCATATGGTGAGAGAACCAACTCCCGCAGGTCCTCCTATGACCTCTACATGTATGTGACATGGCACATATGATCACAAACATCACACATTACATTAAAAAAAATAGAGGTTTAGTTGTGTGTGCATGGACCTTCCCAGGATGCATCTGGTTTTAATCTTATATACTCCTAGTTGTGCATAGGCATAAGATGGTAACTCGGGGGGGGGTGTCTGGGGGGGCTGGGGTGTGTGTGGTGTCTCCCTACAAACTCACTTGACACAGTTTTGCCTTATGGTGCATGTATTCCAAAGCAGTTCAGGCCAGATTGGCCTTTCCATTCTTCATACCTGGATGTATTGGGAAGATAGGTGAACAGGGCCTGTGTAAGTCTGCTTGTTATGGGAGGAGAAACCTACTTCATTATTGAGAGAGGCGTGCAAGTGTAGCCCACTGAGTAGGTAGGGACCCAAGTTTGCTGGGTTCACTGTTCAGAGAGGGATGCGTGCCCAGTAAGCAGCTGCCAAATGCATTGTTAGAGGAGCAGAGTGTATATAACCCAACCCAGGTGGAGTCCTAGGCTTCTAACTCATTCCCTATGCTTGCCTGCCTTGTGTGGGAAATGTTAACATTTTCCCTTCTGGAGAGGCAACTGTTTTAACTCAAGGACTGTTGGATGTTTGGCCAGCGGGGCTCTTTTGCATTCCATACTGGGCTTTTCTGGAAGACTCTTAGGATTCTTTGACTTTTTCCGTGATGGGAGGGGAAGAAGGGCTGTGTGGCCATGGAGTACCTTGCTGGGCTCGTGGGCAGAGACGCCATTATGTTGATTTCCTCACAAGAGCAGAACAGACCTTGACCCTGACTCTCCTCCTCTTCTTTCTTGTGCAGAGAGCACAGGTCGAGGCGTTGCCGACAGCCTGCAGAGGTTTTCTTCCCTGCCTGCCTACCTCCCAGCCAGCTTCCACGTCACTGATGCAGAAGAGGCTTTCTTCCTCAAAGAGGCCAACCAGGACCTCATGCGTAACGCCAGCCTGCAGGCCCGCTCCGCCACACTCTTCATCCACCGAGCCCAGAGCCCTCCGGCCATCAATGCCAGCTACGGCCCCTTCTCGGTAGAGAAGCCGGTGCCCTGGGACTTCCTGCTCACGCCCACCCCTTTTGGAACCACGGAGAGGTTCCCTTTCAACTGGAGGCTCAAATCCCATATCCTCGACAGCTCCATCTTTTCCAACAGACCCAAAGTGCAGACCCTGTTCTACGTCACGGGCATGGGCTGGGATGAAAGTGACCCTGGCGATGATCTTCCCTGTGTCAAGATGTTTGCCTTCCCAGAGGCCAGGGAGGTGGCAGCCAGCTGCCGGCTGCGGGGGGCCCCTGGGCTGTGTGTGGCCGAGCTGGAGCTGTTGCCTGAGTGGTTCAGCTCGGGTCTGGATCTGGAACCCCAGGAGGAGATTCCGGCATTGCTGGGGGGTACGGCCATGGAACTCTACTTTGCCCTTTATCCAGCCAATGAGGCTGGCCAGTGCCCGCTGGAGGAGGAGGGCAAGTGGGAAAATAATATCCACTCAGAACAGGAGGAGCCTCAGCCACTGCTCCCCGCCCGGGAAAGGATCGGCAGCGTGGTGGTCTACCCTACCCAGGATGACCTGCGGTGGTCCTTGGTGACCCTCGATGACAACGTAGCCCTCTCGATCCCTCTGAACCTCATCCGAGAAGGGGACACGGCCACCTTTTTGGTTTCTCTGACCAGTGGCTCCCTGGCAGAGCAGTTCACGCTTCGGTAAGTAGTTTTGTGACATCGGGTGGGAGAGTTGGCTCTTGCGCCACTAGGGTGGGGCTGGTCACGTGATCACTGTTGCGGGTTCGTCAGAGGCCCTTGTGTCCAATTCTAGTTAAGGTTGCGAGGACGGGTTTTTATCTATTAATTACCATCAGCAAAGAGGTGACCTCTGTTTTCATGAGAGCGGGAGAGGTCAGTGTCAGAGGGAGGAACGAGGATAGAGAAGACGGCTGGAAGAGAGCGACAGCGTTCCGGGGTCACCAGTGTGGGTGTGACACCTGCTTCATCTCCTTGATGCCTGTGACTATTAGAGTTCCGCCTTCCCCAGAACCTGGGAGACATGTTGAGCCTTGTCTTTCCTGAAGATTCTATTTCAAAGAAATGGCTCTTGGGTCCTTGAGAGCGACACTTGTGAGGATTAAGAGATGCGTGTTTATGGTTCAGTGAACGCTTTAGAAGATGGAATCAGGGCACCATGCACCAGAGACGTGCTGGCAGCAGCAAACTTTCATAGATATGCTCTCAGACCCCCCGGGGGGGGCGGCTTCTGGGGACAGCTCTCGGTTGCTGTGGGTCACTCTGGTGTTCTGCCATTTCTCAGTGCAACAAGGATGGTGGGGTTACTCAGTACTGAGAGCTCTGCAGGCCCCGAGCCCAGTACACTGAGACCCTCGCGTGAGCTAGAGATCTAGTAAGGTGACAGTTAGGGGGCCGGGGGACATTCTGAAAAGTGCTTGCTGGCAACTCAGCTCTTTGGGCCTGGCACCCTTTATCTCTCTGATGACATTCTCAGCTTTGTGGGTGTGGCCTGAAAACGTCCAGGATGAGGGGGTGAGTGGCAATAGGACCGTATTTACAAAAGCAGATGCCTTTTGACCTCTCTCTAGAGGATCGAATTGAAGCCAGAGTAGCAGAAGACTCTGTGTGTGTGTGTGTGTGTGTATAGTATGTGCAAGTGTGTGAGTGTGCATGTGTGTGAGTGTGTGTGTGTACAATTGTGTGTGTGTGAGTGAGTGTGTGAGTGTGCATGTGTGTGAGTGTGCATGTGTGTGAGTGTGTGTGTGAGTGAGTGTGTGTTTGTATGAGTGTGTGTGTATAGTGTGTGCATGTGTGTGAGTGTGCATGTGTGTGAGTGTGTGTGTGTACAATTGTGTGTGTGAGTGAGTGTGTGAGTGTGCATGTGTATGAGTGTGTGTGTGAGTGAGTGTGTGTTTGTATGAGTGTGTGTGTGTGTGTGTGTGTGTGTATACCACAGGCCAACAGGGTATCATCTAGAGCCCTGAAGGGAAGAATTTGAGAGTGGGCAACAGAGGTGAGTCCCGACAGAAGAAGGAACTTCAGCAAGGGACAGAGACCACACAGGTATATTAAGGGGAAGAATCTGAGGCTAGGAGACACACGCCATCAAATGCCTTTCCCATCATTCCTAGTGCTTTGTTTTGTTGTGAACCAACCTCTTTAACCCCTTGTGCTGGCTGGTTTTGTGTGTCCACTTGAATCATCAGAGAGGAAGGAGCCTCCGATGAGAAATGCCTCCCTGAGATCCATCTGTAAGGCATTTTCTCAATTAGTGATCAATGGGGGAGGGCCCAGCCCATGGTGGGTGGTGCCATTCCTGGGCTGGTGGTCCCGGGTTCTGTAAGAAAGCAGGCTGAGCAAGCTGTGGGGAGCAATCCAGTAGGCAGCACCCCTCTATGGCCTCTGCATCAGCTCCTGCTTCCAGGCTCCTGTCCTGTGTGAGGAGTCCTAACTTCCTTTGGTGATGAACAGCAATGTGGAAGTGTCGAGCTGAATAAACCCTTTCCTGTCCAACTTGCCTTTTGGCCATGGTGTTTCATTGCAGCCACAGAAACCCAAACTAAGCCACCAGTGTCTTCTCCTTCCTTACACCGAGCTTTTAAGAGTGGACATTGCTGGGTGCTGGTGGCACACGCCTTTAATCCCAGCACTCCGGAGGCAGAGGCAGGTGAATCTCTGAGTTTGAGGCTGGTCTACAGAGTGAGTTCCGGGGCAGCTAGGGCTACAGAGAGAAACTCTGCCTCAAAACAAAACAAAAACAAACCCAAACAAAAACCAAAAAAAAACCCAGAGCAGATGTTTGCAGCTCTGTTTGCAGCCTGACTTGTCTCAGCCCCGCTCAGTAGACGAACAGCACACGTGTGTTTTGCTCTGGGCTTCCTGCTTAAGGAGTCCCTCGAGATATAGAGGTTTAAGAATAGACTGGAAAGGTGAGCTCGGACCTTCCCAGTACCCTAGCGCTCTCTCACCAGAGGCTTGTTCCTGTCGGACCTGTGACTTTCCACTAAAATTCTCCTGGGTGGAATCAGTCCTGGGTGTGGCCCACCTAGGGCAGACCTAAATCCTGCCTCCCCTGTGCAGACACAGAAGGCATTTAGCTGGTTCAGAGAGGAACAGAGAGGTCCCTTGTGTCCTCAGTGCTTCTCGACAAGGTTCAACTCCCAGAGACAGCGTGAGAGCTCTGGGGGCTGCTCTGGGGTGCCGTTGGCTTCCCCAGTTCATCTTGCAGCATGGAAACCGCCCCTCCCTCTTTTCTCGCCTAGACTGACTTCCATGTGGCCATCTTTGGGCTGATTAGTCTGTACCCTATGGGCTAATTGTAATTTTATGGTGTTAAGGAAAATGGATGTGTGTGTGTGTGTGTGTGTGTGTGTGTGTGTGTGACACACAGAGAGAGACAGAGACAGAGACAGAGAGACAAAGAGACACAGAGAGACACAGAGAGAGACAAAGAGAGAGAAGGAGAAAGAGAGAGAAGGAGAGGGACTCATTTTGTGGCTTGAAGGAGAAATGAGACACATTTCTAGCATTGCATGCAGAAGAAACTCAAATTTTTGGTGCCTTCACATAGCAGAAGAACTGTTGAGAATTAATTTCATTTCGGAGCGGGCCTGGATCGCACCGCAGCAATCTGTAAGATCGATAGAACATTCCATCACCGAGCGAGTTCATAAGGCCCTAATAAGACCCTCTGACCACACGAACCACAGACCAAGCCACAGGCAAGCTTTATTTATTTGCCATCTGTATGTAAATTCTGCTGTTATGGAAATTTTGTGGCATCTAGATAAGACACAGTGTACCAGAATAGTTGAGCTGAGATTTTTTTTTTTTTTAAATCCATGTCTAGCTATAAACGTGGGTGAGAAATTAGTGCGACAATCAGCCCCACGCTTGGGGCCAACCTGTGACCAAGAGGACGTTCCCTTGAATGCGCAGGACTGGATGTCTCGTTTGAACATGCAGGGCTCACTCAGACGCTAAGCGGGCTCGAAGAAAGTTTACGTGACTAAATTTCTTGCTTTGCAAACGGGGACCTGAGTCCCAGCCCCAAAACCTATGCAAAAAAAAAAAAAAAAAAAAAAAAAAAAAAAAAAAAAGCCAGGCATGTGGTGTGCGATTGTAATCCCAGCACTGGGGAGCTGGGGCGGGAAGGCTCCATGGGGCTCACTGGTCAGTCACGGTCTCCTCTGTATTAGCCAGGGTTCTCCGAGGGATGGGATGGATAGGATGTAACAGAAGGGAATTGATTAGAGTGACTCACGGGATGCGGTCTGGGTTGTCAAGAGAGACGACAGCTGTCTCCCGACTGAAGACAGAGAACCCCTATCGTTGTTCAGGACCCGAGGCTGGACGTCTCCGCAGTCCTAGCCTGTTGCTAGAGAGAGTCCTGCAGAGTTGCTGGTCTTCAGTCCTAGACGACATTGGAATTAATACCAGCTGCAGCGACAGGACACATGAGCCAGCCAGTGGGCGTGAGGGTGAGCATTGCAGACAGCCGAGTGTCCTTCTGTCTGTCCTTTCATCTGAGCCGACACCAGAAGGGTACAGCCCAGGCTTAGCGGGAGTCTTCCACTGCAAGAAGTTAGATCAAGAAAATCCCAGGAATGCCCAGCAGTTTGGGTTCTAGTTGATTCCAGGTTTGACAACCAGGATTAACTATTGTGTTTATGCTTCTGGTTCCCGGCTGGTGTGTGTGTGTGTGTGTGTGTGTGTGTGTGTGTGTGTGTGGTGTGTAAGAGACAGAGAGACAGAGAGAAAGAGAAAGACAGAGACACACAGAGAGACACAGAGAGATAGAAACACAGAGACAAAGAGACAGAGACAGACATACACGTACACAGACAGAGAGTGAGACAGACAAAGAAAGGGAAAGAGAAACAGAGAGACATACACGTACAGGGACAGAGAGATAGACAGAGAGACAAAGAGAGAGAAAAACACAGAGACAGGAACAGTCACGCAGAGAGACTGCGTGCTTGTGCATGAATGCGTGTGCACAAACACAGACACAGACACAGACACACACACACACAGACACACAGACACAGACACAGACACACACACACACACACACACACACACGATCAATGGGCAGGGAGACTGTAGCTCACCCTATCACCAATTCTCAGGGCCCAGCGTCAATCTCTTCAGAGACACCCCCCCCCCCCCAGATCTGTGCACAGAGGTTGACCTCACTGCAAAAGGACACATATTTCTGGAGTTAATTACAGCCAGGATCAGAAGCATCACCCTCCTCTGCTTTTGAGCTTAAAAGAAACTGCATCGATGCAGGGGAGCCGGAGGGAGGGCGCAGGTGTGTGTGCGGCACCCGCTGGGTTACATAATCATCAGCCCGGGTGACTTGTTCTGAAATTGGTGGCTGCCGTGGTCTTGCAGGAGCCCCAGGGCACACTGGAACACGGGGTAGAAAGTTGAACTGACTTAACAGAGCAGCTTCATGTTACCATGGTGATGGGACAGGCATCCTGAGGAAGCCACAGCCTGGTTGGGTGAGACCCAGCACAAACACAGACTCACCTCTGCGTTCTTCCGTTCTTCCGGTGCTATGTTTCCTTAGTTCACTCTCCTTCCAAAAGTTACCATGTCCTGCAATCAACTTTGGCTGCACACCATCTGCACAGCAGTGTATCCTCACACCCGGGGAAGCACCAGCCATGGGGGTGGTGGTGGTGGTGGTGGAGTTAGGGTGATACCCAGAATGCACAGGGAGGCGAGGGTCTGTCTGTCCGTCTTCCACCCCAGGTACTTCAGGGAGATGGTCTATGGTGCCCCGCAGCCACCTGTGAATCTCATCTGTTGCTTTATTGTGTTGGGAACAACAAGAACCCACAGGCCAGGCTCCCAGCCCCTGGCAGACTGCAGCGTCTGGCTGGAATTCAGTAACATTGTTCTGTTTCCATTGTACTTATTTTAGGGTTTTCTTTTCCCTTTACCGAGAGAGTGAGGTTGCTTTGGTTTTCAAGGCAAGAGCGAATGTGTCGCTCTCTCCCTAGAGAAGGCAATGTAAAGTCAGCCAGTTTTAAAGAAAAATTGGAAGGAAAAAGCAAAACGGTACAGCATGATCTAGGGATTTCCAGGGCCAGAAGGGCCGAGTGATGGTGTGTGTCCCTCTAACTCAGCTGGTCTCAAGCCGTGAGTCACAACCCCTTGGGGGAAGGGATGGTTAAATGACCCTTTCAATAGGGGTCACCCAAGACCATTGGAAATATCAGATATTTACATTACGGTTTATGGTGGCGGCAGAATTACAGTTATGGAGAAGCAATGTAATAAATAATTTTATAGTTGGGGTGGGAAACTGAATTGGAGGTTGTTTCTTCAGAGCTCCCGGGCTGGTAGGGTCCAAGATGACCATCTGCGTCCTCTTCCTTGTTCAGCCCCGGTCACCTGCAGGCAGCTGTCTGGAGCAGAGGCCGTTCCAACTTCCCTTAAATGGGGGTTACTCCCACCTCCCCGAGGCAAGAGTCCAGGGGGGAATTGCCTAAGGCAGTGAGCAGAAGTTTAAGGTTGAGGGAGGGGCTCACCGGAAGACGGCTCGGTCACCACTTCTCTTCTGAGGATTGAAGGAAGTCTGCTGTCAAACGGGGGGGGGGGGAAGGGGAGATGCTGAGTGGTCCCTGGGGAGATCACCGTGTCCCACTGACACACTCTGCAAGATGGTATTACCCCTACCCAGATGTACCCAGGCACAGTTTTGCAGCGACTGAGTGTGCCTACCCAGGCATCTAGGTAAACCGGAAGTGGATATATTTATGACTGCATCCCTATGACCCAGCATTTGGGAGGTTGGGGCAGGAGGGGGGTCATCGTGAGTTTGAGGCTAGCCTGGGCTACATAGGAAAAATCCTTATTTCCTCACACAAAGGATGATCTGACGCCAAATCCATGGGGATAGTTGGTTTGGGCAGAGGCAGTGGGGAAAGGAACCTGAGTTGCCCAGTGTCTTAGCTTTGGTTTCTGCTGCTGTCATAAGAGCTCCTAAGGGAGAAGGGATTGATCTGGTTTATAATTCCAAAGTAAAGTCCACCGTTATGGTGGCATGAATCTGAAGCAACTCTTCACATCATGTCCATGGTCACGAGCAGAGGGCCCTGGCTTGGTACACGCGTGTGCTAATCTTAAGTGCTGTGTCCACAGCTGCCCTGTGTACCTCTGGGGCTCTAGGCCTCTGATCATGGGTAAGCATGGGGATTTTGTGAGCCACTGTCTTAAAGGGTGTATCTATTTCACACGGATGGGATCTGCCTGTCCTAGGAGTGTATGGCAGGTTCTCAGGGCAGGCATAAACAAGGCAGGAGCGTCTTCACCTTGCTTGACAAGGGGCAACTGAGGTGGGGGGGGAGCTTCAAGGAGGAGGCCCCACAGAGGCTGGAGAGCTTGGATTATGGGCGCAACTGGAAGAGAGAGGCAGAAACATTGTGGAAGCCGAGTGAGGCGGCCTCAAGAACCAAGACGGAGGGCAGGGGGCTCAGTTTCAGCGTCCTTACATTGTGCACTGTGCCTCAGTTTCCCCTGGCAAAAGACAGGATGGCAAAGGACCTACTACGAAGGGAGATTGAGAGGGATGCATGCCCAGGTTAGCGTTGACATTGGCCATCCAGCTAGACCGTCCCCCGGATCCAGACTGACCGTGGGAGGGACTTGAAGGGAGACATGATGTATTTGAGGCTGGGGTCGGCCCAGTGGGGAGGCACTTAAGACAGGAGAGCGAGAGGCAGACGCTGTCTTACACAGTGTCTGCCCTACATACCGGCTGTCATCCATCATAGCAGGGATGTCAAGGTAAGACCTTGAAGCAGCTGGTCCCATCACATCCACGGTCATTATCAATACTGAAGTTTAAGGGTGGCACACACACCCCTTTAATTCCAGCTCACCTGGGGAATCTACCCGCCGAGTGCCCCGTGTGTTCCTGTCTGGTCCTTGGAGGCGCTTGAGTGCACTGCCTTGGGTCTCAGCAGATGGGATGAGAGCGACCTTCTAAAAGTTCTCTTGGCTTCAGTCCTGGTGGGAGGAGAAGCATCGAACGCTGCCTCATCCCAGTACCGACCCTAAGGGACCCTGGGAGCCACGATGATTATATATATTCAGGAGCAACTCATGTGGGTGGATGGCGAAAGGTCCGTTTGCTCCCTGCTGTTTGCATCTCTGTCCACAGGGATATATCCCCAGGGTGACAGCCACCTCTCTGTGTCACGGCTGAAGGTGCGCCCCACCCCGCAGCCCCGCCGCCAGCCCTTGCGGGTCACACCTTCCGAACTCAGGCACGCGGGCTGCCGCTGAAGGTGGAGTGGCGGCGCCCAGGGTTTTCGGTGACCCCTGGCTAGGGGGCTGGGCTTGCTCCTGGTCTCCGGCGACCCCGCATGCGCGTGCGTCAGACTGGAGTCTGCGGAAACAGTGCCTGCTTTCTTGCTCAGGGAGCCCTTGGAGGGGGATAGAGATGGTTTGGGGGTGGGATTTCTTACAACTGTTGAAAATGTTAGTCTGGCCAAATGAAGATGGAAATAGATTTAAATATTAGAAAGTAAAGAGGTATATGTGTGTGTGTGGGGGGGGTGGGGTGGGGTGGGGGGTGGGGTGGGGATGTGGGGAGATGGGTGAGTGACAAGATGGCCCAGCCTGTAAAAGTGCTTGCTGCACAGGCCAGATGACCTGGAGTCCCCAGAGGCCATCATGGAAGAACAGGATCCTCAGCGTTGTCCTCTGAACTCTATCTAAGGGTTGAGGTGTGTGTGCCCGATTCCTGCTTTGGGTTTTTCCATGGTTGGTGGTCCTTTCTGAAGGAGGACAAGAGGCATGGGGTGGTTTTGTTTATATTTAAGAGTGGGTTGAGGCTTAGTTAAACCAGGAACGTTTTAAGGATGCTAGTCCTTGGGATTTTCTTCTTCCACGTCTTTTATATTTGTTTATTTTAATTTAAATATGCTTTCATGTATGTATACATATCATGTGCATGAATCGTCTGCAGAAGTCAGAAGAGGGCGTTAGATCTCCCCGGGGCGGTAGTTACAGATGGTTGGGAGCCCTCACAGGGGTTCTGGGAACCAAACCACTGTCCCTGCAAGGACGAGTCTTCTTAACCCCCATCCTTGGCACTCTTAGGAGGTGATTTCAGGTATTCATTCATCTGCAGATCTAGACCTTGGAAGAAAGTTCTAGGGATCAGAACCAGTGTGGTTGAGAGAAAAGGTGCTGAGGGCGGACCTGCCTGGGTGTCCTGTGCACGTGCTTGTCTTGGTGGCTGTGAGCGCTCTGCTTGCAGACAGATGCCCTTACACAGGGCACACCCCACACATCAGAGGGAATGAACCCCCGTGTGTGTCCGAGAGAGCGAAGAAAACATCTTCCTGCGGCACCTGAGTCCCTGTAGAGATCCCGATGGAAGAGCCTTTGGTGGATCGGTGAAAGTGTATGTTACCAGGAACATTCTACAAATAGCACGCTCAACAGAAAATGAGTTTAATCCCATAAAAGGTCAGGCGACTTTCGAGTTATGAATTGCCGGCTTTTTTCCCCCCTGTCTTAGGTTTGTTTATTAATATTTATTACCAAAGTGATGGACGCGACAAAGGCAAGTTCTGACTGTTTCCAGAGATTTCCTTGATTTAATATTTGCTCTCTTTTCTCACAAAGATGGAGAGAATATTAAACAGCCTCTCTGCATCGCCTCCTTTCGCCCTTGAGTTGCAGGGCTAACTTTCTGCGCATCTTCTGTGAACACGGGGTGGATTTTTGCCTGGTCTTCTGTACGGCAGAAATGTCAGAGACTGGATGGCTTTTTGTCAGTTAATATTCAGCGGCAGTGGGTGGCCTAAGAGATGGTCGTGCACAGCGTCAGTTCTGACTGATTTAGGTGCTCACATATATGTCCAGAAAACAATCTCTCTCCAGGCCTTGCCTCTGCATTAACACTGTTGTCGCTCTTAGGAATCTGTTAGACATTGTCTCGGGGTTCCCACTGGTGTGATGAAACACCACGACCAAAGCAACTTGCAGGGGCGGGGTGGGGAGGGTTTATCTGGCTTATGTTTCTCCATCATACTTCATGATCAGAGGAAGTCAGGACAGGAACACAAATAAGGTAGGAGCTAGGAGGCAGGAGCTGATGCAGAGGCCATGGAGGGGTGCCACTTACTGGCTTGCTCCCCAGGGCTTGCTCAGCCTGCTTTCTGATAGAACCCAGGACCACCAGCCCAGGGGCAGCACCATGCACAATTGGCTAGGCTCTTACCATCAGTTACTAATTTAAAAAGTGCCATGCAGCTGGATCTTATAGGAGCATTTTCTTTCTTTTCTTTTTTTTTTTTGATTTTTTTTATTGTATATATTCTATATTTACAATTCATTTCCCTTTTTCTGGTTCCCCACCCCCAAAGGTCCCACATGTCCTTTTCCCTCCCCCTGCTCCCGCATCCACCCCCTCCCACTTTACTGTTCTTGTACTCTCCCACAATGATGTTTTGGTCCATTCTAGCACCAGTGTCCACTCCTTTCTTCTTGTGAGACATCACTTGATATGTGATTTGTGTCTTTGGTGTTCTAAGCTTCTAGGCTAATATCCACTTATCAGTGAGTGCATACCATGGGTATTCTTTTGAGACTGGGTCACCTCACTTAGTATGAATAGGAGCATTTTCTTAATTGAGGTCCCCTCCTCTCAGACGACTTTGGCTTGTGTCAAGTTAATATGAAACTATCCAGCACAGACTCATCGAGCACAGACACATCGAGCACTTCCGGCTTTATAGGAAGAAAGCTAAGGCTCAAAGACGCCTGGCAAAGGGCTGGGGAGATGGCTTAGTGGGTTAAGAGAGCTTGCTGTCCATGCATGGGGCCCTGAGTTTCAATCCACAGCACCGTGTAAGAAGTCCAGCCTGGCTGTTTGTGTCTGTGAGGGGGTGGAGACAGGGGAATGCTGGGAGATTGTTAGCCGGCCAGTCTAGCAGCCTTGGGATACGCTTCAAGTCCAGTGAGAGGTACTGTCTCGATGTTTACATTTTACGTTTATTTTGTATGTGTAAGTGGTTGTTTGGCCTGCGTGTGTGTTTCTTTACCACTTGCAGGCCTGGTGCCTGAGGAGGCAGAAGACAGCTTTGGATCTCCAGGAAAGTTACAGACCATGGTGAGCCACTGTGTGTGTGGGGCTGTGAACCGAACCTGGCTCTCCTGGAAAAAAACAAACAAACAAACAAACAAACAAACAAACAAACCAGCCAGTGCTCTAATCACTGGGCTATCTCTCCAGACCAATAGAGAATTAACATCTTAGAGGAAGAAGGTAGAGAATATCAGAAGACTTCTGATGTGATGTCTGCTGTCTCTCTCTCTCTCTCTCTCTCTCTCTCTCTCTCTCTCTCTCTGTGTGTGTGGAGATGTGTGCATCCCGGCTGACTTTCTAGGGTAGAAGCAAAGAGTCAAGGGAAGGTTGTGAGTGCCCATCTCAGCCCAAAGCTCACCCAAGTGTGGCCAAGAAATGAAAGCTCAGGGGAAAGAGAATGCGAAAGAAGGTATTGGTGCTATTTCCAGAGCAATGCTCTTCCAAGCAAAAGAAGGGTGGCGGTTTTATTGGGGAGACTGTACATTATGTTTTTGTACTGGCTGGTTTTGTGTGTCAACTCGACACAGGATGGAGTTATCACAGAGAAAGGAGCTTCAGTTGGGGAAGTGCCTCCATGAGATCCAGCTGTGGGGCATTTTCTCAATTAGTGATCAAGGGGGGAGGGCCCCTTGTGGGTGGTGCCATCCCTGGGCTGGTGGTCTTGGGTTCTATAGGAGCAAGCCAGGGGAAGCAAGCCAGTAAGAAACATTCCTCCATGGCCTCTGCATCAGCTCCTGCTTCCTGACCTGCTTGAGTTCCAGTCCTGACTTCCTTTAGTGATGAACAGCTGTGTGGAAGTGTAAGCTGAACAAACCCTTTCCTCCCCAACTTGCTTCTTGGTCATGATGTTTGTGCAGGAATAGAAACCCTGACTAAGACAGTTTTCAAGAGGGAGCACCCTCTGGCTGGTGGTGGGAGCATGTTCTGACAGACTCAGTTTAAGCTCAGAATTCAAGAAGGAAGGAGGACAGGAGCACTTTCCAGCATGCTTCGCCCAGGGTCACAGAACACAGTTGGCAGGTGAGAGTGGAGCATCCTCTGGGCATGCTCAGTATGGTGGTTGGTACTGCCAAGTTGACATTCTTTATGGCCACCCAGGAAACAGGTATCTGGGCATGCTTATGAGGGAGTTTCCAGACTGGGGTGGGCAAACCTGCCTTGAATGGGCAGCACCATCCCATGGACTGGGGTCCCGGACTGATTTAGGAGACAGTGAGCTGAGCACCGGCCTCTCTCTCTCTCTCTCTCTCTCTCTCTCTCTCTCTCTCTCTCTCCTTCCTGACTGGGGCTGCCGTGTGACCAGCTGCCCCACGCTCCTGCTGCTGTGCTTCCCCGCCATGATGGTCTGCGCCTTTAAACTGGGAATCAAGCCCCACCTTCTGTAAATTTTTTTTTTTTTTTTTGGTTTTTTCGAGACAGGGTTTCTCTGTGTAGTCCTGGCTGTCCTGGAACTCACTCTGTAGACCAGGCTGGCCTCAAACTCAGAAATCTGCCTGCCTCTGCCTCCCAAGTGCTGGGATTACAGGTGTGCGCCACCATGCCCGGCTCTGTAAATTGTTCTTACAAGATATTTTTGTAGGTAATGAGAAAAGTCACAAGCACACAGCTCGTCTCACTGGCCCTACTAATTTCTATATGTGCTCAAGTGTGGTGACGCACACCTTTAGTCCCCGCACTTGGGAGGCAGAGGCAGGTGGAGCTCCATGAGTTCCGGGCCAGCCTGGTCTACATAGCGAGCTCCAGGATGGTCAGGGCTATACAGAGTGAGACCCTGTATCAAATAAATAAATTAAGCAGAAGACCCTGTCCATCCCTGATCTTGGGGATGAGCCCTGTGCTTCTCGAAGATCTTCTTCCTTCCTTCCTTCCTTCCTTCCTTCCTTCCTTCCTTCCTTCCATGTATGTGATTACACTGTTGCTGTCTTCAGACACGCCAGAAGTGGGTCATTGGATACCATTACAGGTCCACCATGAGGTTGCTGGGAATTGAACTCAGGATCTCTGAAAGAGCGGTCGGTACTCTTAACTGCTGAGCCATCTCTCCAGCCCCAATCTTCTTGTTTCTTTAGAGCCTCCCATTCGCTCTCTGACTCAAAGGCCAAAAATAAATGTATTCTCAGCATCCACTCTAGAGAGTGCGCGGGGGGTGGGGTGGGGTGGGGTGGGTGGGGGGTGGGGGGTGGGGGGTGGAGTGGGGGTGGGGTGGGGGGATGCTCTGTGGGTGCCCTGACAGGTCTTATGAGGCAGGTGCTCGAAGGTCTCCTCACACACATTTTTTTTCCTCTGCCATCTTTCCAATTTAAATAGTTGTTAAAACGTGCTCCCAGCATGGCGACAGAATTGTCTTTATGTGCATGTCCATGCAGTTACCTACAGAGGCCAGAAGAGGGCGACAGATTCCCCCTGGAGCCGGGGTTACAGGTGGTTGCGAGCCTCCTGGACTGTGTGCTGGGAATCCAACAGGGTCTTCAGCAAGATCAGCAAGTGCTTTACAAATGGAACCCCCTCCCCAGCCCCCAACCTCTTCTGTGTGCTCGCCCGTTGCTGAGTCACTTGGCTAACTTTCCTTACTCGGTCTGGACAGGCGGCGGTAACTTTTATTACCTACCCTTGGAAACCTCCATCTCACCGCAGCAGCGCGGCCACTAATCTCTTCCACGTAGCTTTGGATATTGTAGTTTTAAAATACCAAGTGCTAAGAATATCCCCAAGTCTGAAGATACATATATATTTTTTTTCTAAAACAAGGTTAGTGAATATTTAAGACCTGAATTTCTGTGAGCTTAAATCGCTTTAACAAATATAGCCTGAAGTTAAGGGGGATTTAGTTGGGAGACTGAGCTTTAAGAAGAATTTCATAACTTGTGCTTAAGAGACGGGTGGCATATCAACAATTTGGCTTTACAAGTGTTTTTAATACCCAGCATGCATTTCTTCCTCTATGACTTGATGTGGGATTAACCTCACCCATTACAAAAAAACCATCAAATTCAGCCTGTAAAAACTGGCTTTAAGATTTTTGTTATCAGAAGGAGAGTCTTTTTTTTTTTTTTTTTTTTTTTTTTTTTTTAAACTGAGGATAAAGACATGCGGTCTGGAGCTATTGCAATCACCTTGTAGTCATAAAAAGAGAGCTCACTGTGGGATAAAGTCTCATGTATGAGGGCTGGACAGGGTCAGGTGTCTGAAGGGGTTGGAGTATCCTCTAAAATCTTGGTAACATGTGCCAGAATATGTGTGTGTATGTGTGCACATTCATGTGCATGTGTGCATATATGTGTGTGTACATGTGCGTTCATGTATGTGTGTGAATGTGTGCATGTATGTGTATGTGTGTGTTGTGTGTGCATGCATGTGAGTGTGAGTGTGTCTGTGTGTGTGTGTGTGTGTGTGTGTGTGTGTGTGAAATTGGCTTTGCCTTGGGTGTTGGAAAAAATTTTCTGCCCAGAATTAGGACCAGGAAATATCTAGAAGGAATGGCTAGATTCCTGCCTGGAGACTCAGAGTAGCCCTCAGGATGCCTGGCAGTAGGGGCTCACAAGCACAACCAGATCTCCCGAGAGTAGTTAGTCCTTCCGTGTTTGAATTCAACCATTAGTGATAGTTTTTCATCCACTGTCCTGTGAGCATCCTTAATCCCTCCAAGACCACAGTGGTTGAGGGACTCCCCTCCAGGAGAAACTGAGACTTACAAGCTCCGTGATGTAGCTCAGGTGTCACGGGTGTGTGTGTGTGTGTGTGTGTGTGTGTGTGTGTGTCTTTGTGGGCTAACCAGCAACTGATTCCCACTTCCGCTCTGTCCATCAGTGGTATGATAAAGGGGTTCTGAGCCATCGTATGTGTGACAAAGATCCCTGTGTGAGTTGTTAGAGGACCCACAGGCCAGAGGGTGCAACTTCGGCGAGAAGGACTTTGAATGTAGACCTAAGTTCTGGAACATCCTCTTCCCTCGGTCCTTTGGCTAGAGGCAGGGATGGAACAGGACACCTCTGTTCGTGGAATGCATCAATTAACTGCCAGGGTGTTATGGTGTCAAGAAAGAAAGCTTTGTGGAAGAGGAGATTAAGACCCGAGTCCAGCAGGAAGAATGATTGATCGGATGAGGGAGAGGGCGTGGCAGATGAGTGACATTGAAGCCTCTGGGGCGTGCTGTCCAGGCTAGGGCTGCGGTGGTGGCAGGGAGGCAGAGTCGTGTCTTTGTATCTGATGGACTTGCAGGGGTTGGCATCGCTGAGTCCACTCCAGACTCCCTAAGCCGGGGGACAGAGTGAGGCTTCAGGACGGGTCTGGCGCCTGGCCATCACCCATGAACCCCCTCTCACATTTCAGTCACTCCTGGGATGGGTCACTTGTCTGTGTTCTCCTTCCTTATATAATTTCTTATTACAGTTATTCATATATTTAGTGGCACTGTGCTGGGTGTGTGTATCATGGCACACACATGGTGACCAGAGAATACATTGCAGGAATCTGTTCTCTCCCTCCCTGGCATGGGTCCCAGGGGGTGAACTCAGGTCTTCAGGCTTGCTGGTAAGAACCTTTACCCACAGAACCATCCTGCTGTCCCCTTGCCTCTCTTTTTAATATTAAGATAAAATTCGCATAAAATTAATTTCTAATCCAGTAATGGAAAACGGAGGTGTGTAGCAACACGTCGTGGCGCTTGTCAAAGGGACAGGATTCATTTATTCGCTTATTCTTTTTTTTTGTTTGTTTGTTTTTTTGTTTTTTTCGAGACAGGGTTTCTCTGTGTAGCCCTGACTGTCCTGGAACTCACTTTGTAGACCAGGCTGGCCTCGAACTCAGAAATCCGCCTGCCTCTGCCTCCCAAGTGCTGGGATTACAGGCGTGCGCCACCACCGCCCAGCTATTTGCTTATTCTTGAGACAGGGTTTCACTGTGTAGCCCAGGTTGGCCTTGAACTTGTAGCAATTCTCTTGCCTCAGTTTCCCCGGTTCAGGGGTTGCCCATGGAAGCCAGTACCCATGGTCTGGAACATATCAGCATATCAGCGTTAATTTTTTTCTCTTACATTTCTTTCTTTATTTCGTATGCGTGGAGGTGGGCGCCTGGGCCATGGCGGTGTGCGGAGGTCAGAGGACACCTTGAGGGAGTTGCTTCTTTCCTTCTACTATGTGGGTGTTGGATGCTGAACTCAGAGTATCAGGCTCGGAAGCAAGTGCCTTCAACCACTGAGCCATCTTGCTGTCCCTGAGATCAGTCTTAGAGGAAAGCTATTCACACCTCCCTTCCCTCTAGCTTCTAGGGAAGGGGATCTTCATGTGACACAGATGCTGTCTGCCTTAGGTAGAGGGGGTCATTGCTGTGAAAAGCCACCATGACCAAGGCAGCGCTTATAAAGGACAACGTATAATTGGGGCTGGTATACAGTGTAAGAGGTTCAGTCCAGTATCATCATGACCTGAAGCATGACTGTGTCTAGGCAGACGTGGTGGGGGAGGAGCCAAGAATTCTATATCTTGATCCAAAGGTAGCCAGCGGGAGGATCTCATTCCACGCTGAGTGAAGCCTGAGCATAGGAAACCCCGAAGTATGGGCTGGAGAGATGACTCAGCGGTTAAGAGCACTGACTGCTCTCCCGAAGGTCCTGAGTTCAAATCCCAGCAACCACATGGTGGCTCATAATCATCCATAATGGGATCTGATGCTCTTTTCTGGGCTGTCTGAAGACAGCGACGGTGTACTTACATATAATAAATAAATAATAAAAGGAAAGCCTATCCCCACAGTGACACAGTGACACACTCCCTCCAACAAGGCCACACCCCCTAAGAGTGCCACTTCCTATGACCAAGCATTCAAACACACGAGTCTGTGGGGATAAGGGGGAAGTCCATTCAGACCACCACAGTGTTGCGCGTGGTCCTGGCCAGGTGAAACCTATTTTCTCATTCGTCTATTTTCACTTATGTCCTAGAATCAAGGCGGCTGCGGGCGTGAAGATAACGGCCGTGCGGGTGAGCCACGAGGACCAGTGGGCAGTGCAGGAGGAAATTGAGCAGGATGGTACCCAGACCACGGCTGCCCTGTCCTGCATGGGCCACCACCTGGACACCCAGAGCAGGTGAGCCCTGTGATGTGCGGCTTACTAGAGCGAGGGACAGAGAAATGTGCTCAGGATGGCGGGTGGGCCTTCCTTCAGCCTGCGTCGGCCTGGCACAGCCGCAGCAGGGATGCATGGTGGTCCAGAGCAGCCGTCCTTTACGGTCTCATGCACAGTATATAGTGAGGCTGTCTGTCTTTCACGGATCACAGTTTAGAGTCTGACCACTGTATTGTTATTGCTGTTGTTTCCATGAAGAACTTTAGGCTGGAATGGAGAGGTTGGATCAGTTAGAGAACCAGAGGGAAGGCGCTTTTTAAAAAGCAAGCTGGGCGCTCACAGCTCTCAGCTAACTGTCCCTTGCGGCTTATCTTTCTTCAAAAACTTAAAATTGTTATTATTATTTATTATGAGTTATTATTATTGGTGTGTGCATCTGTCAGTCTGTGCGTGTCGTGGTGCATGTGGAGGTCAGAGGACAGCTTTCAGGGGTTGGTTCAGCACCTCCTATAGGGCCCCGGGGTTCAACTCAAGTCCTCGGGCGCAAGAGGCAAGCACCTTTACCCTTTTCTGTTGTGTTGAACCCACTTCTCAGGCTGGGAGTGGAAGTGGGGTCCAGGAATGGGGTGGCTGTGGATCTAGAATCTAAAGTCCAGTTTCCTTGCAATCTTTAGGAGCTGGCCTAGGGGTGGGGGAGTGGGGAGCGGGTAAGGGAGGGACGAGGGAGGGGCTTGACCACCTCAGCAGCAGGGGGTGGAAAGATCCCTGACTCAACAGCCCCAGGCCTTGTGAGCGTCTGTCTGTCTGTCTGCCTGTTTGTCCGTCTCCCCGCCTTGAGCCAAGGAGCGGTCCTGGCGGAGTGGCTGTGGACCCCGCCATCAGCTCTGAGTCCAACACCCTGGTCACTGAGACACGCGTCCCTGTACATCATCCTAGACTCTCTTCTCTCTTCTCTAGCTTTGGGTCTTTTGGTGCCCGGGAGACACGCGGGCCTTGGGGATGAGTCAGCCTGGGTCATGAGTGACGTCATGAGAGTGGAGGCTGAGCTTTGTCAATGGACTTGCCTGGTGTGTGCTACCACGTCTCATGTCACCCCAGCCAACCCCAGCTGCTGCCACTGCCCCCGCCGCATCGAGCCGCCTCTGAACGTCTTCCAGGAGGAAGAATGACTCAGGCTGAGTGGTCCGATGCTGGCTATGACACCTCCCACTCAGAACTCACCCGGCACCCCCTGGGGCAGACGGTGTCAGGGATGGAGTGTGGGCGGTGACATCACATGACCAGGGCTTCCCCGGCTATCTGAATGTGCCTGCCGGGTGCCCTGGGTCCTGAGTTGTCAATACTGCCCCCCCCCGCTCCCCCCTCCCCTTGTCATTGCCCCAAAGTGGTTGCCGTAAAGGGATTCATGGCCTCACATAGCAAAGGCAGAGGTGTCTTGTTTCCACCGTTGGTTCACATGGCAGTCTTCTGTGTGGCTTCTCGGCCATCTTCCAAGCTTGTGTCCTCGTGGCTACTAATGGAGACAGCTCATCCATGCATCACAGACTCATCCAGCAATATGGAATTATCAAAAAGAAGTGGAGTGTCTCCCCGTGATGACACCCCAGCTCCCCCCAGCCCCCCCAGCATCGGTTTGGTTTAGATCTAGTGCTGCCTTGGGAGCTGAATTTCCTGTGTTGCTTTCCGGCTGGGTAGAAGGCAGGCTTTGCTGCCAAGGTATGAGGGGAGCGAGAGGGCAGTCAGTGGGCATAGGCGGCCATGTTCTTCAAGGGTGGGCTGTGCCCAGGCCTGTAGCTTGATTCTGTTAGCACAGGGTTTAATACCCACAGTGGGAGAGCGCATCTCCCTGTGTGGTTATCCAGGTAGCGCCATCAAGCCCCATGCTGACAGTGGTCTACATCAGAAGTAGGAGTGTCTGGCACTCTCTCCACCCCCTCCAGGGTCCTCCCTTCCCTCTTGGGGTCAGCGTAGTGGCCAGGCCCTCCTGGTGTCCCTCTGACCACACACTCAGTCAGTCACTTTAGGGCAGTGGTTCTCAGCGACCCTCTCATACAGTTCTCCATGGGCTGGTGATCCACCCAACCATAACATTATTTTCACTGCTACTTCGTAACTGTCATTTTGCTACTGTTATGAGTCAGAGTGCAAATACTTACTTTTCGATGGTCTTAGGTGACCCCCCATGAAAGGGTGGTTCAGTCCGCAAGGTGGTCATGACCCACAGGTTGAGAATTGCTACTCGGGCTGGAGAGATGGCTCAGCGGTTAGGAGCACTGACCGCTCTTCTGGAGGTCCTGAGTTCAAATCCCAGCAACCACATGGTGGTTCACAACCATTTGTAATGAGATCAGATGCTCTCTTCTGGTATGTCTGAAGACAGCTACAGTGTACTTACATATAATAAATAAGTACATAAAAAAGAGAGAACTGCTATTCTAGGGAGAAGTTGATTTTCCTGGTTAAGTCTAGCCCCAGGATAGTTGTTCTGGGATCTTCCTGGAACAACTCAGAGCTGGGGTTTGGAATCAGTGTTCCCAAGGGCTTAGGCAGAGTGAGGGAAGGGAAGGAAAAGGTTGTCAGTGGGCACACAGTGGGTCTTCTGAGGCCATGAACACTGAGTGGTGACATGAATTGGAGGGAACCGTCCCTGTAAGTGAATGTCACTCAGCCTGACACTGGGTTGGAAGAAGCCAAGAGTGCTGGGCTTATAAAGATGGTCCCCGTGGTAGACGCAGAGGAAATTAGTTTGTTGACATGCTCCATTGACCGAGTGACAACATATCGTTTGCATGTGTGATATTTGTGCATGTGTGTGCACTCAGAGGCCAGAGGAGGATGCCTTGTGTCCCGTTTCCATGATTCCCTTGAGAGAGGGTCTCTCACTGAACCTGGCTGGTAGCCAGCAAGCCACAACAATCTCCTGTCTCCACAGCCCCACAGTGCTTGGGTTACATGCCCAGCTTTTTACGTAGGGGGTAGGGGTTCGAAGTCAGGTCCTTATCCTTTTGCAGCAAGCCCTCTTGCTTATTGAGCCCTATCTGCAGCCCATGGTCGTGTTTTGCATGGAAAAAAGTATTTTGCTTCTCAGAAGTACTTGCCGCTTTTTGTTTTTGTGATTTTTTTTTTCCTTTAGAAAAAAATTTAAAAATGCTGCGTGGAAAAGAGGAAGCCATTTGCAAACGAGAGGGACTTCCTTTCTGGTGACTTCTCTCCTTCCTGTTCAGTGTTTAATACCCCCCCCCCCAACTCCAAGCAGGGAGCGCTCGCTCCTCCAGCACGACAGTCTCATACCTATGAATATCCTTCTAAAACCGTTACATAATTGAATATCCCTCTGAAACGATTCCATAATCTAAATAAATAATTGCTTCTTTTTCTGTGTTGGTCTCATTGTGGAATCAAATGAGGTGTGAAATACAGGCTCGCATAACCGAGTCTGCCGGCCCAGCAAAGTGAATGTATCGCTGGCAGAACACCCCGCAGAACGCTGTAATCTCCGAGTTGTGACCACCTCAAGTGGAATCGAGGCTTTAATAGGATTTAATGTACAAACTGCCTGAAGTCCCGTGATAAGAATTAAAAACGTGTTGTGTGGGAAAGGCCCAGCATGCTCCGAGGCGGGGGCGGTAAAGGTCTTCATTTGAAATATGCTAATGAAGGCTCCTGGGGGGAGGAGACCTGAGCTGCAGAGACACAGACCCCAAGATAAACACGGGAGCTGCCAGCGGAGGAGAGGAGGCAAATTTGGAAGTGTTTGGAATAGATAACGGGGAACCCAAGGGAATGAAAGGGAGATGAGGGTCTCGGGGCACAGAAGCGACGAGCTCTCTGGGTGACTGACCGGTTAGTTGGGGCTCAAACCGCAGGAAATAGCTGCCACTTGAGTGTGTGTGTGTTTGCGTGTGTGTGTGTGTGTGTGTGTGTGTGTGTGTGTATGTGTTTGAGCATGCCCATGTGTACATGCATGCAGAGGCTACAGTCAATGGTAATTGGCCTTCTCAATTGAAGTTTACCTTGCTTTATATATATATATATATATATATATATATATGTATATATATATATACATATATGTATATATATACACACACACATATGTATATACATATATGTATACGTGTGTATATATATATCTATACATATGTATAAATACATATATACATATATACACATATATATTATGTATATGTATATATACACATATTAGAATGATTTATCTTTATTTTATGCATACGAATGTTTTATGTGCATATCTGTGTACAATGGGCATGCCTAGTGCCCTTGGAAGCCAGAAGAGGGTATCCGAGCCCCTGGGATTGGCGTTCCAGATGGTCGCGAGCCACCATATGGATGCTGGGAATTGAACCTGGGTCCTCTGGAAGAGCAGCCAGTGCTATTTGTTCCTTTGTTTCCTCATTTATTCTTCTCTAATATATTATATCCTGACTGGTTTCCCCCCATCTTCTTCCCCTCCCTGCCTCGCCCCTCCCCCAGATCCACTACCCCTTTATTTCCCTTCAGGAACGAGCAGGCCTCCCAGGGAATGCCAAGGAAGCATGGAAGAGCAGGTTAGAATACGACTAGGAACACACCCTCGCATCAAGCAGCCAGTGATCTTAACCACTGGGCCATCTCTGCAGGCCCCACCCTGCCTTTTTTGGGAAGGAGCAAACTGTGTGTGTGTGTGTGTGTGTGTGTGTGTGTGTGTGAATTCAAGACAGGGCTCAGTGTAACCCTGGCTGTCCTGGCACTTTGCTCTGTAGACCATGATAGCCTTGAATTCAGAGATCCACCTGCCTCTGTCTCCCAAGTGCTCAGACTAAAGACATATGATACCCTGGCTCCCACCCTGTTGGGGCCGTCCACTGGCTGATGGGGTACGGTGCAGAGTGATGAGCCAGCAAGCCCAACGGATCCCCCTCCTCTGCCTCCCGAGCATGGGATTGCGTGGCTTGCCATGCCCAGCTTTTCCACATGGGTTCCGGAGATCAAACTCCGGTCCTCATGATTTCACGGGAGGCGCTGCACCGACTGAGCCCCGTCAAGCATCCTGATGCTGCTTTCTCTGTGGTCAGAAAGCATATTGGGATCCTGTTCTTATGTGAGCCTTGCCATGCAGCTAAGCAATGCTCTAGCTCCACTGGAGGGAGGAGAGAACAGACAAAACAACACGCATTAGGTTTCTTCAGAGAAACAGCTGTATCCCCATTGCAATGGTAGCCAAGGCCCACGGCTTACTTTTCTGAAAGTCTGGAAGCAGAGCTGTAGGTGGCTTTCAGTGGTAGGGTGCTTCCCACTGAGCATGTGTCCTGGGTTTGAATCCAGCACATGCCCCACTCCATACACATGCACGCACATACCTGAGCAAATGACTGCCAAAGGATGCTGGGGGTTAGGAGCTCTGAGACCTTCACAGAGTCCCTTGCGTCCCCCTAGTGGTGGCCCAGTTACAGAGTGGGTGCTGAGTAAGCCCGTGATCAGGGTCTGCGGATCTGGGTTCTGCCTCCCTGATGGGGGTGTCCGGACGCTGCTGGCTCGGAGAGGACAGGGCAAAGGTCTGGGACAGGTGGGGTCCACAGTCTGCCCCCTCCTTTCAGGACATCCGGCACTGTTGTTTGCCAGGCCGGAGGGTAAAGCAGAGTCCGGGAGGAAAGCTGTGGTTCTGTGTCTTTTGATCTCGCCCCTCTCAGGGTGTCCAGGAACCACTGTATGTCAGGCTGCAAGGATGAAGGGTGTGGGGGAAGAGCTTCTCTGAGAATCTCAGCCATGGATCTTTTAGACAAAGCTCTCTGACGATCTTTAATGAAGCAGCTCTCTGAGACGATCTTAGCTTGTTCCTGTTTCCTTTCTTGGGCGCATATACTTTATTCAGGGCGAACTGAGAGTTCTATAGTTTTGGGGGAAGTGGGTGAGAATACCCAGGGTGGGCAAAGGTCACTGGCTGAAGGCTAAGGCTACAGAGATGCTTCACTTACATGGGAAAGAATTCTGGGCGCTGTGCTATGTGACTGACTACCTGTGACCACCTGGTCAGGGATCTCCAGGTTACTTGCTCTGAGGCAGGGACAGAAACAGGGAGGGAGCTAGCTCCAGGCCTGCCGGTCTCAGGATGGGATTCTAATGTCAGTTTTTGAGATTTCTGGGGTTTAGACATGCCAAGTCCTCTGGAGGGGGCACGATCCACATGCCCCACCTGGTCTGTTACATAGGGGTCTCTGATGTCATACTGCTGATCAGAAATTCCTCCCAGATTCTGGGGGTTATGATGTGAGAAGGGCAGAATTTGAACAGGATAGGATGATGGAAGAGATGGGAGAGAGATGGGGTACCCAGGGATATGCTCTGTCTAGGGATATTGATTCTGAGGTGGGTAGAATGGGCCTTAGACGTGCAGGGGTCTGGGGAAGAGCTTACCAGGCAGAAAAGAACAGGCATGAAGGGCTGGGGTGGTAGTCTGTGCAGGATGGACGCATTCCTGAAACCACATGCAATTCCCAAGTTCCTCTCTGCTTCCTTTGTCCTGTGTGTCCACCAGGAGGTCCCAAAGCCCTTAACTACCTGTTGTGAGCAGGTTTGGGGTCTGGTGACAAGCTGTCACAGGGACAAAGAGTCTCTCTCCTCTGAAGCTTACTTACCCATGGTTCAAAGAGACAGACTCTTACTGAAAGTGTTGTGTCCTTTTGTGTTCCAGAGGCAATTAAGTACCAACAGGAGAACAGGGCAGGCGATAGCCTAGGATCTGGAAGGTTCATTTGCATAGGTTGGTGGAGGTGAGTTTCTCTGAGGAACAGAGTTCAGAGGAGGTGTGGGATGGGTGTGGAAGAGATGGAGGGAAGACTCATCACAGGCCCCCAGGCAGCCAACGGTGACATGTTCCAGGGTCACCATAGAGGTCAGGGACATTCTTGTGCAGGGCTAAGGGTGGGGACACCTGGCCATAAAGGCGGACAAGGGTGGCATTCTCCCAGGGCTTTATGTCTTTTGAAAAGGCCTCAGATTTCATTGACACTAGGCTGGGTGCCACTGCAGAGTTTTGAAGCCCAGGGTGTAAGACCTGCCTTATATTATGAGAACCACTGGCTGCCATGAGGAGTGACTGAGGTCAGAGCCCAGGGGACTGATCAGGGGATCTGCTGTCATCCCTGAGATTTAACCAAAACATGTACACCTCCCTGCTCATTGTCATGGTAACGAGAGGGCCCTTCATGCTGATGATAACACAGAAAAAAAGAAAGAACCCATCAAACCATGTGTAATGAAATGCTTACTGCTGTTTTAGTCAGTGTTCTATTGCTGTGAAGAGACACAGACAACTCCTATGAAAGAAAGCATTTCACTGGGGGGCTTATTTACAGTTTTAGAGGGTTGGTCTGTGATCATCATGATAGAAACCCATCAGGCATGGTGTTGGAGCAGTAGCCAAGTACTTTATATTCTGGTTTGTAGGTAGAAGAGAGAGAGAGAGAGAGAGAGAGAGAGAGAGAGAGAGAGAGAGAGGTGGTGGTGGTGGGGAATGGGCTTGGCCATGGGATTTTGAAATGTCAAAACCCACTCCTCGAGACATGCCTCTGTAACAAGGCCACACCTCCTCATCCTTCCCAAACAGTTCCACTAACTGGGTACTAAGCATTCAAACATATGAACCCATGGCAGCCATTCTCAAACTACCATGGATGACCAACATGAAGAGGGACAAATGGGCCAACCCTGGGTACATAGGCAGAGAGACATCAGTTTTCTGGGCAGGAATTCTGGGGAGTATGGTCATGGATGCAGAAGGCTGAGAATGGGAATCTGGAATGGAAAGGAAAGATTGCACTGAGTGTTCTATGTGAGTGCTGTCACTGTAATGAGCTTGGTGGTCACATGGTCCATCAACATCCTCTTCCATCTGACTCCATCACAGACTGGTGTAGTGAGAATTTTGGAGTTACAATTTCTTTAAAAAAACACAGAAATGTTATAAGAGTATGTTTTCATTTTAATCCTAGGTATGGGATATGGCGCTGCTTCAGACCATCCACAGCAGCTGACTATGATTTGCCTCATGCTCTAGCATGGGAATGACTTTGCCAGCTGCAGATAGATTATGTGATGTTTGGAATTTTGGAGACATTTTAGAGGGTATATAAATGCTAGGGCCTCCTGAGAGGTGGGGTGGGTTGTTGGTTGGTTGCTGTTGGTTGTGGCTTGTAAAGTAGTTATGCTCAAAGAAGAAACAAGAAGGAGAAGGAGAAGGAGAAGTAGAAGAAAAAAGGGAGGAAGAGGAGATATCCTAAAAGTGAAAAATCAAACTTGTCTCAAAGAACTCAATGCCCCTAATCAGCAGGAAGCAGTCTAACAATAATATCACATTTTCGCTGTATCCTTTTTTTCTCTCCGATCTAGTGCTAGAGAGTTGAAAGGGTGGAAGAAAAGGGGTGAAGAAAGGTAGAAGAAAGAAGAACCCACACAATAGGCAAAGAAGGCTACAGACTGGGTCTTCCAGGATGATGGCTTTGGAGTGCCAATATCAGTGGCTGCCTCAGGAGGGCATCTAGTCCTTCATGTGACCAGCAGTAGAGGGGATAATGATGAAGTATTAACTGGCTTGTGTGGATAATGAATGGAGGTATATACTGTGGCCCAGTAGGGACAGGTAGATGATACCATGGGATTCTTAGGTCTTGGGTCTCATTCCAGACAACTCCAGGGATTTGCTGTAATGCCTGACAGCCGTGTGTGGAGAACTGGGGTACAGCTATGGGTACTGGTGCCTCATTGGCTCTGCAGCATGGGTCTGTCTGCTCTGCTCTGCAGTGCCTGGTGCGTGGGTGGGCTGGGCACACAGGCTGTTTGGGGAATTACTTTTGCTAATCCTGTGAGCCAGAGGTGCAATCTTCATGCTCAGCCAGGTTGGATCCAGTCCCCGCTTGTGATGGGGACACATGCATGGGCCACTTTTTAATTGAAAGGTAGCCACTGTAATGACATGGATAGGGGAGACTAGAGCCAGGAGAAAGCTTTACTAGGTGTGTGTGTGTGTGTGTGTGTGTGTGTGTGTGTGTATGTAAGCACATAAGCATAGGCTCCCAAAGATGCTAGCAGAGTGTGCCAGATCCCCCATGAACTGGAGTTAACAGTTCATTGTGAACCACATGATGTAGTACTGGGAACTAAACTTGGATCCTATGAAAAAGCAGTAAGTGCTCTTAGCTGCTGAGCCATCTCCCCAGCTCCTCTTAAACACTTTAAAAGTAAATGTTTTACAGAGGGAAATAAAACACAATCCCCAGACATGGGGGACATGAGGTGCCTTTGTATTGACCGTCACAGAGTTGGATGTATTAGATGACCAGCATCCAAATCGAGACAAGATTACTGGTTCTTCTCTAGAAGATCCCCAGTGTTTCCTGTCTTGCAAATGATCTCTCCTAAGATGTATGGGATCACTTTGCTTGGATATATGCATAAATGGGCCCCCACAGTATGACTGTCAAGGACCAGCTGCCTCCTACTCCTGACTTGACTCCCCCCAGGGACTGTACCCTTGACTCACGACTGTCATCATGACTCTCCAGCTTTGGGACATACATCTATGCCACTGTGTTTTTTTTTCCCCCAGGGTCTGGTTGCTTTCTGTATCTCTCTGGGTATCAGGTTTCTTTGACCCTAAAGCCAGGTTTGTCTCTAGAGCACAGCTATGTAAGACTATAATTTTGCTGGACGTGAGTGTCTTAGGGTTTTCCTGTTATGAGGAGACACCATGACCAAAGCAACTCTTGTAAGGACAACATTTAATTGGGGCCAACTTACAGGTTCAGAGGTTCAGCCCAGGATCATCAAGGTGGGAGCATAGTATCGCCCAAGTGTGCGTGGTGCAGGAGGAGCTGAGAATTCTACATCTTCATCTAAAGACTGCTAGGAGAAGACTGCCTTCCAGAGAGCTAGAATGAGGGTTTTAGAGCCCATACCCACAGTGACACACCTACTCCAACAAGGCCACACCCACTGCAACAAGGCCTCGTCCACTCCAGCAGGGCCACACCCATTCTAACAAGGCCACACCTCCAAATAGTGCCACCCCCTGGACCAAGCATATTCAAACCACCACAGTGGATTTTGAGAGCCCCCAAGCTGCATCTGGTAGTCAGCAGACACTGAACAAAAACATCTAAGAAAGAGAGACTCAACGAACACCTTAATGTCATGCCCAGGGTTTTATCTACCCTTCACTTGGGAGTGGCTGCTCTGGAGATCCTGGGATGGGAGGGTGTGTGACCCTACTTCTTTGATTGGACTCTCTGACCTGGCCATGGTAGGGATGTCCATATGTTGTGTGTGTGTGACATTCTACCTTAATAAGACCTCAGTATAGGAAGGATGCTTCAAATAATAAGGGTGGGCATTGGTGGTCCCCCTCGTGGCTGTTATGAATGCAGTTGCCACAAGTGACTTATATACATTTCTGTTTGAAAACCTCGTTTCTGCTCTAGAGGTGGAGCTGTTTGTCCAGCTTAATGCATGAGACGCCTATGGCACCTGCCCCATTTACGTTCCCATCCGCCACGGGAGAGGGATCCGTGCATGTCTCCTCATCTCTGGGTAGATAAGGAAATAACGGTCTCTATGTGAGGAGGAGTGAAATGCGGACCAATGCAATAGCAAGGGAGTATCTGGAAAATGATGGAGAAGAGCTAGGGCGTGGCTCAGTGGCAGTAGAGCCTCCCGCCTAGAGTGCCCAAGTGGTGGTGGTGGGGAGGGCGGGTTGGGGGTGTGGCTTAGTGGTAGAACATCTGCCTGATCTACCTAGCAGGGCCCTGGCTCTTATCCCTAGGACACACACACACACACACACACACACACACACACACACACACAGAGAGAGAGAAGAGAGAGAGAGAGAGAGAGAGAGAGAGAGAGAGAGAGGAAATGCTGTAGACTGAGCAACCAGATGAAGCAAAGGTCTTCATATCCTGTTTAAAGATATCGTGGACGTTTCCAGAATAAGCACCTCCCCCACAGGGACAGGGAGCAGTTTCATGGTTGTACCCACCCAGGCTGGTATGGGTGGGGTGGGGTGATGAGGAGGGACTGAAAATGGGAACAGAGTTTCCTTTTGGGGGGAGTTGAGAAAGTTCTAGAAATAGAGGGAAAAGGCACATCCAGGAAGTTACACATCCCCGAAGGTACTTAAAGCCAGGGACACACGTACCACAGTGGCTAAGATGGGGAACATATGACCAAGATGAAAAATGACCACAGGGCTGGAGAGGCGGCTCAGTGGTTAAGGGCACTGGGTGCTCTTACAGAGGACCTGGGTTCCATCCCCGACACTCGCAACCGTGTGTAACTCCAGTCCTAGGAGATCCGGGGTCTTCTTTTGGCATCCGTGGGCACTGCGCTTTTCAGAAGGCCGTGTTTACCATCTTCGTTTGGGTGTGCATCCCTCTGGTTAGGTTGATGGATCCGCCGCTGGTGTTTGGTGGGAGAAAAACTCCCGTTCTTTTAATTCCTCTGCTGTCGAGAAGCAGAATTAAAATTCCCCTTCTTTTTCCGCAAAGCGGTTCAGGTAGGAAATGATGGATGTGAAACTCTGTAGTTAAACGTCGGTAGATGCAGAGATAGATCAGACACCGTGATGGATTGGCTGTCGCTGGCATCTTGCTACCAAAGGGAAGAAAGTGGTGTTTAATCACGTCCGGAAAAATAAAACGGGGATGATGGATTTGACGGCTTCTGGTGTGGAGTGACTCATTAGGGCCACTGTTGTTTGTTGTTGTCCCTTAATGAAGGAGCCAGGGCCTCTTGTCTCACTCTTGATTGAGGACCTGCAGAAGAGACATGATTGTTACTTTAAAAAAAAAAATTAATGTAATCCGTGGTGGTATAGCACTCACCCTGTAACCCAGATTGGCCTGGAATCTAAGGCGATCCTCCAGCCTCAGCCTCCTGAATGCTGGGATTACAGGTGTGACTGTCCATGTCTGCCCGAGTGTTTGCTGTCAAGGGCCACCTCACTGTTGGACCTGCTGGAAGGGATGCGCTGTGGTTGCCTAGTGACGATTTGATCACCAAGGCTTGTGTCCAAGTCACGAGTCTATAGACTACCACCTTATTTGGCTTGTCTCTGAGTCCTCCCCAATCCCCCCTTTAGGTTCAGATTTGGGCTGGAGAGATGGCTTAGTGGGTAAAGTATTTGTCATAGGAGCCCAACAACCTGAGTTTGGATCCCAGCACCCATATAACCTTAGACATAGAGTTCCTTTCCACAGTTTTACCACTTCTGTGGAGACAGGCTCATAGCCACCCTGCCATTCACGGCAGCCACAAAGGAGGTGGAGGCTGAGGGAGTGCTAACCATCTGCTCATACGAAGGCCACTGCACATCTATGCCCACTTGAACTCACACATGGAGTTTGAAAAGCAGACTGGACTAGAAGCATGTTTTCAGGGGTTTCTGGAGAAAAAAGAAATTGGCAATGCTGTGTCAGGCAAGGCTTGGATTTGACTGTTGTAGGGAACACTGAATGGCCTACTCACATAAAGCCCAGGGCCTGGGTTGTCACTTGTCCCCTTTGTTCCCTACCCCACCACAAACAAACAAACAAACAAACAAACAAACAAACAACAAACGAGGACTGGTCATTAGCTACCCTTTCTTTCAAGAACCCTGTACCCAGGACAGGGTATTTTTTTGTATCAGTTTCTTCAACTTCAAGGAAAATTTGCAAGATCCAATAAATGACTTTTTTGTTTCCTCTGAAAAGCATTTGCAATATCGGGCATAGAATAAACGTCCTGTGAGTATCTCTGACACTAACATCATTAGTATCCACATCTGTATCCAAAGGGGGCGGGAAGGTGGGTAGGGAGAGTGGTGGTTTCCAGAGAGATGGGAAAGCACTTCTCTTTGCAACAATGAAGCCTGTCCCTTTGATTGATAAGCAAATAAAAGGTTTCCATTTAGAAAGAAAACAATGGAAAACTGCAGTAGGGGCTAACCACAGCCCCTTTGTTAACAACTGGAAAGAGGTCGGAGAAAGGCTGGTCTCTTGGGGCACCAGGCTGGGGGCCACCGAAGCTTTCAGAGTAACATTCAAGGAACTGGCTCTGATTAGGTCGCTTGGGGCTTAAATGGGAATTCTGTTTCACGCACCTGATGGTGGAGATCAAATGGAGTGGGTGGAAGGTGGTGGGGGCAAGCCTTTAGCCCCAGCACTCTAGAGACAGAGGAAGGAGGTTCTCTGTGAGTTCAAGGCCAGCCTGATCTTGATAGCAAGTTCCAGGGAATTTCAACTCTTGCTAGATTCATAATCCCCTAAGGACTTCAACCCAAATGTAGGAGTTTTAAATGACACTTTTCTCCCAAAGCATTTTTTCCCCTAACCCCAAACTGTGCCATTAGGCAAATGGAACAGGACCTTTCCATAGCATTCCAGATCTTGTTTGTTTCTCCGTGACAGTAAATAAGGCACACACTTTCTGGGGGAGCCAGGCTGGGACTTACTGACACAGAGGTAAAAGGCTGAGGAGGTGTTGGAAGAGGAAAGAGTCACAGCCCCACCTAGCACAATTTGTCATTGTTTATTGGCTCCTGTAACTGTCAATCAGAGAATCCTCGTCTCCATTGGCTATCCCCTACCTACTCTTCTTTCCCTTGTAATCCACCTCTAGCCTCTGGAAGATGGAGGGACGTGGCCTTGGAAATTGAGAGCCAGGGGAGAGATTGGGTTTTGAGCCATCCGGGGCCCACTGTACTATGGATTTAAACATTACCTTGGAACTGGGGAAGCTTTGTGATATTTTGGGAATTTTCTAGAAAATTTTATGGTCTTTGTAGTCAGAACTGGGCTTATGGTACACCCTGTTATTTATTTAACCATGTGACCCTAGACCTGTGACTTGGCCTCTGTGCCTCAGTTTCTCATCTGTCATAAGGAGGGGGGCAGAACGAGGTAGGAAATTCAAGCTAAGCCCGCAGAGGTGTTTTCTCTCTGCTGCATCTTATAGTCTATCCTGTGAACAGAGGTGAGTTTTATATGTAGAAATGCCGGGTTGTGTATACCTTTCTTACCTTTATATATATTTAGTTTAGGTGGAGTCCTGTGTGCCTTGACCTCTCTATGTAGCTGAAGATAACTTTGAACTTCTGATCCTACTGCCTCTACTTCCCAAGGGCTCGGATTATAAGTGTGTGCTGCCATACCCAATTTATGGGGTGCCTCATCCTAAGCTTGAGTGTCAGTGGGGTCAAACACTGAGTGGGCCAAACAAAGCAGACCTGGGTGTCCTAGTGGACCCCCAGACTTCAGTCAACAACTCTTGGTTGTGAGAAAGTTGGTCAAGTAGTGGATGTGGTTCCCCGTTTCTCCGTTCACCTCCTCACTGCCCGTGATGATCCTCCGGCTGGCTGTTCAGCACCTCGAGGCTTAGGGGAACCCTCACCGCTGAGCAGGTTATGCGGAGATCAACACATCTCTCCCTGTCTTGTGCTAACCAAGGCTTTCCTATTACTCTCGTCCTCAGAGGTAGGATGGGGCACAGCTTGCTGGTCCTTTAATTCTACATAACAGGAGATACAGGCATGTGGTCCACGGGAGTTTCTCCTAGTTCATGAAAGGACACAATTCATTGTTAAAGTCCCAGGAAGCAGGCTGGGGTGGTAATGTCCAGGTCTGCGAGTGACCTATTTCTTGGGCTATCTTTGGCCATGGATTCTGTTTGGCATAGGGGAGAGGGGGATTATGAGTCACTCATTCCTGGGAATCTTAGTGGGGCTGCAGCAGGCTAGAGAGATGAGGAATCAGGGGAACACAGAAAGAGAAGGGAGCCCCTCACCCTGGAGTCTGGTGAAAGCCTGTCATTAGCTGGATGCTGAAAATTTTTAGTACAGCTAATAAAATTTGCAGTGAGAGGGGACAATATTTGCCTAGAGGTGACAATATTCTTACTACACAATGTTATTTGAAATGGAAGTTATCATGGCAAGAATCTTAAGGCTTAAGTCCCATGTATCTCACCTGCAAGAGAACATTCTTTCTTTTCTGGATGTGAGCTTGTAACCTTTTGAGAATCCCACACACGTTTGACGAACTTTGCTTAGACAAAAACAGTGTGACCTGATGTCTTTACGCAGGGCAATCTCATCAGCCCGTGATCTTGTCCGGGGTGTGCCTGGAATCAGTCTAGGATCTCATTTCCAAAATGAAATGAAATAAAATAAAATAAGCATCTTTCAGAAACCCTTCGAACAATGGAATTTCAACTTTAGAAACTAGCGGATATCCACGGCTATCGATGTTAAGACAGTTGCAGGAGTGGGGCTGTGGATCAGTAGGTAGAGTTCTTGCTCAGCCTGCACAAGTACCCAGTTTTAGCCCCAGCACCCAGGCAGTGTACACCTGTGATCCCAGTAGCCCAGAGGTGGAGGCAGGATGATCAGAATTTCAAGGTCATCTTTGGCTATGTATCGACTTTGAGGCCAGCCTGGATGGACTAAGACCTTGTCTCAAAACACAAAACCAAACCAACAAATTCCCTATTGAGAGCGCTGCCCCCGTGTCTGGTGTGTGAGCTGTGTGTGTGTGTGTGTGTGTGTGTGTGTGTGTGTAGTTTTTTTCAGTGTCTCCCCATCCCTTATATTTAATTCTATGTCAAAACCTTGTCTTCATAAATTCCAATTCTTCCTTCTGACTGGTCCTGAGATTCTTTTCTACAAGGGGATGAGAACTTGAGTGTGGATCTAGGGTACCTCGTAGGCCCAGTGGTGGTGGTAGCTCAGACTCCTGTGGCTGCTACCAGGCCACTGATCCTCTTAGGGACTTGTTTCTGACTGCCCTCTCCATGATGATCTGATGTCTCAGGGTTTCTACTGCTGTGATCAAACAGCGTAACCAAAGCAACTTGGAGGGGAAAGGGTTCATTTGGTTTACATATGCTGAGTCATGGACCCCTGAAGGAAACCAAGGCAGGGGCTCAAAGTCCGTGGGAACCTGGAGGCTGGAGCTAATGCAGAGGCCATGGAGGGGTGCTGCTTACTGACTTGCACCCCATGGCTTGCTCAGCCTGCTTTTTTATAGATCCCAGGACCATCAGCCCAGGGATGGCTCCACCCACAGTGGGCTGGGCCCTCCCTCACCGATCACTAATTGAGAAGATTCTTCAGAGGCTTGCCTTCAGTCAGATCGCATGGAAACATCTTCTCAACTGAGGCTCCCTCGTCAGGATGATATAAAACTAGCCAGCCCACCTTTCCATCCCTCAAAGGACTCTTGGATCTGGAGGAAGTAACTTCAGATCACATTAGGGAGCGTGGGGCACTCGCCGTGATGGGGTTGGCCTTTGGCCTGTGTTCTTGCTAACAGTTTTCAAATACAAAGTCGGTTTACCTTTGGCTCGAATGGAAGTCTTATAATTAAACATTTATAACCAAAGCGGACTTACAATTGGCGGTGCTTGCATTACAACAACAACAACAACAACAACAGCAACAACAACAACAACAAAACTGTCAGCAGCTGCCACTAGAGCTAAATAACCCATTGAAACCACAAGAAAAATGTTTTTTGTTTTGTTTTGTTTTTGTTTTTAACTCTTAAAAATCTGTGAACAATGGTAGACTTTATTTTATTTGTTTTCTCTTGTGGCTTAGAGACAACAAACCGGGAAGCAGTGTGTACCATGAAGTAGAGCCGGGTTGGAAGGACAGGCAGTGTGTGGGTGGATTCCCCAGCTTCTGTGGCCGTTTGCCAGGCCGCGTGCCTGGGGAGTGCTATGCCTACTTGGGGTGTCCGTGGGTTAAAGAAGTGCCCTTTATTAATTCCCAAGTTTTCTCCTTGCCGTGGAAGATGGAGTTAGGCCCCATGTTGAGTGCACGCTGTGAAATGTGGCTCAGGAAAGCCTCCTCCTTATTAAAAAGATAATGGATGTTTTTGTTTTGTTTGGTTTTTCGAGACAGGGTTTCTCTGTGTAGCCCTGGCTGTCCTGGAACTCACTCCGTAGACCAGGTTGGCCTCGAACTCAGAGATCCACCTGCCTCTGCTTCCCAAATGCTGGGATTAAAGGCATGCTCCACCACTAGGAAGACTGTAATTTTTAAATCCAGGAAGTATTCTTATTTATTTTGTTCCCTAGGACCTTGTCAGCCTTGCAAGGGGACAGTGATGCCAGGGAATGGAACAGACGGGGGACACACAGAGCTGCTGTTTTTTTTTCTGGTACCTTGGTCTTCTACTTCCCTCTTTCTTTCTTTGTTTTTTTCTTTGTTTCTTCCTTTGTTTCTTTCTTTGTTTCTTTGTTTCTTTGTTTCTTTCTTTCATTTTTTAAATTTTTTTTTTTTTTTTTTTTTTTTTTTTGTTTTTCGAGACAGGGTTTCTCTGTGTAGCCTTAGCTGTCCTGGAATTCACTCTGTAGACCAGGCTGGCCTCGAACTCAGAAATCCGCCTGCCTCTGCCTCCCAAGTGCTGGGATTACAGGCGTGCGCCACCACGCCCAGCTTTTAAAAAAATTTTTAAAGATTTATTTATTTATTATATGTAAGTACACTGTAGCTGTCTTCAGACACACCAGAAGAGGGCATCGGGTCCCATTACAGATGGTCGTGAGCCACCATGTGGTTGCTGGGATTTGAACTCAGGACCTCTGGAAGAGTAGTCAGTGCTCTTGACCACTGAGCCATCCATCTCTCCAGTCCCTCCTTCCCTGTTTCTTACATTCTATTGAGGGTAGTTTTCTCTCCTGCTGTGTGTGTGTGTGTGTGTGTGTGTGTGTGTGTGTGTCTGTCTGTCTGTCTGTCTGTCTGTCTTTATTATGGGTGTTTATAGATGGAATCACAAACCTTTTGTGTGTGTGCGGTCACGAATGTGCCTGTACACGTGTATGTATGTGCCGTTTTTGTTTTTTGTTTTTGAATATGCCTGCCACGTTAATAGTAGTCAACAAGAGACTGGTAGAAATGAGCAGAGGTGTCGGAGCAGTTAGAGCAAGAGTTGTTCTTGCAGATAACCTGGGTTTAATTCCCAGCACCTACTTTGTGACTCCCAACCCGCCTGCGACTCTAGACCCAGGGGGTCTGAGACCCGTTCTTGGCCTCGGTAGAAACTGTACTCCTGGGGTGCACACATAGGCACACACAGACTCATAAGGAAAATAGACGTGAGGATTTCACACCACCACGTTTAGGTCTTTTCCTCTACTCTCCTGCCTCCACCCTCTTCCATCTGGCTTCACTCTTTGGTGCCTCTCCTGTTCTGTTTAGCGGTGTCTGCCACAGGTAAATTGTATCAGTTTTTGTTTGTCTGAAAATGCTTTTATTTCGTTTTTTATCCTGGAAGGGTATCTCTCTTGTTTAATAGAAATCTAAGCTGGTAGTTATTTTCTGTCAGCACCCTGAATATATCATTATGCTGTCTCCTGGCTTAGACTGTTTCTGTCGAGGAGTTACTGTCAATCCAACTTTTTTACCCCTTGCTCTCTCACTTGAGGTAATTTTTCTTCTGTGATTGCTTTTTTTTTTTTTTTAAATGAAAAATTTTGAGGTGTAATTTTGATACCATAAGACACATCCATTGTGAATGTGCACGTTGATGAGTTTTGACGGATCCCGTCACCTGACTAGCCTGGGGAAGGGGCCGGGAAACTGTGATGACTTTCTCACCTTTGTGCTGGGAACTCTTCTCCGTGTTCACTCTCAGGTATCATGTACTCTGGAGGATGTGGGAGTGAGTGTGTGTGTGTGCGTGCACACGTGTGCATGCATGCACATGTGCATGTGTGTATGTGTGGGAGCCTGTGTAGTCTTAGGTCCACATTGGGTCCTCTGTTGATCTCCACTTATTTTTTAAGGCAGACCCTCTCTCTGGCTCTCACTGATCAGGCAAGATTAACTGGCCAGCAAGCCTCAGAGATCTGTCTGCTGCCCTTTTCCATGCTGTTCACTGCCGTGCCTGGCTTTCTTGTGCCAGAGCTGGGGATAGAACTCAGGATTTCAGAGTTGGGTTTCAGTGCTTTGCTGACTGAGCCTTCCCCCTAGCCCCCTTTTCTAGAGTTTAATAGAGATGCAAAGACCTGTCTGGCATTATGATGCTTAGATTTAACCGGCTACGTGGAATAACCCAGAATCACCTAGGTATATCAGTGTGCATATGTATACACATTTGTGTGAGGGTGCATTTGTGTGTGGGGTGTGTCTATATGCACACACACACATATATGGGTGTTCATGTGTCTGCATGCACCTATGAATATATATATGTACATGTGACTGTGCATACGTATACGTGTATGTGCATGTGTGAGGGTTGCATGCATGTATGCATGGAGGAACATTTTGGTGTGAGTATTCATGCATGTATGCGCATGTGTGTGGTGTGTACGTGGACCACTTTTTTTTTTTCTTTTGACTCTGCTGAATACTTGACAGAAATGATTTGAGGGGAAGGTTTCATTTTGGCTCAGTTTAGAAGACACACAAGTGTTGGGTGAACTGATACTTTGAAGGGTGGTATTGGCTTGGTTAGAATATGAGCAGTGGTGTCTGAATGTTCAAGGGATTTACACTGATGACATTTTTTTGGAGACGGTCTCTCTCTATAGCCTTGGCTATTCTGGAACTCACTCTGTAGACCAGGCTAGCCTCAAACTCAGAGGTCCATCTGCCCTCTGCCTCCCAAGTGCTGGGATTAAAGACGTGCCCCCGCACTAGCTGGTGTGGTATGGATTTTAAGGGAGAGCATTCTGTGGATTGTCTTGTAGGTTTCTGAAGGGGGATGCTGTCTTCCACTCCTTCGTTCTTTTCTTCCTCCTGTAATGCTGACAGTGTTAGCTTAGTTGGAGGCACTGGTCTTGGGAGATAGCCTGGGCTCACAGCTGCCAGCAGCCTGCCATGTGTGTCTTTTTTTAAGCCTTGGTTTCCTCAGTCTCGTGGTCAGGGCATCGCTCTGCTGTCTTCAAGACCACTCGCAACCTGCACACTTTCCTGACATTGTTGTGAGATCTGCAGGACTGTTTTCAGGGTCACTCAGAACCATCAACCTGAAATTAACTCAAACATTGGAAACCACAGGGCAGAGCAGAGTGTCTCTCCTGGTGTTTCCCAGACGGCAGGCCAGAGAGAGATGCTTTGTGAAGTGTCAGGGCTCTGTGACCACATGTGTTTGAAGGGGACTTCAGATTCCTGTGTGTGCATGTGTGTGTGAATTTGCATATGTATGGTTGTGTGTGTGTATGTGTGTATGAGTGTGCATGTGTATGGTTGTGTGTGCATGCATGTGTGTCTGAATATGCATGCATATATGAGTATGCATGTGTGTGTGGTTGCATGTGTGTGCATATGTATGAGTGTGCATGTGTATGGTTGTATGTGTGTACACATGTGTATGGTTGTGTGTGTGTGGTTGTTTATGTATGTGCATGTGTGTATATGTGTGTATGTGCTTGTATATGGTTGTGTGTGTGGTTGTGTGGTTGTGTGGTACATGTATGTGTATGTGTGTGTGCATGTATATGGTTGTGTGTGAGTGTGCATGTGTATGGTTGTGTGTGCATGTATGTGAGTATGTGTGTGTATGGTTGTGTATGTGTGCATGTGTGAGTGTGTATGTATATGGTTTGTGTGGTTATGTGTATTCATGTGTGGGTGTGCATGTATATGGTTGTGTGTGTGTGGTTATGTGTGTTCATGAATATGGTTGTGTGTGTGGTTGTATATGTGCATGCATGTGTGTGAGTGTGCATGTGAATGGTTGTGTGTGTGGTTGTATGTGCATGTGTGAATGAGTGTGCATGTGTATGGTTGCGTGTGTGCATGAATGTGCATATGTGTGTGTGAGTATGCATGTGAATGGTTGTGTGTGTACATGGGTATGTGTGTATGTGTGTGAGTGTGCATGTGAATGATTGTGTGTGTGTGCATGTGTCTGTGTGCATGTGCATGGTTTTATATGGTTGTGTATGTGTGTGTGTGTGTGTGTGTGTGTGTGTGTATGTGTGTATGGTGCAAGCATATAAGTGTGTGGGTTCCTGAGCTCACGCACATGCCCTGGGATGTCAGAAGAACACAGGGAGTGCCTCCCCCTCCTCCATCAGTCTTTCTGCCTTCTCATTTTGAATCCCTCACTGCACCAGAAGCCCCGTGTTCACACTGAGTGAGCTCATAGGGTCCCCCTGTCTCCACCCCCAGATGCTGGGGTTATAGGCGTGTGTAACCATGCCTGGCTTTTTACAGGTGCCAGAGGTTCAAACTCAGGGCTCAGGCTTAGAGAGAAAGCGCCGTTAACCACTCGCACGGCCCACCTCTCCCACCCCAAGCCCTTGCGCCCCACATCCTTCATCCGCTGTCTACTCTCGGAGGTGCCCAGTGCACACGAGCTTAGTGAACGCTCCCCTTTTGTGGGAGGGCAGGTGACTGTCACCAAAGCCCAGAGGTGGCAGAGGGCCTTAGGATGGTGCGTGCTGTGCTGACTCTGCTTGTCACCATGCCATGGCCAATCGCAGTGCCCTTTGGGTTGTCCCTGCCTTGTTAATCACTCTTTGGGCAGGTTCTCTTCATGTTCTTCCCCAGGAACGGGGCCAGGCCCGACAGAAGACGGCCCTTGTCTTTGCTCAGTGTCTTGTTGTTTTGCGCATGCACGTGGCCCTGGAGAGCTGAATGGAGCTTTCAAGTAGGACTTGTTTAAACGGAGATGGGGGCGCTCTGGCTCAGACCCACCTATGTAGACGATGCCCTGTTATGAATGCCAAGTTGCTGTTAAAGACCATGGCAGCCTGTCTTTAAAAAAAAAAAGCTGGTGTCTGGAATAGACTGGCATTGAGTTCTTGTCAGCTGAGTTCTCCACGGCAAGCCTATAGGAGCCAGCAATTGCACAGAGATAATGAAAGGGGTACTCACCTAGACCAGATGTGTGTGCATGCATGTCTCTCTCTCTCTCTCTCTCTCTCTCTCTCTCTCTCTCTCTCTCTGTGTGTGTGTGTGTGTGTGTGTGAGAGAGAGAGAGAGAGAGAGAGAGAGAGAGAGAGATTTCTGATTATTCCTATCATTCCACTGTTAGCCAGGATGCCAAGAGCGAGCAGTCCCTTGGTATTGCAATTAATTGGGAGTAGGGGTCTGGGTGATCTTTGAAGGTCTTTTCATATAGGCTATTTGTGATAACATTTTCCTTTTTCTTTTTGGCTTAAAACTTAAAAGAGAACATTTCTGTCCACAAACACGACGCAAAGGAAGAAAAGGAGACCGTCCCCAACCTATGTGGAAGCCGAGGGCATCCGGGTCCTTTGCTTCCGTTTTTTTTTTTTTTTTTTTTTTTCTCAAGGAGCCCATAGGACGTCTTGATGAGTGCCAGTTTCCAATCAGGATCGAAACCGTGAAGCAGCTCTGGGTTAAGAAGCGAGGTCTTAAATGCCGGGTGCTGTGCACAGATGCTTTTCTTCCCCTCTGTGAAGCTAACAAGAGACCTTTCAATGCAGAGGTTGAAATGATTCGATGCTGAATTGTACTCATTAAAAACTGAGACTACACCTCACCATCCAAGCCCCCCGAGCAATCCGAACAGAAGGCTCCTTGCGTATTAAAAGAAATAAGTACTTTGAGTTTAATAGAAAGGCAGCAGCCGGCCATTGATGGTTCTAGGGAATTCTGGAGCCGTTCCTAATTGGGAGGTGGGGGGTCCGAGTGGGGGCGGCCTCTGTGCGTTTGAACAGTAAGGACAATGAGGTAGGAGGTTGTCAGTCCGGGAGGTGGAGAGGGGAGAATAAAGCAGGGACCAGAGGGAGAGAATGGGGAGGGAGGGTCTGCGAGTTGAGAACCAGTAAAATAAGGGTAACAGCCACCTTGGGAACGGCAGGCTGCCGGGGGCGGTAAGGGGGGGGGTAGAGCCTGATACTTGGGGACGTTTGTGGGAATCACAGCTTGGGCTCAGTGACTAAAGGAAATCAAGTTTGTAATTCTGCCCAGTCCAAGAAGGCACAGAGGGGCTGGGGGTAAGGGGTGGGAGGGGGTGTCCTGGGGAGGCCTCTAATGAGCGACACAGAGAGGTTCGCCAGCTAGGCCAAGACAGGGGTTTGCGTAAGAAAATAATTTCATCAAGCAAGAAAGTGCAGGGTGATTCCTCCCCACTTGGTGTGTGTGTGTGTGTGTGTGTGTGTGTGTACATGTGCATGCCAAGCATGCTCATTCTTTCTTTACTTTTCCAGTTTCCTGAGTGTGTTTACTGGACCAGATCATGCCTTTTACACATGAGTCTCCTGGGATAGATGATTTTCAATGGTCCTGGGATTGTTTTGTTTTGTTTTTTTTTAGAGCAAGGAGTTTGGTGTGTGTGTGTATGTGTGTGTGTGTTGTGCAATGTTTGGAGACTGTGTGTGTTATGGTGTCTGTGTTGTGTGTGTGTGTATATATGTGTGGTGTGATGTATATGTTTGTGTGATGTGTGGAGTATGTGTGATGTGTGTGTGTGTGTGTGTGTGTGTGTGTTATGGTCTGTATATGTGTGATGTGTGTGTGTTGGTGTGTGTATATGTGTGGAGTATCAGCCGGTGAAGGAGGACCTAAATTCAATGCTCAAACCCTAAAAAAAACGAAACAAAACAAAACCCAAAATCAAAAAGTCTTGGTTGTGGTGGTGCTTGCTTGTAATACCAGTCATGAGACAGACAGACAGACACATGGACCCCTGCAGCTTGCTGGTCAGTCTACCCTACTTGGTGAAGTTCAAGACAACAAGAGATCCTAACTCTGAAACACAGATGGACAGCATCTGAAGAACAATTCCTGAGGGTGACCTGTAGCTTCCACACAAATATGTATAGATTCTCACACACAAACACCTGAGTGCATGTGTGCATGCATGTGTGTGTGTGTACATACACACAAACCACATAACACATATACACACTCCACACACATATCATGCATACTACACATTCACCACACAGCACATACACACATACACACCACACACACATAACACAGATATACACCACACACATATGCATACATACCATGCATATATACCACGCGCACACACACACACACACACACACACAGGTACACACATTATATACACACACATATACACCACATACACACACCACACACATGCATACCACACACATACCACACACACATGTGTACCACATATATACCACACACACATACCATACACATGCACACACACACATCACACACATACACTTCATACTCCATACATACATGCACACCATAAAGATACACCACGCACATCACCTCCCCCCACCACATGAACATATAAAGACACACACTGGTGTTCAACATACAAAACAAAGCATAAGACCAAGGGTGTGCGAGCGCCCTGGAAGTGCACAGCGACGCTGGTAAATTCACTGCTGAGCCGCTGCAGCTCCAGTGCCCGTGTTTCTGGCAAATGGGCTGTAAGTGGCTGCAGCTCGTGTTGTTCCAATGTCGCAGCATTTATCAACTGCTTTGGAACTTTCTAGAACTCCTCCCCAGGGTGATTAGTATTGGAGAGACAAGACTCAGAGTAGAGCAGGGATCAACATGATTTTTTTGAGGAGGGCCAGGTGATGAATACTTTAGCTTTGCCAGCCATTCCTCACCACACTTAGATCCTCAGCTGCGTGGCAGTGTCTGTGTGATGAGCCTGGCTCTGTGTGTGTGTGTGTATGTGTGTGTGTGTGTGTGTGTGTGTGTGTGTGTGTGTGTTTCAGCGGCAGGGCCGGGTGTGAAATCAGCTGGGAGAGTGTTTGCCCACCATGTAAGAAGCCCTGGATTCCACCCCCAGCACCATACACACCAGGCCAGGTGGTATTCGCCTATAATCCCAGCATTCAGGAGGCGGAGGCAGGCCGATCTGCAGTTTAAGGTTATCTTCAGCTACATATCAAATTCTGGGCCAGCCTGGGTTACATGAGACTGGGATGGGAGAGGCAGGGGGAGAAAGAGAGAGAGAGAGAGAGAGAGAGAGAGAGAGAGAGAGAGAGAGAGAGAGAGATTCGGTCATATAAGCATGAGCCACATTCAGCCCAGGGGGTACAGGTTGTGGCCCCTTGGAGCAGCCACAAACCACGTTGGGACCAGCGATGTGCACACAGGGAATAGCTTTTCATTTTTATTTTATTTTTGCCTTTTATATAACATTTTGTTTATTCTTTCAGAGCTGCTTACACACACAAGATGTATTTCAGTCATACTGACCACCTCTTTTGCCTCTTCAATTTCACCTGGATCCTCTTTTCCAGATCCTCAATCTCTCTCCCAATTCATGTCCCCCCGCCTTCTCTTTTGAATAACCCACGGGATCCAGTAAGTGATACCCATATAAGGTGACTGCGGAGCCATCTAGGCAAGCAAGGTCAGCCAACCAAGGACCACACCCTGCAAGAATACCAGGTCTCTTTCCTCTGGCAGCCAATGACTGTCAACAACTCTTCAGTTAGGGATGGGAGTTCACATGTCTCTTCCACTTTAACTAACTGAAGCTCTCCTCATTGTGTAAGATGTGTGTGTGTGTGTGTGTGTGTGTGTGCACACTGGGGTACATGTGGAGGTCAGATGACAACTTGGGAGAGTCAGCTGACTCTTTCCACCACATGCATCTGCCCGGGCTTGAACTCAGGCCATTCTGGCTTGGCAGCAGACGCACACGTCCTCTGGTCCATTTGGATGACTTAGTTTTTTTTTTTTTGTTTTTTTTTTTTTTTAAACAACTCTGGCCATTACATCAGCAGACCTGCACCCATTTGACTTCTTCAAGGTGGAAAGGAGCCAAATGAGCTTCTGGTTCTGAAGAGAGACCTGCTGGGATGAACCTCCAGACCCATTCAGTTAAACTTACATCTATTGACTCACAGCCCTGTGCTCCTAACTACGAGACCTTTTCTGATATTCCTTAAACTGGTCCCAGGGATGAGCATGGTCCCTGCATGAAGGACCTGGAAGCCAGGTATGGGCTACAGGGGACACTGATGTCAGAGGCCTCATCTCTGGAGTTGGTTTCCGAAGGGTTTATCGTGCCTTCTCCTGTGCTTAAGGCTTTATTGCTGTGAACAGAGACTGTGACTAAGGCAACTCTTATGAGGACATTTAAATTGAGGCCTGACTTACAGGTTCAGAGGTTCGATCCATTATCACCAAGGCAGGAACATGGCAGCATCTGGGCAGGCATGGTGCAAGAGGAGCTGAGAGTACTACATCTTCATCTGAAGGCTGATAGGAGAAGACTGGCTCCTCAGGCAGCTAGGAGGAGGGTCTAAAATCACACCCACGGAGAGACATCTCCTCCAACAAGACCACACCTCCTAATAGTGCCACTCCCTGGGCCAAACATATTCAAACCACCACATTCTATTTCTTGGCCCCCACAGGTTTATTCAAACACATGGGTCTATAGGGGCCATACTTAGCCATAGCACAATGCAAAATATATTTTATCCAACTTCAAAATTCCCCATAGTGTCATCAATGTTTAAATGTCCAAAGCTCAAAGTCTCTTCTGAGATTCATATAATCTCTTAACTGTAATCCCCTATAAAATCAACATGAAAAAGCAGATCATATACCTCTAACATCAGAGGTTATGCATTACCATTCCAAAATGGCATAATGAAGAAATATCAGATAAAAGCAAGTCCAAAAACCAGCTGGCCAAACTCTAAACTCTGCATCTCCATATCTGATGTCAAAGTGTTCTTCAGATCTCCAACTCCTTTTTGATCTTTGTTGGCTGCAACAAACTTTTTTCTGGGTTGGTTCCACTCCCTGATAGCAGCTTTCCTCAGCAAGTATCCCATGGCTCTGGCCTATCAAACATTTTGGGGTCTCCAAGCCAACTTCAAAATTACAGTTTCTTGTTCTAATGTCTGGGATCTACACTTGATCTTCTGGGCTCCTCCAAAGGGATTGGGTCACATCCAGCTCTACTCTCTGTAGCATTCCAGGCTCTGATTGCCTCCACTCCACTGCTGCTGCTGTTCTTGCTGATCGTCCCATGGTACTGGGTTACACTGGGGTCTTCTGCTGCAACTACACTTTACCAATAGCCTCTCCTAGGCTCTCTTTCATGGTGCCAAACCTCAACTCCTTTGCCTGACCCCTTCAGTCCTGGACCGTCAATTGCAACTGAGGCTGCACCTTCACCAGTGGCCTTCCCTGGCCTCACATAGTGCCGAGCCTCAGCTGCTCTTCATGACCCCTTCGTGCCTTCAAAACCAGTACCTCCTGGGTGACTCTTACACATTACCAAGTACAGCTGCAGCACGAGGTACAACCTTGGCTATCTCTAGAACATGGCTTCTTTGTGCTCTCAGGAAACACTTCCCAGAATATTTCACCTCAGTGATACTAGTCTCTTCTTAATCACCACTAATCATCACTAATTTCTTAGCTCCAGCTAACCAGCATCAATTATCCCTTCTATTCTGAACTATAAAGTCAGAGCCACATGGCCAAAGCTGCTGAGTTCTACTGCTTGCTGGAGCTGGAACATGCTCCCCTTGTTCTATTACATCATCACTAGCTTTCTGTTTTTTTAACTCCTTCACTGCCCAAGCTTGGCTGTCCCGGAACTTGTTCTGCAGATTGACCTTTAACTCAGAGATTTGTATGGCTCTGTCTCCTGAATGCTGGCATCAAGTCATATACCACCATGCCTGGACTTAAGTTTTTCTTCACCTAGGACTTGCTTTGTCCCAGGCTGGCCTTGAACTCAGAGATCTGCTTGCCTTTGTCTCCTGGGATTAAAGGCATGTACCTCCATGCTGGGGCTGAAGTTTTCACTGCCACTATTCCTCAAGATCGGGATCAAAAGCCTGTGTTTTCCATTTCTGGATTGTATTTCGTTCCAGATTTAAAGAGTCCAAGTGAAAATAATAACCAGGTAATAACACCTAACATGATATAAGTATCCCTTGTTCAATTGCAAACACAAACAGTAAGCTTGGCTGGTGGGATCTTACCAGAGGTCACCACTCTCTTAATCTGTTTATTTCCCTGAACAACGAAATTCATCTCCATTTTACTTCTTTGTGCCCTTTGCTCTTTGAACCATACATTTTGAACTTTTCTTTTTGAAGCTTGCTGTGCTTGATCAAGATGTTTTGCCTGAGATTAAACCAGAGAACAAAGTCTCTGCTGGGATTTTTTTTTGGAGACTTCCTTTATCAATGCAATTAATATAAATCTCTTTACCTTAGCCTCAGGTAGACTCTTCAAACACAGTCAAAAAGCAGCCACACTCTTCACCAAAATATCATAAAAATAGTCTCTTGGCCACATACTAGAATTCTTTTCCTCTGAAACCTCTAGAGTCAGGCTTCCACCATTCAGATCACCCTCAGCAACAAAGTCTTCCATATTCCTACTAGGATAGCCAATCAAGCCCCACTAAAGGCATTCCATGGCTTTCCAAATCTAAAGTCCCCAAATCTACATTCTTCCAAACAAAAGTATGGTCAGGCCTATCACAGCAATACCCCAGACCCTGGTACCAACTTGTCTTAGTTAGGGTTTTACTGCTGTAAACCAAGACTATGACCAAGGCACTTCTTATAAAGACAACATTTAATTGGGGCTGGTTTACAGGGTCAGTGGTTCAGTCCATTATCATCTAGGTGGGAGCATGGCAGCATCCAAGCAGGCATGGTACGGGAGGAACTGAGAGTTCTACATCTTTATCTGAAGGTCGTTAGGAGAAGACTGGCTCCTCAGGCAGCTAGGAGGAGGGTCTCCAAGCCTACACATGACACACTTCCTCCAACAAGGCCACACCTCCTAGTAGTGCCATTCCCTGGGCCAAGCATATGCAAACCACTTACACCATGGTATGCAGAGTCTTCAGTCCTGTTGGGAAGAGAGAGGTAAAGACTTGTTAAACCTCTTTGTTCACATTCTTCCCATAAGTCCCAGCATCCTGCCTCATGCATACTTTACTATGGGTCCTGGGAATCCTATTCATTCTAAGTCTGACCTGCATTTGCTCTGTGCTCCCTGAAGACAGAGGGTAGACCATTTGTTTTTGTGTCCTCCAAGGCTGACACAAGGTGGGAACTTTAGGGTCCCCTGCCCTGGCTGCTCTTGCAGGGGACCGAGGTTCAATTCCCAGCACACACGTGGCAACTCACAACTGCCACTAACACCTGCTCCAGGGTAATCTGACTCCCCCTTCTGGACTCTGCAGGTACTGCACTCACATGCATGCACACCTGCATCACACACACACACGCACAAAAAAAAATACAAGGACATTTGTGTACCTTCAACCTCCCCTTTGAATTTTGTAGATTTCATTAAGTTTCTGTAGCACTTTTCTATTTTCTGGCTTTTATTTAAAATCTCCAATCTCTTCCAGAAAGCAACTCCTGTTTGAGGTCACTATTGCATCTCCTTTGTGTCTGCCTTTCTCCCACGCTGGACACACCCAAGCCTCCCACACCTGGGGACAGCACTCTAGCTCCAGCTTGCAGCGGGTGTTGGTTGTCATCCCCAGGCCTGATCCTCTGCCTTGGGGCAGTTTGCCCTTCTGAGGAGCATGCCATTGTGTGGTCACAGGGCTTTGCAATCCATACCTTCTGGTGACATAGTACAGAAAAGGAGATGGGTGGACCTGTTTGAGGAAATGTCTCTGTTCATCTCTCATCCCCTGGTCTCCCATCAACATCATTCTTATCCCCACTGTGCCTGCCTCAGGTTTTCTCCTCAACACACATTGCTACTTTTTTCTGACACTGAGGCTCTAGTCTAGTGGGTGCAGGGTATTGCATGGCTCTTCATGCTGGTCCTTGCTGCCTATGCTGGTCACAGTCGCTCTCACATCTGGACACCATTTGGTTCAGCCAGAGTGTCAGCAGCTAGTGCGAGAGGGATCACTGTAGGGTCCCCAGAGGAGATGAGAAAGAGATCCAGTTCCTATGCTCTGAGTATTGTGTCCAGCTTGGAGGGGAAAGGTGGACCCCCTAGAGGCCTGCCCCTCACCCCCAGACGGGAGAGCCTGGCAGCACTCTCTAATGACAAGCTAGAAGAAGAGCTTCCAGGGGCCAAGGGCTTGATGGTGTGGAAGCTTGCAGGTGAGTCCGTTCAGGACGTCAGAACCTGGATACGGACAGCAGGTGTGGTGAGGAGACCCAGTTGCTCTGTCCAGGTGCTGGGCTTGGTTGGGCAGAGTCTTCCTCATGACTTCTGAAGACCCGGAGGCAGAGGTCAGCTGCACGAGGCAGCTTGCTGGTGGGATAATGAAGGGTGTGTCAAGGGTCATGCATGGCTAGAACCATTAGAACCCAGTTAAAGTCTGTGTGTGTGTGTGTGGGGGGGAACAGTGTAGCGTTGGAGATGACAGTGGGGGAGGGTGGAGATACTCAAGTTGTCCCCAAATGGTGCCATTGTAGACACTGCAGCCTCCACTGTGGCTGCTCCATTTTCTCATGCCTGCATCTTGCTAAGTGTGTGTGTGTGTGTGTGTGTGTGTGTGTGTGTATGTGTGTGCATGCATGCATATGCACACACATGGGTGCACATATGTATTGCATGGATCCTGGAGGAAGTCAGGGCTCTGTCTCTCTACCTTAGTTCCTTTGAGTCAGACTCCATTACTGAGCCTGGAGAAAGGCTGGTAGCCATCAAGTTCAGTGATTCACCCTACCCACCAAACCTCATAGCCTTTTTAAAAAAAATTATTCATTTTAATGCATATGAGTACACCACCATTGCTCTCTTCAGACACACCAAAAGAGGGCACCAGACCCCATTACAGATAGTTGTGAGCCACCATGTAGTCGCTGGGAATTGAACTCAGGACCTCTGGAAGAGTAGTTAGTGCCCTTAACCCACTGAGCCATCTCTCCAGCCCCACCTCCTAGGCTTATAGTTACACATGTATAGTCACTGCCACACCCAACTTTTTGTATGGGTGCTCAAATCCCAACTCAGATCCTCATGCTTGCAACCAGGCACCCCAGCTCCACTAAAGGCATTTCTTCAGCCCCATCCCTAACACCCGTTTCTCCAAGGCTTCCTGAGAGCACACCTTCCTTTTCATCATTAAATCAGATCAGTTGTCTGCTTCACCCTGACTGACGTTGCTCAAGCACTCTAGTGTCCCTGACCTTCCCAGATCCCTTGGCTGGTAGTTTGGACTCTTAAGGATAGGGTGCAGTTGAACCAACCGGAGACCACCGAGTCCAGCATCCACCTATGTAATGCCGGCACTGGATTTGAGAGGAACCATTTCTGTTGAGGGCTAGTTTCAAGGGGGAGTCATTCACATGGTGGCACCGGGAAGTTCACACAGTCTGATGGTGGCCACTCTTTTAAATTCCTCCCTCTGAAGACAAGGCAGCCGGCTGCTTGTCATTTCCATTCTGAAAGTTCCTCAAGCTCCTTAACATTCTGTTCCTCTCAGAGAGTTATTTTTGATCTAGCTCCTGCATTTTTCATTAACAGAGCAAGAAGGGGTGTTGTCTCCCCACCCCCAAGCCCCCACTCCCCGCCCTCTGGCGGCGGTGGCGGTGGCATAATATAAGTTATGAGACTGCTTATGGCAAAGGGGCTTCCTGACACATTTGAATAATAAAGGAATCCAGTAAGGTGATCTTGTTGATGGGTGATACTGGTGTTGGACCAGAGTCTTCAGCTGGGGCAGTAACAGCCACATCCATAGTAGTAGAAGCCTGGAGGTTCTTTAGTCTTCTGTCAACAGGGTTTATAGTCTCTAAACTCAGACACAGATTTGAAGCCTGAGAGTTGGATGGAGGAGGAGTCCTCTCTCAGTCAGGATCAAATACTCCCACACTTGCTGTAGATAGCTGTGCGCTCACCGCAGGAAACAGGAAGCTGTCACCACAACATGAGTTACGGCGGTCCTTTGTGATGCAGAACCTCTCCATGTTTAGCTGGAGACACCCTCAGGTCAGCCCGTGGCCAACCAACAGAGGGCACGGACTCAGGGATGCTCACTTTCTGCTGATGGTTTCAAGAGAAGACAGATGGAGAGATGTCTGTGTTTGACAAAGACCCCTCTTTTGCTGGAGGAGGGCGCTGGGGAGTCCTGCTCTGTCTCTCAGTGCTTATTCCCTCACTGGACCTGTTATTGCCTTTCATCCAGCAAGCCCTCAGCAACCCTCCTGTTTCTGCCCACCACAACTCTGTGGTTGTAGGTAGGTATGCAGCCATGCCTGGCTTCTTACAGGGATCCTGGGGATTTGAACTTAGGTCCTTGTGTTTACAAAGCAAGTGCTTTTACTCACTGAGCCACTAAGCTTCTACTTAACTTGATTGCAAAGCCGTGGGGAAGACGGCATAGGGCGTGTTTGGGAGTCATGTGCCTTTCAGGGTTCGAATACCATCTTCCTCCCTCTTTGTGCTGGGAACGTCTCAAAGAGTTGCTTTATGATTTTCCCTTTCCTGGTACCCCCCCTTCCCCTAAGTCTCATAAGTCCTCTTCCCTCCGCCAGTTCCCCAATCAACCCAGTCCCACTCCTCTGTCCCGGGAATCCCCTACAGTGCTGCATCAAGCCTTTCCAGGACCCGGGCCCTCTCCTTCCTTCTTCTTGGGAATGATTTGATATGTGGGCTGTGTTAGGGGAGTGCAAGTCAAAACAACCCTGAGGTTTTCACCTCACACCAGTCAGAATGGCTAAGATTAAAAAACTCAGGAGACAGCAGGTGTTGGCGAGGATGTGGAGAAAGAGGAACACTCCTCCACTGCTGGTGGGACTGCAAGCTGGTACAACCGCTCTGGAAATCAGTCTGGCGGTTCCTCAGAAAACTGAGCAAGACACTTCCAGAGGACCCTGCTATACCACTCCTGGGCATATACCCAGAGGATTCCCCGGCATGCAATAAGGATATATGCTCCACTATGTTCATAGCAGCCTTATTTATAATAGCCAGAAGCTGGAAAGAACCCAGATGTCCCTTGTGGAGGAATGGGTACAGAAAATGTGGTATATTTACACAATGGAATACTACTCAGCAATTAAAAACAATGAATTCATGAAATGTTTAGGCAAATGGTTGGAACTGGAAAATATACTAAGTGAGGTAACTCATTCACAAAAGAACACACATGGAATGCAGTCACTGATAAGTGGATATTAGCCCAGAGGTTCATCCCATTCTTGATGGATCCAGGAAATGCCTCCCGCACATCCAGCCACTTAAGAGGCATCCCAAAGCTGATTGATAACTGGGGTCACCTGACCTTCAGCAGGGTCTTACTGCTGGGGAAGAGCATCGAGATGCCTGGGACTGAGTCTGCCTGGAGCAAAGTCAGGTGTCTGCTACATAAGGCCTCCCTCTTAATGTTTGGATTGGAGGATGGGCAGGAAGGAGATATGACTGCTTCCTTGTGGGCTTGCACTGCTATAAACACTTGATCTCTTCAGTCTCTCAAATGATGTAGATGGGGCACACCGTCACCACGCCTGGCTGACTCTGTGCTTCTTGGCCAAAGCCCTTACATGGCTTTGTAAGCGTCTCAGGTCAGAGCCCGTGCTACCCTCGTATCCATGACTACTTCCACAGGGTCTGATGCTGAGCTGCAGGTTGGTCACTGCTGACATCCTGACCTCCTTCTGAGGGAAAGCTGGGCCAAAATGCCCAGCGGCCATTATTGACCCAGCATCATCATGACGTCACCATGAGTTCGGAAATGGACTCCAACATTAGCCTGCTATTGGGTTCCATCTAGCAAGCAGCCTGTAGAACAACGGGCAGTTATTTTTCTGAGCAACATAGGCACTCTCTGTTCAGCCACAGCAGTCCTGTGATGGAGAAGGAGGGCACCTTTCCCGTGGCTGTCTTATTAATGAAGTCCCGTTTGCTTTTATTGCCCATGCTCGACTATGCCCTTTGGTTTGAAATGATTTTCCCAAACGCGTGATCACTATGATTGGGGAGAGCTTTGGGATAGCCTGCTCTTTCTTGGCTTCACCATGGGAAAGTCTTTACTGTCTTTAAAAAAATGATTTATTTATTCTTATTTGTCATGCATTGGTGTCTTCTCTGGTGTCTTTTTTGGTGTCTGTGTGAGGGTATTGGATCCCCTGGAACTGGAGTTACAGACAGTTGTGAGCTGCCGCGTGGGTGCTGGGAATTGAACCTGGGTCCTCTGGAAGAAAAGCTAGTGTTTTGTTTTGTTTTGTTTTGTTTTTTGTTTTTCGAGACAGAGTTCCTCTGTATAGCCCTGGCTGTCCTGGAACTTACTCTGTAAACCAGGCTGGCCTCGAACTCAGAAATCCACCTGCCTCTGCCTCCCAAGTGCTAGGATTAAAGGTGTGTGCCACCACTGCCCAGCAAAGCTAGTGCTCTTAATCACTGAGTCATCTCTCCAGCCCACCAATCTTTACCGTCTTCTGTCTCAATCATGTTGTATTCTGCCTACTTCTAGTATCTTCCAAAATTCCTCACCACTGTCTCATATAGGCTGAAGTCATCCACAGTCTGAGGCCCAGTCCTGGCTCTGCTACTAGGGACCTGGGGACCCTTCGATATGTTATTGACTATTTCTGGGTCTCAGTTTTTCTTGTAAAGCTGCCATGTTGATTTTCTTATTCAGATGTCAAATCTTTTTTGGTCCTAGGGTAGAACAGTGCGTTTAGACAGGGCTCTCGATGGCCAGGAGTTTGTAATCTTTTTGAGATGAGGCTTCGCAGTGTAGCCACGGCTGGCCTGGAACTCACAGAGATCCTCCTGCTTCAGCTTCCCAAATGCTGGGGTTAACGGTGTGTGTCACCATGCCTAGCTTAGGTATTTGTAGTTGGTAGAATAGATGGACAATGGATCTGTGTTAGGCTCAGTGGATAAAACTGCTTGCTATATAAGCCCAAAGACCCGAGTCCAGTCCCTGGAATCCATATAAACAAGCTAAATCTGGTAGCACACACCTATGATCCTAGCAGATGGGACTGCCCAAACGCTCATTCAGTCCTGTAGCCTGGAATGCACAGCATGGTGGAAATGAGAGACTCTGCCTCAAAATCAAGGTGGGACGAGAGAACCCGGCTTCCAAATTCTCTCCTCTGAGCTCCACGTGTACCTTGTGTCACGTGAACTGCAGCCACTTTCTCCTGTCCCACCCTGGCACCACCACAATCGAGCGCACGAGGAAGGTGGACACAGGGACAACATCTCTGCAGATGCAACCCTGAGAAGAACCCGAATAAAGATGAGGAGCTGGTGTACAAAGTCTAGAAGAGAGCTTTGTAGGTGAGGGAAGGGCCACCCCTCCGGGAGCTACCCTAGGCCATTGGGCCTCAAGATGGTAGGAAGCTAGGCCAGCCTTACCACAGGAGCGGGTCTATGACCTTCTCAGACTACTAAGTCTCTGGCAGCTCTGGTGAGCAGGTGTGTGTGTGTGTGGGTCTCTTCTTTCTCCTTTCCCCTTCCCCATTTCTCCCCTCCTCTTCTCCATTCCCTTTCCCTCCCTCTCTCCACTGTAAGTTTTATTTATTTTTTATTTAATGTATGCATGTGCCACAGCAAACAGAGGTCAGAGGACAAACTTTTAGGAATGGGTTCTCGGTGTGGGGGTGGGGTGGGGTGGGGTGGAGAGATGGCTCAGTGGTTAAGAGCACTGACTGCTCTTCCAGAGGTCCTGAGTTCAATTCCCAGCAACCACATGGTGGCTCACGACCATCTGGAATGGGATCTGATGCCCTCTTCTGGTGTGTCTGAAAACAGCTATAGTGCATTCATATAAATAATAAATAAAACAAAAAAAAAAAACAAACAAACAGAAAAAGAAATTGGTTTTGCCTTCTACCATAGGGGTCCTGGGGATGAAACTTTGGTTGTCTGGCTTGGCAGCATAGTGAGTGCTTTTACCTGCTGAAGCACCTTTCTGGCTCCTACTGGCCTCTTAATGTGTCACCATCCAGCCTTAAAACCCAGAGGCATCTGCACCAAGCATTTCGGCCTGTGTCCTGAAGCTCTCCCAGGGCAGCTTGTATTACTGCAGGCTTCTTGCAAGCATTTCGGCCTATGTCCTGAAGCTCTCCCAGGGCAGCTTGTATTACTGCAGGCTTCTTGTTGCTGGTCTACGACTCTTGCATCTTTACAGAGGCGTGGCTTTTGCTGTGAATGCCTTACGCTGGGTTGCATCTTACCCTAGTTCTCTTTGCTGGGTACTCTGTGTTTCTTCCAAGTGGAGGTCAGCCTTGGAGGTCTGCCTTGGGGTCCCCTCTGATGCCTGTCGTGTTCCTTCTGGGTTACCCGTTCCTGCTGCGTGGGTAATAGTCCTGCACTTTAAGGTTGTTGCTCGTGGGGCTGGAGAGGTGGCTCAGCAATTGCGAGAGTATGAAAACACACGCTGTTCTTGCAGAGGACTCGTGTCTGGTTCCCAGCACCCATGGCAGGTGGCTCACAACCAACCTGTAACTCCAACTGCAGAGGATGGGAGGCCTCACCCCTGCAGGCACCTGACTCACTTGTACACACTCAATCCACATGCATACAATTCAAAACAAAAAAAAATTTTTTTTTAAAAAGGATCACTGTTCACTTAATATATTTCATGAGATGTGACGGGGGAAAAGTCTGATTCTTCTGGCTTACCCGTTGATATTGTTCTAACTGTTGACATCAGTTAGAAGAAGACAACAGTCACTGAGCAATTAACATCCTCAGCAGCAACAGTTCAGACCTTTTGAATGACCATATCCAGCCTTGCATTGCCTAACTGGTATCCAGACACTGTAAGATCACAGACCTGCTGCTATAGGATGCTGCCCCTTTAAGAGGCTAGATGCTGCAGTCTCGAAGAGATCTAGCCCATTCCCTGCTGCCCTGACCCAAGGCAGCCTTGAATAATAACTTTGTCTTATCTAGTTCCTTCCAGATTCTCCATCCCTATCTATCATCCTCCTTACTCCTAGCACATAGGCTAGGTCACAAGGCACAGAACCTATAGGAGCATTTGCCCTGATTCCATTGGATCAAAGCTCTTTTCCTAATCAGAATGCTGTCCCATTGCCTATGGCATGACGTCATCCCTCCCCTACTAAGACCCTTATCTGAAGGATAATTCATTTCAGCACCTTTTACCTAAACCTAAAGAGATGTCATCCAGCAGACTTGAACTGCTCAGCTGGCAATGTCCTGGCTTACTCAAACAGGGCCAAACAGTGAGAGATGCTTGTCAGAGGCTAGCCTGGTCTTCCACCACCCTGAGCCCTCTGACCCAGACTACCTACCCAAATGGACAGGCTCTGGCTCCTAGATCCCCCTGCAGTAATACCTAGCTTAGCTTTTGTACTTGTAAACCTTCTCAGAGTGTTTGATCAACATAGTCTGTAGAGGGACATCTGGTAAACCTCCTAGTCATGACTCAGCCAACCCCCGTTCACAAATCAACTCCTGCTCTCTCCCCTCTCTCTGTCTCTCTGTCCCCCTTTCCAAGTTCTCATGTAGCCCAGGGTGGCCTCCAGCTTGTGATCCTATCTCAGCCTACAGAGTGCTGAGACTACAGTAGCATTTCTTCATGCCTGATGCAATGATTTCTCTCTCATGAATTTTTCTTGGTGCATTTCTTTTTATACCCTAATATTGACCTTGCTGTCAGTTCACGTTGCCATGTGAGAGGTTCCCTTCTCAATGACCTGTGGGAGTGCCTTGAGACCAAACACACTGTTATATTTCTTCAGTTTACTTGGTTGTCCAGGCCAGTGACATGATGTGTTTTGGTGATATTTAGCTTGAGATGTCTGTTTGACGTAGATGGCTATTCAAGATGTTTTAGATTTTTGTCATTGTACCCACAAAGCCTTCCATTCCCCACAATGGCTGGGCTACCTGCCAATCATTCTCATTTTATCCCCACCCCTCACAATACATAAAAGTCGGCTGCCATCAACAATATGTACTTGGGAACAACCTTGCTGTGGGAATATGGATACCATAGTAATCTATGAGCATATTGAAGAAGTTTGAGTCAAGAGGAGGTGTGTGTATATGTGTGTGTGTGTGTGTGTGTGTGTGTTTGTGTACACAAAGATGTTCATGTATGTGTGTAGGCATGCATGCACCAGTATGTGCATATATTTGCAGGACGGTGGAAAACTTTGAATGCCATTTCTTAGAGGCCATCAACCATTTCCTGGGGGAGGGCATGCCACTCACTGTCCTAGAACTAGCCAATTAGCCCAGGCTATCTTTCTATTGAGCCCCAGGGATCCACCTGTCTTTTCCTCCCCAGTGCTGGGATTTCAAACCCATACTTCCACATCTGGCTTTTTCAAAATGTGGATGTTGGGGACGGATTCAGGTCCTCATGTTTGTATGGTGAGTATTTACTAACTGAGTCATGTCTCAGCTCCAGGTGAAGGGTTTAAAGACAAAACACAAGGAAGATATGTCAAAGCAACAGTTATCATCTACAGTAACACATAACAAGGGTGGTCCTAGTCTAAGGCTGAGCAGACCCCTGCTGTACAGGGATCCTTGCAGAAGGGCTTGCTGTGAAAGGTGGCAGGGGCTTGAGTGCAAGCCTGCATCCCTGGCAGAGTCCTCCCAGGCCTCACGTGTCCGGATCCCCCTCCTCCACAAACTCCTGGCATTATTGACTCTGCTTATGCTTGGAGTGACAGAAGCTACTCTATTTTGATTCTGATACCTGTCACCTTCTTTTACATTTAACCTCAGCCTGCTTGAAGCTCTGGGAACAAGCAGCCTCTGGCATGTGGGTGGAGAGGCAGGCTGTCAGAGGGCAGCTCGGAGCATGGTGGAAATCACCCTGTTCCCTGTTATTAGTGGGGAAAGGAAAGAGAAACTTAGTTCCTTCCAGGGGGCTGTCACCAAGGCAGTTGGAGCACCAAAGCTCCAGCTTTGAATGATGGGTTTGTATTATTCTTCTGTTGAGCTTTTCTTCCTGCTGTGAGAAGCCATCCTGGCCACACTCAGGAGTTACAGCCAGACTACAAGCTGCACCACAACCAGGTCACCATCTCTGAATCATGGACACCTCACAGGCTGCTGACCCGTAGAGGGAAAGAGACTCTATGGGTACAGGTCTTACTGTGTAGCCCAGGTTGGCCTAGAACTCAGGACTCCCTTGTTTCTGCCTCCTGGAAGAGTTCTGGGATCTTGGAGGTGTGCCATCATTCCTGAAGGAGGGGAGATGGAAGTTCTGAATATGAACTGGGCTTTCTGCAGTCTCATTACCTGGAGCTGTAGAAGGTCTGTCTTGGGAGACCGTGTGAGGGCCGTGTCCACCTCTGTGCAGTTCAGCTCATTGTGAATTTCTGCGGCAGGCACAGGGAGGCTTCGGTGCTTAACCTTAAGGAATGGGAAGTGCTTCAACCATGGCCTTGCTTTGTAGACCAGGCTGTCCTGGAAATGTCTGTGCTTCTCCTGCCTCTGCCTCCTCAGCGTTGAATTACAGGTCACTGCTATGTCTGTGCTTCATGCTGCCTGTCGAGGATGCTTGGTATCTCTGCCATGACTCTTCATAGTCAAGTGTCCCGGTCCTTGCTTTCCATTTCTCTCCCTCAGATGAGGGGATGATGTGTGGAAATACCTAGAAGTGCTGAGTCATATTGTAATTCTGTGGTGGGTGTGTGCGCGCACGCGTACATGTGATGTGACACTAAGTCAAATGCTCTGTCCTCCCTGGGGGATTCTAGGCAGGGGCTCTACCACTGAGCCACGCCCCCAGTCCCTCACTGGGGGATTCTAGGCAGGGGTTCTACCACTGAGCCACGGCCCAAGCCCTTCACTGGGGGATTCTAGGCAGGGGCTCTACCACTGAGCCACGCCTCCAGCCCCTTCCTGGGGGATTCTAGGTGGGGGCTCTACCACCGAGCCACGCCCCCAGTCCCTCACTGGGGGATTCTAGGCGGGGGCTCTACCACTGAGCCACGGCCCAAGCCCTTCACTGGGGGATTCTAGGCGGGGGCTCTACTTTTGAGCCACGCCCCCATCTCTATCTTTTTTTTTTTTTTTTTTTTTTTTTTTTTTGAGGAATCCTTTAAACTCCAAAGTAAGGCTCAAGTCTGAATGACAAGGGGGGTTGGATCTCCTGGGAATCAGAGTGGTGGAGACCCCAACTCTAACCCTGACCCTGCCGACATGTGCTGAGGGAGAACAGAACAGACTCTGAGGCTTGTTTTTGTTTCTGAGTCGTTAATTGGGAGCAGGGTGGGTGTGGACTGACATAAAGCCTCAACTTCCTCTCTGTCTAAACATGGTTGCTGGATGCAGTCTCCCATGCACGGAGGGCTGGGCATATGCTAGTAGAAGATGCTGGGTGCTTTCAGGCCAGGAAAGCATCGCTGTTTAATATTAACCCTGTTAAATTGAGGCATCCATCAATCCCTGAATATGATGATGATGATGATCGCCATCATCATCACCACTATCATCACCACCACCATCATCACCACCACCATCACCACCATCATCATCCCCACCACCATCGCCATCATCATCACCACCATCACCATCTTCATTATTTTGCTATTCATCAGCCAAGCCCTCTGCTTCTCCTTGGGTTTTGAATAAAATCTAAATAATATGCATCCTTTACAAAAAGGTGTTATATATTTCATATTCACTGGGAGGTGTCTGAATAGATCACGAAAAGATTCAAAGTCAATAGAGATCTTGTTGTAATTTTAAAAATTCACAGTGAGAAAACTGAACCACGCAGACAGTGAGTAATATAGTTCATTACAGTTTATGGAGCACATTTTCAATGTCCCATGAGACGTACCCTTTTCTTAAGAGAGAAAATTCTGGAAAATCCTATAGTTAACATAGTTAACCATTTCTTCTGTATTTTTTTTTTCTCTCCCAAGGACAGTCTTTTGATGGCCCTTACCCCAAGGATCTAAAAGTTGGTCTTTTCTCACTTGAAGATGAAATTTACTTTATTTTGGTGTTAAATTCTTATATTTTTCCAACTTTAATGATCAACTCTTGAGGTCTTGAGGTGAATTGTCAACACACTTGTTTGGGAATTTTGAGTTGTTTTAATTTTTTTTAAAGCTTAAAAAATTACTTACGCGTGGATGTGTGCTTATGTGTGCACGCATGTGTAGGAACCAGAGGGCAACTATTGGAAGTCAGTTCTTGTCTTCTGTCACGTGGGTCCCTGGGAGTGAAACGGGTCATCAGGCTTGCCGGAAGGCTCCTCCAATATTTATTGTTACTTATTTGTGCACTTGTACATTGTGGAGAGATCATCTTGTGTGTTGTATGGATGCCTCCCCTGGCAATTAAAAAGCCTGTGGCCTGTGGCTTAGGCAGGAAATAGAGGAGGGACATTGGGAAGAGAGAGAATTCTGGGAGAGAAACGAGGCTGAGAGAGGAGCCGGAAGAGGTGTGAGGAGACGGACGCAGATAACCAGCCACGTGGCAAAACGTAGGTTAAGATAAATGGGTTGTGTTTAGCTATGATCTAGTCAGAGCAGAGCCTAAAGTATATGGCCAAGGTCTTTGTGAATATAATTTGGGTCTGAGTCTTATTTCTGGGAGCATGGGGCTGGACGCAGAGTCGGGACCTAACTTCAACAGTGCATGCATGCATGCATGTGTGTATAGTCATAAGTGTTTGTGTGTGTGTGTGTGAGTGAGTGTGTGTGCGTGTGCGTGTGCGTGTGTGTGGAGTACGTGTGCATGTAGGCCCTGGTAGACAGGTGGAAATCAGAGGACAAATTGTGTAAATTGGGTCTTTCCTTCCACCACGTGAGTCTGGAGGGCAGAACTCAGGTCATCAAGCTTGTGGATAAGCGTCTCTACCCACTGAGCGGTCTTATCTGCCATACTTCCTTCTCTAAGAGCAAGTTCTTTAACTTCCACACACGGGCTGACAGTGGGTTCTATTTATTTCCCTCAGTGCCTGGATTTCTTCTTTGAAGTCCTATCTTGCCACCTGGGCATCGAGATTAGGACCTTAAGTCACTGGACCTGCTCTGCGTAGACCAAGGGGCGGGGACATGACCAGCCAATCAGCGGCCGAGTCAAGAAGATAGACACAGACTTGGTTCAGACAGCTTGGCAGGCTCCTCCCTGTACCGGGGCGGCTGACTGTTGCGTTTCAGTCACACTGCGCAGACTCCCCGAGGGTCCTATGTTTCCAGCTTATGTTTGAAAACAGTTAGCCTGGGTCCTCCAGAAATGTCAACAAATTTTGCTCCAGGAAGCCTTATCCAGGAAGCCTCTGTTGAAAACCAGATCTGACTGACGTAGGATGCTTTCATATGGTGCTTCTGTAGGGTGACTGACTCTGGGTGCTCGGAGGGACGGGCCAGGGGAGTCGGGCTAAATCTGGGATGCTGGGGCATTTCATTTTAGACTTGTTTGTTTTGGTGCTGGATGGACCCCAGGACTTCATGCATGCTGGGAAATCTCTCTGCCACCAGCCATGTCCCCAGCTCTCTTATTCACTCGTCATTTTGAGACAGGGTTTCATGGAACCGTTCAGGCTGGCCCTGAGTTCCCTCTGTCACCCAGATAGGACTTAATGATCATCCGGCTTCAGCCTCCCAAATAGCTAGGATCACAGCCGTGCCGCGAAGCTTGGTCACTAGATTGTTTTTCCTGAGGCTGGAGGACAGGCTCTAAGAAACCAGGCTGGCTGCATCTGGCTCGGATGTTCCGTTTCCACGGCTTCCATTTAACTGGTGGTTCATTTCGTTTTTTTTTTTCAAGGCAGGGTTTCTCCATGTAGCACTGGCTATCCTGGAACTTGCTAGACTAGGCTGGCTCCGAAATCAGAGATCTGCCTGTTACTGCCTCTCGAGTGATAGGATTAAAGGCACCATCGCCTCTCCCCAGCTGGATGTTTTTTTTTTTTTTTTTTCTGACTTCTGCAAAGTGGATGGGTGTAGCCTGACTCTTTCTCTTTCCTTCCCTTGGAAGCCCTCTGCGTGTCCGCCCACATTTGACAGGTTCCTGCTATCTATCAGCTTTAGTTGCTGCGTTCTCTGTGCTCTGTGCTCCCCTATCACTTAGCAATATTAGCTCACTGGACTGGAACCAGCTGCCACAATGCCCCTCAGCCCTTTATGACCTTCATAAAGGTCCTCTTCTTGCCTGTGGCAAACCCAGGACCCAGAGGATCTGGAGCTTTCTAAGTCTTTATCACACAGAAATAATTTATTCTATGTTTCTGAAAACTTGCCCCAAGACCTAAATGTAGAGCTTGCCTGGGTTGTATATGTATATACATATACAACCTTGTATATGTACCTGCCTTGTACACACACACACACACACACACACACAAATATATATATATATATATATATATATATATATATATATATATATATATACCAAAAATAATGCTCATCAGAAGCAGGGGCACAGCTCAGTGCTAGAACACATGTCTGGTGTACACCAGGCCCTGGAGAAGATGAGAAAATCCCTCTCTCTTCTCTCTGTACCTCTTGATAGGTATAGATGGTGTGGGAAGAGGTACAGGATGCAGGAACATCACCTCCTCATAGCTCATTCATTCCTCCAAGTCTTGAGACATGCCTAGTTTAAACACAGTTTCAATACATGCACACACACATACACACATACAAATATGTATATATATAATATATATGCACACAAGACACATGACACAGACACACATATACATATACACTCAGACACACATATACATACACATATACATTATACATATGCATGTGCATATACATGCACATATACATATGCATATAGGCACATGTATAGGCATATGCATGTACATATATGCATATAGATACACATATATACATATACACAAATTATACATATGCATCTATACAGAGATATGTATATATATACACACACACACAGACATACAAGACATAGACACAGACACACACATGTATATATATATGCATATATATATACACAGGCATATATGACACAGACACACACACATATATACATATACACAGACATACATGACACATACACACATACACATATATACATATATGCACACATGCATGTTATGCACATATGTGCACACGTGCACACACACACACACATACACACACTTTAGTACTGAGAACCTGGACAAAAGGTGCCACGATTGCGTCCCCAGAGGGAGAGTGGGGCGTAAAGTCAGGTGAGTCTGCTCAAGGGCGCCCACTTCCCTTTGCCTCCTGTCCTTGCCGCGGTTTGGCCTCAGTGCATCTTGAATTAAACCACTGGCTTATCACCATCCTACCTCATGCCACATGGGCCATCAGTGAGGTCACGGGGTTGCACTGTCTGGAAGTAAACATTCCCCCCTGGGGTCCCGGGAGATGGCTCAGCCTTTCGGAGCACTTGCGGCCCTTGCAGAGGACCCTTACCTACATTGGACAGCTTACAACTGTCTGTAACTCCAGCCCCTGGACAATCTGTCACCTTCTTCTGGCCTCCTGCATGCATATGGTTCAAGCAAATGCAAGCTGGTACACACATGTAAACATAACCACCATACAGAAAATAAACATTTTAAGACAAAACAAAATCCCACCTCTGCTATTTGCTGGCCATGGGACACTGACTTCCTTGGGAGAATGACTGAGAAACCTATTTTTTGTTTTTTGTTTTTTATTTACCAGAGCAAGCTGATCTTATATAAGCCGACATGGCTACAGTGGCACAGACTTCTGGGCCTGAGAGAACTTGTCTTTATCAGCGTCCTGCAGATCTGCACGGTGCCTAAAAGCTTTGAAAAGCCGTGTCAGAGTCTCGAAGAACTGTGGGGTTGTTCCAGGCCCCCTCCACTCCGTGAGCATTATTTTGCCTTTTAAATACGATAATTTTCAGGGCTCTGAGAGTTTCTAAGCTTTCTTCCTGGTGTCAGAAGACAAATGCGCTCATTTGCTGACTGCCCCAAGGCCTCTCATTGTCTTAACGGCTTCGCTGGGCTTAATGGTGGCCTCCCTGCGTGTGTATCATTGATGACGAACATTTAACTTATGTCATTTGCCCATCTGAAGCTAAGGAGATTTTGAGTGGGAAATGACCAACCCTAGACCCCCCAAGGAGTCTGACCAGCACCGTTCTCTTCCCTCACTAGAGGGTGGTGGCTTGAACATTTACCCGGAGGTTGTAGAGACCCTGTGTTCTATTTCCTATAATTGCAGGCTCTACGATTCTCCTCTTTCTTCTTGGAAATTCTGTACAACCACCCTCCAGGACTCAGTTATTAGATAGCTTTCATAGATGTTGGCTTGTCTTTTTTTTTTTTTTTTTAACGCATTCGTTTATTGTGTTTATAATATGTGTGTGGGCACGGGCGTGTGTACTAACGACATGGTGTGCATGTGTAGGCCAGAGGACAATTTGCAGGAAGCCAGTTCTTTCCTTTTGCCATGTGGGCCCCAGGGTTTGAATTCAGGTCATTAGGCTTGGCAATGAGCTCCTGTACTTACTGGGTCATCTATCACACCAGCCTAGATGTTGGACCGTTCACAAGATCCTGAGTTATGCAGAGAAGACCCAAGGATGCTCTTTCTTCTCTGAGTCTGAGGGTGAATGCCTGTGAGTAGAAAGAAAGTTGGGATCCTCAAACCTTCACCAGGATATATTATCACTAGCCACTCTGACGGCCCAGCCCCCACCCAGCTCGTCACATCAGCTAACATAATTACTGTTAGCTGTCGTAACGAACGGATCTGTCTCAGTAGCGTCACAGACTCATGAGGCTTGGATGGATCTCTGAGTGACATCCAAGCGGCTGTATCCAAGTCCAAGCGGTGCTTCTCCAAGAGACCCTGGCTGCTTCTGGCCTCCACTTGTGTCGTGCGGGGGGAAATCTTCGCCTGTTGCTATGCCATCCTTGTTTCCATGGAAACTGCCCCAAGAGCTGGCAGGCACCTTTCAAAGGCCAGCCCTCGGAAGCGGCTGGCAACATCTTCAGCTGCATTCCGGTGGTCAGCGTGCGTGTGTGCGTGCGTGCAGGGAAGATGCCCCAGGGGGAGTCCAGAGGCACACTTCTCCTGGGAGTCCAGGAGGAGGAAAGGAGATGTCCAGAGGAGCACAGAGCTTGGCTAGTCTCGCTTCAAGCTGTGTTTTCTTCCTGCACAGTTTTTCTCTTAGGGAATCCTTACGTAAATGTCAGCTTCCCGGTTTCATTTTTTTTTTTTTTTTGACAACACGTCCCTCTCTCTGACTTTCAGTTGTCTTAAGAGTTCAGACCTTTATTCTTTCCCACCCCCTCCTCCTCCTGTGTTACCACAGGTGGGTTTCTTGCCTCTCTCTCCTGTCATCTCATCCCCGTGTTCCCACGAGCAGGGTGGGGGAGGGCTGCGCGGAGCTGTAAGGATGAAAACAGCTTCGAACTCCTCCTTTAGGCAGACCCTCTTAGCAGCAGGCAAAGAGGAAGAAAACTGTCTTCACTTGACAGACGGCGTTGCCTAGGAGTCGGAAGTAAACATTCTAGATAACGGGGAATTCAAGGGTTGGAAAAGGGTCGAAGGCCCTCGGTCCCCTGGGTCGTCTGCTTGTTCAGCTAGGTGGCTAGCCTCGGTCCTAAGACAGGGTAGAGAAGAAATAATTAGGATTGCTTGTCAGGTTTGTTGTTTGTTTGTTTGCTTGCTTGCTTTTTCTTGGGGGAGACATTCCCCTCAAATGAACTTGTGAAAGATGGAAGCTGTTAGCAGAGGTGCCTGTAGTTTGGGTTGGGTTTCCAGCCCTTTCTCTGGTCTTGCCTCAACCTCTGTTGAATGGTCCCTCCCTCCCTCCTTCCCTCCCTCCCTCCCTCCTTCCCTCCCTCCCTCCCTGCCTCCTTCCTTCCCTCCCTCCCTCCTTCCCTCCCTCCCTCCCACCCTTCTCCTTCTCTCCCTCTCTCTTCCTCCCTTTTTCCTTCCTTTCTTCTTTCCTTCCTTCCTTCCTTCCTTTCTTTTTACTTTCTTTCTCTCTTCTTTTTCTTTCTTTTCTTTCTCCTTTCTTTCTCTCGTTCTTTCTTCTTTCTTTCTTTCTTTCTTTCTTTCTTTCTTTCTTTCCTTCTTCCTCCTCCTCCTCTTCCTCCTCTAGCTGTGTATGCATATTTGCACGTCTTATTTAGGATTTCTATCGCTCTGAAGAGCTACCCTGACCACAACAACTCTTATGAAGGGAAACGTTGAAGTGGGACTGGCTTACAGTTCGGAGGTTTTACTTCGTTATCCTCATGGCGGGAAGCATGGCAGCACGCGGGCAGTTGTGAGCCACCATGTGGTTGCTGGGATTTGAACTCAGGACCTTCGGAAGAGCAGTCAGTGCTCGTAACCGCTGAGTCATCTCTCCAGTCCCTAACTTGGACATTTTTTTTTGTTTGTTTTTTTTTGTTTTTTGAGACAGGGTTTCTCTGTGTAGCCCTGGCTGTCCTGGAACTCACTCTGTAGACCAGGCTAGCCTCGAACTCAGAAATCCGCCTGCCTCTAATGCTTTAATCTGCTGGGATTAAAGGCGTGCCCCACCACGCCTGGCCTAACTTGGACGTTTTATACCAGTGGTTCTCAGCCTTCCTAATGGCTATGGCCCTTCAATACAGTTTCTCACGTTGTGGTGACCCCTGACTGTCAAATTATTTTTGTTGCTACTTCATAACTGTGATTTCGCTACTGTTAGGAATCATAATATCTGTGTTTTCTGATGATCTTAGGCAACCCCTGTGAGAGGGTCATCCAATTCCCTAAAAGAGTGAGAACCCTCCTTTAGACAGTGTTATGATTGTATGTGTGTGGGGAGGGTTCTTGCTATACATGCTTTTTGTCAGCTCAATACGGGTTGGGGGCCGTCTGGGATTGGGAGGACCTCAAGTGAGAAAATATGTCTATCAGACTGGCCTGTACGCAACTCTTGGGATACACACACACACACACACACACACACACACACACATATGATGGATGTTGGAGGGTCCAGCTCTCAGGTGGGGCCACCCCTGGGATTGTGGTCCTAGGTACTATAAGAAAGCAGGCTGAGCAAACCATAAGGAGCAAGCCAGTAAGCAGCACCCCTCCCTGGTCTGTGCTTCAGCTCCTGCCTTGACTTCCTTCTGTGATAGACCGTAAGTCGTAAACCGGTTAAAACCTTTACGTCTCAAGTCTCCTTAGGTCCTGGTGGTTTATCACAGCAACAGAAAGCAGGTCGAAAGGAGTTTCATATTCTGTGGCAGACATAGAATTTGGGGCAGGGGGATAGGGGTGGATCTAGTACGGTTCAATCAGAAGTATTCCGAGTGAGGTTGCCATGGTACACGCCTGGTTAACTTTGATGACTATCTTGATGGGATTTGGAATCACCTAGGAGATGAGTATCATTGTGTCTGGGAGGGAGTACCCAGAGAGGATGAACTAAGAGGGGGAGATGTACCCCGTATATAGATAGCACCTTTGCACAGGCTGAGAGCCAAAATAGAATAAAGGGGTTGAAAGGAGAGAGAGCCTACTAGCATGGCTGTGTCTCACTCTGTTTCCTGGTCACCTCAGTGTGCTAGACCCTGCTCATCCTCACGCCTTCCTCAGTGAGGGACACACAGCAGTTTCCACGAGGAGCAACCGAAAAGTTGTCATCCTGTGGGAAGTGTGGTTAGGAGGGGAAGGAGCCAGCAGAGCCAGCTGTCAGAGTGGCAATTAAGCCGAGTTAATAAATTGGATTTTCAGGATATTGCCAGAAATGAGGAGAGATTTAATCAGAAAGGGCGGATAATCCTTTGGAGTGGAAGCGGTCCTGCCGTAGAGGCGTGTGGATTTCAATGGGTTTCTAAGAGGTAGCTCCCCACTCTCTCCTCTTCTTGCAGGACTGGGGGGGGCGGAGTCTAGCTCAGTGGGTGGGGCCTGGACCGTTTGTGCTGGGATGTGTTTAGCAGTGTCTGCAGGCAGCTTAGCGTCTATCTGTCTCTTGATGTGACCGCTGGTTAGTTTTCCCAGTGGACTCCTTTGCTGGTGCTCTTCGACAGCTCCACTCTGTTTAGGTAGCTAATTGCACACATGTTGGTGAGCATTGTTGGAGAGGCTGTGCCTGTGACAATCGGAAGCGGAGAAAGGTGGCCGTGTTGACCCTGTCCTTCATTGCTTGGGCCTCATATGTTTGTCACATTTCTAGGTCCTTTCCAAGCTGGTCTCTGAGAGTCCAGCAAAGGGCAGGACTTTTTTGGGCCATGACTCCCGGAGGCAGGTGCATTACGGGGGTGGGGGGGTGGGGGAGACTGAGGCTGCAGATGTTGGGTGGTAACTGGCCACTTGGGGTTCTGGAGATAGGTGCGGGCTCTAGGATGTGCAAGGTGTGAAACAGACATTCAGTTCTTGACCTCAAAAGCGTACAGTTGAACTGAGGACAAATTCACATGGCCAGAGGCAAACCTCATGGCCAAGGACAAATCCCCATGACCAAGGACAAATTCACAGGGCCTGTACACTGGATTTCAGTACATCCCTAGAGGAGGTGAATCTGATCAAGGAATGCAGGCAGTTCTCTGGAGGGACAGGAAGGCACTTTTGAGGCAGGCGATACCAAGGAACACTTTGCATCATGCAGCTGAGGGGTCCTATTACCTCTGTTAGTGTCATCTGCTGTTATGGCTTAAATCTTAGTATTTTTGAGATAGCATCTTCCTATGCAGCCCCGACTGGCCTAGAGCTCTCTGCATAGACCAGACTGCTCTCAAACTCACAGAGACCTTCCTGTCACTATTCCTCTCTTATTTAGTAATGCCCCTTTCTTCTTTCACGCCCCCTTCTCCCCTGTAGATCATATGTGTGAGAGGCGTGGCTCATGTCTTTCGGCACTTGGCTTCTCTGGTTTGCCGGCGATGATAATCCACCCATTTTCTTTTTCCCCTTGCAAACAAGAATCTTAGAGTGTCATCTGAGCTGGTAGGACTTCTTCTCCTCAGGGGGGGCAGATCTGGGTCTCCTTACATGAGGTTCTTCTCAGAAACATAAAACTCGATGGGCTTTGTTTAGGAGGTGCTTCTGGAAGTGGCGGAGAGTTGGAGGCTAGAGAAAGCGCTTACGGCACAACAGTACACCCTCCTGAGGCATGCTGGTTTCCTACAGTGCAGTAGGCTGTGTGCCAGGAAGGACTGTGGGCAGAAGCCTTCAGACTACAGTTTTTGAAGTAGGAGGACTTCAGGATAGCTTCCTTGGGTCTCAAGGTGACCTGATGCAATGGGGGCAGGGCATCTAGCCACTTTCCTCCTGGAATTTGGGGCTATTGTTTTCAAAGACAGATCTGCCTAATAAAGAAAATACTAGGCTCGAAGGAGGGAAATTTGTCTGGCCCTCCGTCTCTTCCCCAGTTGCTAGCAGAGGTGTAGCTCGCCGCAGAAAAAGGTGGTACAGTTGAAATAATGATACAAAGGGGTATCACTGGGGTGTCACGGGGTGCAGCACTCCTGCCCCATGAGCCTTTGCAACGTAGCCTCGTTCGCAAAGCAGAGTCTATGGAAACCCCCAGATACTCCTTGGCTGGACCTGGAGCCTGGCGGGATGAGACTCTCAGCCTCCCTCGTATCTGCGGTCCCCCCCCTCCTTGACCTGAGTTCTCAGGGAGGTGACTCATGCATAGGGAGGATCCAGAGATGACCCCCATAGAAAGGTCAAGTTTTCAATTTCCTAGCTGCTGGTCTGTGTGCTGGTGGCTGTCAGGTAGGAGGGGTCAAGTGAAGGGGAAAGGGTGAGAACAGGGAGGGGCCTCCTTTTTTGTTGTTGTTGTTGTTTTTTGGTTTTTGTTTTTTTTGAGACAGAGTTTCTCTGTATAGCCCTGGCTGTCCTGGAACTCACTCTGTAGACCAGGCTGGCCTCGAACTCAGAGATCCACCTGCCTCTGCCTCCCAAGTGCTGGGATTACAGGCATGCGCCACCACCGCCCGGCTTTTTTTTTTTTTTTTTTAAATTCTCTCACATATCTTTATTCCTTCTAGATAGGATTTTATATACAGAATTGGGGTGGGTTGGGGTCTGACAACAGGTGCTTCCTATTGGCTTAGTCTGAGACGTTAGAGATGCCTCATCTACATATGGAGGGGCTTGGGGGCGTGGCTGATGACCACAGCTCTCTCTATGGGGGGCGCTGTAGCTAAGTGACAGGGGCCCGGTGCTGGGAGCAGGCGAAGCTCCTATGATCCCTTCAGGGTATCCGGGGCTTCAAGCCTTAGCTCGACCATACCAGGCTTCCTCTCCTGGTCCACAGTCCCACACCCAGCCCTCTTCCCTGTCTGTCGTTTTCGTAAGGTGCTCCGCGTTTGTCTGCTCAGCCTTTCTCTGGGCTGGGAGCTGGGAGCGGCGTCAGTGGTCAGGTTCGGTTCTATTATGGTGAGTAGATCCCAGTTGCACCTTCCTGCTTGGCGCAGCCGCAATGCCCACAGTTCTCAGCCTGCATTTGGTTCACCACTCTGGGCTCTGAGGGGCCTGATGCGAGGCAGCCATCCTTCAAGTCGCTCTGGCTTCTAGTCCAGTTTGCTGCTTAGCCTGGGCTGCTCTTTGTTGACTCGGCCCCCAGGAGCCTGAGGTTCACTCCCTCTGGTCCCCTCTGCTGTTGCTCTTGTAAGACTCGACCAGTCTTATTATTACCTTACCGGACCCCCTGAGTGGACCACGAGGAGACGGAAAATCGATGTAAAATGCATGAGGAATTTTTATTAAACTTGCATGCTAGGGGCCGCTCTGCATATGAATAGAGAGCGACCCGTGTAGTCTGCACAGCGCGGGCCTTTTATACAGTCCTCAGGGCGGACACCATCGGGTACAATGTGATCGGCAGAACAGTGTTACCTCCAAACAGGTTGGTCTCTAGGGGATGAGGTTAGTGGCCACCGGTCAGTCCAGTCAGTCCTTTGGAATGTGTCCCCACCCCTAGGTCGGTCTCCCTTTCCCCTGTGGTCTGAGGACTGCAACCCAGCCCCTGACCCTTTTAAAGTTTCCGAAGTTAACTCACTCTGTGTGGAAACACTTGAGACAGACTTACGGGTCGTTCGGTTGGAAATGTGTTTCACCTTATTTACATGCCTTACCTACTTATATTCTCTCGCTCCCTCCTTCCTCCCTCTGTCTCTGTCTGACTCCTTCCATCCATCCATCCATCCATCCATCCATCTATCCATCCCTCCTTTCCTTTCTCCCTCTAAGTTCTCACTATATAGCCCTGGCTAGCCTGGAACTTGCCATGTAGACCAGGCTGGCCTAGAGCTCACAAATATCTGCTTTTGCCTCCCAATGGCTGGGATTAAAGGTGTGTCGCCTAGCTTCTTCCTCTCCTTTTCCCTCTCCGCCCTTCCCCTCCCTTTCCCTCCCTTCCCCCTTTTCCCTCTCCTCCTCCTCCTCCTCTCCCCCCTCTCTCACTAGATATGACATCCAGGCCTCATGACTGCTAGGTAAGCACTGTACCCCTGGGCCACACCCCCCAGCCCCTGATTAGTTTTGACTAAGAGGTTTCTTCAAGTTTGAGAAGTCACCGGCCTCTGGTTTTTCCTGTACTTGCACACTGTATGGGGTGCCAGTGAGGACTCCATCCTGCTGTGACAAGACATGCAGGTTCCATCCCCCACCCACCCTCTATCCTAAAGGATTCTTTAAAATGTTTATTCTTAAGTCTCCTTATGTATATGGACTTATGTGTGTATATCTGACCCTTATGTGTGGGTACACACCCGTAGCTCAGAGGAAAGCTATAGATCCCTTGGAGTTGTAGGAGGTTGTGAGTGTCCTGCCATGGGTGTCGGGAACTGAACTTGGGTCCTCTGGAAGAGTAGCTGGTGCTCTTAAATGCCGAACCGTCTCTCTAACCCTCCAGAGGATTAACAAATAATATTGATAGTTCTTTAACAAATTCATACATGGGTGTCATGCATTCTGGCCACGCCCCTTCCCTTCTCATACCTTCCTCCCACACCCATCAACCGTATCTTCCACACCAGTCTCTTTCCAAGATTCATGAGTTTTAGTTTTTTGGTTCCATTTACTTTAACCAGGGCCATCTGTGTGGCCATTGAAATGGGACTCCGTTGGAGCCTGGCGGGCTCACCAGTGGGACACACAACGGAAGCCAGTGACTTCCTGCTTTGACAAGGCATGCAGGTTCTCTCTGTGCCATCCCTCACCCATCCTCTATCCTAAGGGAGCCTTTAAAATGTTTATTCTTAAATCTCTTTATTAATGTGTATGTGTGGGCACTCCCATTGCCCTGAGGAGGGCTGCAGATCCCTTGGAGATGGAGAGTGTGGATGGCTTGCCGTGGGTGTCTCTCTCATTTGCCGGTTGCATGCTGTTCAGTGTGGAGCGATGGCCCCCAGGGCCTCTCTTGCATCCCCGCTTGGCTGCTAACGGCCCCTTCTTGCGCAGAGTGCTGTGCATTGCCCCGAAGACAGCATTTCACAGGGCGTCTCCCTATCCCGGGACTCTCCCATACTTCTCTTGCTACCTTTCACGGTTTCCTCGAGCCTCAGAAGAGGTGGATGGCGGGTCTTAATTAGGGCTGAGCATCCAGCTGTCGCTCTCAGCATCCTGTGCCATCTCTTGATTGAGTCGCCAGAGCTCACCACAAAGAGTCCATTCTGATTAAGGCTGAGAGGTATGGTCGCCTCTGGGTGCACATACACTTATGCAGAAGATGTCTTTGATGCTATAACAATGTAACTAAATAAGAGAAATCGGTCCCTCCATTCCCTCCTATGAGTGGATCTCAAATCCAGTCGGAGAGAGTTCGGAGTCTGGAACTTTTAAACATTTGAGAGGGGAACAGGGTCTTCAGCCACAGATGCGTAACTTCGATTGGACCTTCAGGAGGCATTGGTCTGGCCTTGACTTCTGCATCCGTCTCTTTCTTTAGTGGTCAAGTCATCTAGACCTTCGCCTTTCTAGCCAAATACCCTTCCATCTCTTTATCCAAAGGGATGCATCTTCTGAGACTCTGCACCCCCCCTTTCAAGTAAGACTTCCACACAGCAGACCTCCAGGAGTTGAGCTGAGCAGTGGGTGGTACTTGCACCAGGATGACTGACAGATGCTCTGGTAAACAGGAGATTAGCATATTTCTTAGCCAGGCTTCACCAAAAGTATAAAGAATTCTCTTCGTCAGTCAAGAAATAGGCATTAAAAAAAAAAAAAAAAGATTTACTTACTTTTTCTCTGTGTGTGAGTACACTGTAGCTGTCTTCAGACACACCAGAAGAGGGCATTGGATCCTATTACAGATGGCTGTGAGCCACCGTGTGGTTGCTGGGAATTGAACTCAAGACCTCTGAAAGGAGCTGTCAGTGCTCTTAACCACCGAGCCATCTCTCCAGCCCCCAGAAATAGCCATCCTAATTCTAATCTTTCATGAGCTGCATGGAAAAGAGCCCTGAAAATCTCCCATTAGGAGCTGGCCACTGTGACCCCTAACTCTGAGGCAGATCAACCTCTTCATTAATAATTAAAATCTTCCCACTCCCAATTAAATACTTCTTTCCCAGTGGGAGATTTAAAAATGGATTGGTCAGGCTAGCCAGCCCATCCCTACCGGAGTCCCAACTTCAGGGCACAGAGATGCAGTTCTCTTATGTGCTCAGAGAATCAAAGGGGTGGGAAGACATTTCAGTGGGTTGAGTGCTTGTGCAAGCATGGTGACTGGAATTCTAATCTCTGGTACCCACATAAAAGGCTGGGCGTGGCCACACACGTGACTCCTGTAACCCCAGCATTGTAAGAGATGGAAACAGGAGGCTGGCTGGGACTCGCTGGATGCCAGTCTAATGGCAAAGTCAGTGGGAGATCCTGTGCTAGGGAATAAGATAGGGAGTGATAAAGATGCATACCCAGTGCGTCTCCTCTGATCTCCACACGTGTGTATAGATGTGTATTACCCCCTGCCACACATGCGCAGTGTGAGAGCTGTCAGTATTTAAGGAAGCTCCCCTCCCCCAGTGCTTGCTGCTGTTCCATGGTCAGCCTATTCTTTGCCTGTTGTGGTTCTCCACGCTAGTACATGAGCTTCTCCAAAAGGTCTTACCCTCTTGTGCTAGACAATGCTCAGACATCTCCATGGATGTGGAGTGAGTAAGCTTCAGGCCAGACCCGAGCCAAGACTCTACATTTTTAAAGTCTTCAGGAGAACTCCAGGCGCCAGCAAGTCTCTAGCTTTGTGTCTGTCTTCTTGAGTGTGCTGACCTTGGTGTGCTGAGACACACTTAACTTCAAAGGTTCGGCTCCCATAAAAGCCCGCGAGTCTCCAATCGAGTCTTCTCATTCTGAGTCGAGCCAAGTATGGACTCCGGTCTCCTGGCATCTTTTGTTAGGGTGGGCCTGCCAGCCTCCTGCTCAGAGAGCAGACACATTGTTGCAGTAAAGACTGAGCCGTGTGTTTGGTGAGGACCGACTTTGCACATTGCTACCTTGGAGGCCGGGATTTGCTCTTTGTATGGAGGCCAGGCCAGAGTTGCACCCTGGAAGCTGGGCTTTGTCTCAAACGCATTCAAGGCCTTCCGTGCTTGTGGCAGGTGTGCAGGGAACAAGCTCCTGGAGACCCGAGCTCAGCTAGCTGCACGGGCCACTCCACAGCCACACTCCACAGCTACTTGGGCCCCTCATTAGTGTGGCCTGGCTTGGATACCAGAGCAGATGGCACCTGCTGCTCTTTTGTTTCAGGGCAATTAGTGCTCGCTCTCCTCCAGGGCTCTGGTCTGGCTCTTACCCACATTCAGATCTCATAGCCTGGGCTCTGTTGCCTTTCCTTGGGGACACGCACCGGTAGGCCGAAATGGATGAGGGGTGGGAATTGGGCCTGAGTCCCATGTAAGCTCTGGCCCTCTTCCCCGCAGTCATAGGAACATCTTATCAAATATGCACACAGACGCCTTCCCTGTCCCGGGACGCCTTGTTTTTTTAGACTCTGTAATTGGGTCTACAAGTGGTCTCGAGAGACCATGGAGAAAAAAAAAATCTAGGTTGTTACTAGTGCATTTCCTTGTTATTTCACACCCAAGTCTGGCACCTATTGATACTGGGGACAGACCTGCTCCAGTCACACTATGGCAGGAAAGGAATGGGCCCTAGTTCAAGAGTCTTCTAATTGACCGTCAGCAAAGAGGGAGCGACACAGGTCACATGTACAAGGTCCTTCCCAATTGGGGTTGTCTTGAGATCTGATTATGGCAGAGAGAGTGACCAATGAGAATGATTTTTTGTTTTGTTTTGTTTTGGAATTTGTTTTTTTTTTTCTCCCCCAGCCAGGGTTTCTCTGTATAGCCCTGGCTGTCCTGGAACTCACTCTGTAGACCAGGCTGGCCTCAGACTCAGAAATCCGCCTGCCTCTGCCTCCCAAGCGCTGGGATTACAGGCGTGCGCCACCACCACCCGGCGAGAATTTTTGAGCCTGGTGGTAGTGGTGGTAGTGGTAGTGGTAGTGGTGGCAGCGGCAGTGGCGGCGGGCCACACCTTTAATCCCAGGACTCAGGCACACACCTTTAACCCCAGGATTCAGGAGACAGAGGCAGGTGTAACTCTGAGTTCGAGGCCAGCCTGGTCTACAGAGTGAGCTCCAGGACAGCCAGGGCTACACAGAGAAATGCTGGCTTGAAACACCAAAAAAAAAAAAAAAAAAAAAAAAAAAAAAAAAAAAGGAATTTCGAGGCAGCTATAAATTAGCAGAAGAGTGCGGATGGAAGCTGGGATGGAGCTGTTGGTCTTAATTAATTGGTGGCAGGAGAATTCCTGTCTCTTGAGGGATGCTGCCTCACGCAGGGAGATTTATATGCTTTGGGCTGAGAGGAGCTGGCTTGGCTTACCACTGACCTACTGCGCAGATGACGTTTATTGAAAAGCCATCAGGTAGATGGAAGGTTAGCGGGACAGCGATCTGATTTCTGACCCAGGTGGCACTCAAAATGTCAACCTATTCTGAGACTGATCTCTGTTAAAGCTTGAGGTTAATAAGGTTAGAAGTTCTAATTGGGCTTATTTTAGAATATCACTGACTATGATCTCCCTGCCCTCTGTGATTTCACCTTTTCTGGGCATGTTTTCTGCTAATGGGCTGAATCCCAGTCTTAAACACATAGACAAGGTCGTGCTGGGATGTCCAGGCTGGCCTCCAACCTGTAGTCTTCCTGTCTCCATCTCTTGAGTAGCGGCTATTGGGCTCGCCACCCCCATCCCCCCAACCCCCCTCTTGTCTTTAAGTCATTTTCTTTGTTCTTTTGGGGCTGAAATAATGCTTGACTAGAAAGCTGATGTCCATTGTTTGTGACGCCCCATAGAAGGGTTGCTTTGGCTGTGTGAGTGTACCTGTGTGCAGGTGCACAGGCAGTTTGTGTGCATGTGTGTGTGTGGAGGAGAGATGCCAGTGTCTGGTATCTTTCTCCTTCACTCTCCACCTTAATTTTGGGTGCAGGGTCTCTTACCGACTCTGTAGCTCACCGAGTAGTTGAGATTAGCTAACCACTGAGCTCCAGGGATCTTCCTGTGTCTGCCTCCATAGTAGGAGGATTAGAGGCATACACCACCATGCCTAGCTTTCTTCTTTCTTTCTTTCTTTTTTTTTTTTTTTTTGGTTTTTTGAGACAGGGTTTCTCTGTGTAGCCCTGGCTGTCCTGGAACTCACTCTGTAGACCAGGCTGGCCTCGAACTCAGAAATCCGCCTGCCTCTGCCTCCCAAGTGCTGGGATTAAAGGCGTGCGCCACCAACGCCCGGCCATGCCTAGCTTTCTATATGAGTGCTCGGGGAATTGAACTCAGTTCCTCACACTCACACTGCAAGCCCTTTGCCAACTTAGCCCTCTTGCCAGCCCCGTGTCATTCTTACAGCCGGGTCAGACCTCCCCGTACCTGTACCATGTGAGCGCTAGCAAATCCAAGAACTAAGATGGCAGAGGGAGAAGATGTGACACCCATCCCTGCCCCTGATCCCTGACACCTGGGGGCAATGATGTAAGAAGCAGTAGCAGACCCTTGGGACAGGGTCAGCACCTCCCAAGTTTCCTGTTTCATAGTTTAAGGTAGGAGGAAGGCCCCCCGTGTGGGGAAGTCAAAATCAGAAAATCCAATCTTGCTAGCTTGAAGAACCCGAGACCCAGTTTGGGGGTGATTCAAAACAAAACGAGTAAGGACCTCCAAAGAGGAGCAGGAAGCCTTCAGATTCCATAGATACGTTTTACCCAAGTCTATGGCTGACCCCAGAGCCATTGTATATTATGAAAACATGTTCACATTAACTGTGCAGCTAACAAAGAAGCAAAGGCCAGAATATACCAAAACGCAGAGCCTCTAGGATATAACTATCCACCGTGTCTAGATCACAGCCTAGTATTACTTGATGTAAGAATCAAAAAATGAGATGTATATGCCGTAGGAAAATCCAGCAGTGGGGGTGGGTCTTTGCTAGAGCATTTGCCCAGCATGCTTGAAGCCCTGGGTTCAAAGCCAGTCCTAAAAAGATATTAAAGTATGATACTCGATGGAAACTGATATAATGAGACTAAGATTACAAAGAAGGCTAAATAATGATAAAAATCAAAGAAAATATGTCTTCTGCACTTTAGATGTGGTGTGTACCCCTGGGATTCAGATGTTTGGGATAGGCATCCATTTTGGTCTCCTGAGTAGCAGTGAGGAGAAATGTTGGGGCCTTCAAGAGGTGAAGGTTAGGGGGAAGTCATAGGTCACTAGACTACAGCCCTCTGAAAAGACTGAATTAGTTCTCGTAGGACTCCAGTTAGTTCTCACTAGAAGAGAGCTACTTCTTCTAGTTCAAGTTTGACACCTTCCCATGTGATCATATGACCTCTCCCACATACACTTCAACCTCACTGTCATGACATTTGCCATGAGGTCATCACCAAGATCAGTTCAACAAGATCACGTGATCTTGCACGTTGGTCCTTCCAAAATGTGAGCCCTCTTTCCATGACCTAGCCTCGTGTCCTTTGTCATAGGAACAGAAAACAACCCAACCCAGTGGATAGAAACAGGAGCCAAGGAGAAGCTAATAAAGAGGGAAGTTAAGATTCTAGTACTGAACTTCAGTTCAGTATTCTATTGAAATAGTAATTTTTAAAACTGGATGGCTTACCAGCCGATTCAAGGCAATGGAAAAGATAGTCAGAAAAATTAAAGATAGGCCAGTGGAACTTATCTGATCCAAAGAATAGGAAAAAAAAACCTGAAACAATGAACTGAGCCTCAGGGTCTTATATGAGAACAGCCAGGCTTCTATGTGAAATTGGAGTTAAAGGAGATGGGGAAAGGGGGCTGGAAAAATATTATAGAAATGATGGCTGCAACATTTCCAACTTGGTCAAAGGCGAATGTGTTTGATGTTTGACCAGGCACAAGCACTTATTAACTGGTGAATAGTTGGACAAACACACACACACACACACACACACACACACACACACTACATGTGCACCCAGAGGCATGCACACATGTACACATATGCACATGGATGTATATACACACTTTTATGACATAAGACTTACTGTAGGGTGGAAGGATACTACTTTGTGTGTTGTGGGGAATGAGAATATGTGACCATGTCATAGTGGACCCATTATTTTGTGTGTTAACTGAAAACAATAATCATGAAAAAATAACAAAGGACCTTGACTGGCTTGGGGTGCAGCTCAGTGGTAGGACTCCTGGTTTGGTGGTGTGCATGAGGCCCTGAATTCAGACCTTAGGACCTTAAAAACCACAAAACAGATAAAGGTATGAATGGATAGGTGGGCTGTAGATGGATGGATAAGTGGATCGATAGATGAACAGATGGATGGGTAGATAGTGAATGTATGAATGAATGGTAGACATGAATGGTTAGATGGTAGGTGAATGGATGGATGGATGCATGGATAAGTGGATAAATGGATAAATGGGTGGTTGGGTAGACAGATGAATGAATGGATAAAGGATGAATGGATACATGGGTGGTTGGGTAGACTCCATTGGGCTGAATGGAGTGGGTGGATACATGGATGTATTTACGCATGACCAAGCCATGAACTTCAGACTTTCCCAGAACAGAGGGAAAGACTTTTGCAGGAAACATTCTAAATGAGTTTCCCATGCTGCTATGGAGTGTGTGTGTGTGTGTGTGTGTGTGTGTGTGTGTGTGTACATGCATGTGCATGTGCTGAAGAGACAAGTGTCTAGATTGGAGGAATGAGAAGTGAAATTTAGAGGTGAAGTCTCACTGGTGGCCAGACTGGCCACAAGGAGTCAGGCACAGGGGTTGAGGAGTGTCCACAGAAGTGTCTTTGATGACCATGCTTGACATCTGGATTCCAGCTTACTTGGCCTTCAGTGTTTTGGAACTATGTTTTCTTCATTGAATACCTTAGCGCAGGCACTCAGGGAAGGCATCCATGGTCCCACTCTTCGATATTATAAACATTTTAGGCTTGACTATAAAGTCATGGGTTTTTGTTGTGTCTTCATACCTATGCCATTACCCTTTGTTCTCACCCATTCTCCTTCCTGATGCTCCAGTCCCTCCCCACCTCCTGCTGCCAAGCCCCCTCCCTGAAACAGCCCCAGTGATCAGATTCTGGCCTCATGAGGTCTAGCCTTTTGTCGGAGCTCTGAGCATCTCTCCTTAAATTCTCCTCTAGGTGAATCTGAGCCCTTTCGGATCTTATATTCTCCGGGCAGCTCATCTTGGGCCTGACCTTTGTAGGTCAGCCATGAAGGATCCCTGGTCATCTAATTGTTACAGTCTCCTGGATGGACAGCTCAGGGCAGTCCTTCCTGCCCGGTGTCACTCCCATCTCAGCAGGAAGAGCACCAGGGCTGGGAATAAATTACCATTGATTGCTTTTGTGGCTGCCACCTGTGCCCTGGTGGTCAGGGTAGCCTGAAGGGTGTTGGACTTACAGGTGCCCTCACAGCCCCCAGGAAAGGCCCACAGGTATCCAGCACGGACAGGGCATGATCTCAGGACCCCATTCTCATTAGCAGCAACTGTCCCTTGGAGAGCCACCTAGACTGTTAAGTATTAGAAAAAACCCACACTTACAGAGGCTGCTCCTTGTTCAGCTAACAGCAAGGAGCAGGCTTTATTCAGGTTTCTGTTCCACGTAGAGGCAGGCATTCTCCTTTACCCCTGTCTCTCTGTCTTTCTGTCTGTCTCTCTGTCTCTCTGTATCTCTCTCTTTCTCTCTCTCTCAATTTCCCCCGTCTACTTATGTACCTGGTTGAGGCCTGGGGACACTATGATCCCTCAATAACTATGACAATCGTACACAAGTGTTTGGAGCGTGTCTCCAGTGTAGCTCTGGAATTAGACATGGTGGATCTGGGAAGCTCCACCTATGCCTACATAACTGCCTCTGCCAGGGCCTTACTGGACACTGGGCACCAGGACTGCTGACCACTTCAATCCTGAGCGTGCAGGAGAGTCACCCTTTCCTATGCCTCTGGCAGACAGAGCCAGGAGATCGATCCTGTCGTTGGTCCCTCTATCAGGGAGGGGAATGTCAGAGATTCCTTCAGTCAGAGATCTGGGGTTCTAGATGCAGAAGAGACCACTCATTGGCACCATTCACGTGGAAATGGCTGTCCCCCCTATGGTAGCCCACAAAGAGCCAACTCATGGTGGTCTGAGAGTAGTAGGGTTGGCGGGTCATAGGAGAAGAACACTTCTTATATCTTTGGGATTTGTGTATGTGTGTGCATGCGTGCAGTGCACATATATGTGTACATGTGCCCAGTGCACATATATGTGTGCATGTGCCCAGTGCACATGCCTGTGTGTGGATGTGTATAGTGCACATGTACATGTGTGCTCAGACACTTGTTTGCACATGGGTACAGAGGCCAGAAGACATCCTTAGGCATTATTCCCCAGGTACCATCCGTCTGTTCCTTTGAGACAGGGTCTCTCATTGACCTAAGACTTGCTAATGACCTAGACCAGTGAGTTCCAGGGATCCTTGTTTCTGTCTTCCCAGCACTGGGGTCACAGGTGTATGCCCCAGTGCCTGGCTTCCCAGGTGACCACGGAGGATCAAACCCCAAGTCCTCATACATACATGGCGTGTCCTTTCCAAGATTTGCCGTCTCCCCTGTTCTAGGGACTTTGTCTCTTAGAAACACATCCTTTCCTTAACACGGCGGTGAAAACTGAAGTCAGTGAGAACAGAAGTCAGGTCCCCAGCTCAGCTCCCAGCCGAAGCCATGGATGTTCTCTCCGTCTCTAATGGGATTAGAGGCTCCGTCTACCATGCCGTTATCCTCAGTCTGTCATATTATCTCCCCTGTCAGTTAGCAGGCTGGGCTTGCCTTTTTCTCTGAAGAGAATCTAAATAGTAATAGAACCCACCGGGAAGTCCACTGCTTTATATAACAATTTTTCTGCTAGGTCAGTAATAAAAGAAGAACGTGATGGAGGGCGGGGGGGGGGGGGAGATCACTCCAGGAAGTTGTATTAGGAGCTGGGAGTGAGAGGACTCTGAGCTATCATTTCCTGGAAGGGTTTTAGGATGTTGTCAGATACTGGTGGAAGGAAAAAAAAAATAATTGTGGCAATTGTCTTAGCTGTCTCCGGGCTTGTCACTGTGATGCTGATAAAATCAAATAAGCTGGAAGTGAGGTGACTTGTTAGTGTGGGAAACGGCCAGGCTCTGGCAGCGGAGGAGTGGAGGTGTCCAAAGCGCTTGCTCATTACCGGGACTGATTGTCTCCAGCGCTGGGAAAACGTTGGTAAGCAGAAACAATGTCTCCATGAGGGACCTAGCATCCCTCTCCCGCGCTGGGGCCAGTAGGGGAGCTGCTGCTGGCTGTCTGGTTGCAGCTGCCTGGCTGCAGCTGATCTGAGAGGCAGATAGAGAATTTAGGGAGATAATTGTTCTTGAAAAATGGGTTTTTTTTTTAAGTTTGAAACAAAAGCTGGACAAACCCGATAAGAGGGATAGTGACTTTATATTTTTAAAATAAAAATTTGAAGTAAAACAATTCTTTTTCCTTTTCTCTCCTTCCCTTTCTCCCTCTCCTTCATCTTCTCTGTCTTTGTCTTTCTGTTTCTCAGTCTCTTACACTCCCTCCATCTTGCCTGTCTCTGTGTCCGTCTGTCCGTCCGTCCGTCCGTCCGTCCGTCCGTCTGTCTCTCCCATTCTCCCAAGGTCTCACTCTGCTGCCCTAGCTGTCTTGGAACTCACTCTGTAGGGCAGGCTGACCTTAAACTCTCAGCACTTTTCTTGTCCCAGCCTTCCAAGTCCTGGGATAACAGGTGCGAGCCATCTTAAAGTACACAGTTCAGTGTTTTCTTTTTTTAAATTTTTTTAAAGCTTATTTGTAAAGTTCTGTAATCATCACTATTTACGATTTGGGGACATTTTTTTGTCAGACTAAAGAAAACGACCCATCAGCAGTCCATTCCCATCCTCCACCTGGCCTGGTTCTTAGCAAGCACTCCCCTGCCTCTCGCCTGTGTGGATTTACCTGCTGTGGACACATCAAACACCGGACTCACGCCACATGCGGCCTTTTCGAATGGCAGTTCGGGCACATTCTGTAATGTGCATCCCGGCTCAGCCTTGCTCAGCGAACCATCCCTCCATTGTGAGCTCATGGTGGAGCTGTTTGTTCGCGGCGGCTGCGACCTAGTCCCTTGAGACTCACTTGGCCTGTGTTCCTCTGAGGCCTGCAAACTTGCTGGCTATCCGCTGACTCATTGGTTTGTCTGATAGACACTTAGTGAACACTCAGTGTCTCGGGCAGTGTTCTGGGGACACATTAGCAGGAAAAACAGGCGCGCACACACACACACACACACACACACACACAACTTGCTTTCGTGACACTTATGTGCCACTGACTGTACATCCATCTGTGACAGTCGACACCATCAATAAATAATAGTATGTCAGAAGCAAAAACCACGGAGCAGCCAGATTCAGAGAAGGGCAAGACAGCTGCAGCGATGAAGTCAGGCTGTAATGAGACCTCACCAAGCAGAGGGCGTCAAACAATGGCTGCTCCTATTTACGTAGCAACTTGTGTTCATGTTGATGCTTGGGACACATTTTTCCGTGATTTTTTTTTTTTGAGGGAGGGGGAAGCTTAAAAATAAAGTCACTCATTTATTCAACAAATGTTTGCAGAGGGTATGCTTGGCTCCCAGCTATATTTTAGGTGTTGGTTCAAAGGTCAACTCCTCATCTCCGGTATTTCCCATTGTAATTCACGGTCTCTATTAAAAAGTTGAAGTGACTGCTGTTCATTGTCATCTCTGGATTTTTAAAAATTGGAAAAATGTTTTTTTTTTTTTCGGTAAGTTTCACATGCGCATGCAATTCGTCTTGGGTCATATCCATCCCTTACTGTCCCTCTAGCTTTCCCCAAGGGCCCCTGTCTCTTTTCTCTTTGCTTTCCACTGGGGATGTCGATGCTACCAGCTGCTTAGAGTTTCCTACACTGACCTTGGCACAATGGCCGACTGGAACCGGGCATCGAGGACTGGTTAAACCATCTCTCCCTCATTTTCCCAGCGTGTTTTCTATCACAGCTTGCTGATTTGACTGTTGTCAGAGCAGCGGCAGCACTGTCCTTTGTCCTTGGCGGGTGTGTGTATGCAGGTGTGTGTGTGTGTGCATGTGCCTGTGTGTGTGTGTGTGTGTGTGTGTGTGCCTCTATGTGTGTGTGTGTGTGTGTGTGTGTGTGTGTGTGTGTATGTGGCTGGAGCAGCTACCCAGGCCCACACCGTGCTTGCTGTGGGCCATTAGCAGATCCCACCCTAGAGCACCCAGTTTGATTCTCACCCACTTTTATTTATATTAAGATCCAGGAAAAAAAGTCCCAAGATGAAGCAAACATAAGGCTGTAATCCACGGCATCTTGTTTCTAGAAAAATCTCATTTGGGGGATGTTGTTCCCAACCCTGCTTGGTGGCTCGGAACCATTTAGAAGTTGATGGAGGAGAAAAATCCTATGTAAATGAGAGGATGTCACCCCCTCTCCATGTTTATTTCCCCCTCTTTCTCTCCTTTCTCCCTTCCCACTGCCATATGAACATCATCACGGTTGTCATTGTGAGTGATACAGTATCCGTGTCGGGATGTGGTGCTTGGGTCGAGCTGATAGGTTGGTCCTCCCCATGACTCCTTTTCTCATACATGTCTGAGTTGCAGCCATACCGTGTACCTCAAACCTAGGTTGGGTGTCTCCAGGGACTTAGGGATGGGGCTAGCCTGTACTACAGGGGAATGCTTCCCTTTGAGATGGGGTGTCAGGAAAAAAGTCTTTCTGCAAGGAGACCCGAGGTGCTGTATGCCTGAGCCTGCCCAACACACACACTCCTGCACGTGCTTTCCCCTGCCACAAATATTCACACTGTTACACATGCCCGCTCACACCTATACCCACCCCCACAGACACACACCCATACAAACCCGCCCACACCCATATCCCCACCTCCCACCCCACATGCACACACACTCCCAAACATGCCCACACACTCTCCCACAAACCACGCGTGGGTACCTTCATGGCTACTTGTTGGCCACCTTATGCCCGCCTCATGGTTGGCCCCGGGATGCCGGCTTCTCAGTAGCAGTCACCATTATTAAACCGAGACGAAAAGAGCTCTTTCCTCAGTCTTTGAAAGCTTATCAAGAGTGACTTGGGAGGAGGTAAAATTAATAGTTATGAGCCAATTTCCATATAAATGAACTTATTAGAAAGTACCCCAGCTGCCTGAGGTAAAAGATTTTTTTTTTCTGGTTTGAGGGGAAAATGCTTAAAAACAAAACAAAACAACCCCCAAGACCAGATAAAACCCTCACAGCTGTGACTCCATCGTGACTGCCTTTCCATGCATTGCCTCTACATCTGGACCAACTCACAGGCTAGACAGTACATGGTTTAGAGGGCGACTGCCCAGCCTCACCTGACAGGACTGGCTTTTCTCCTTGCTCACCTCAGAGCCCACACACAGCTAGCTCTGACAGGGCTGGCACATGGAGCTTTCTTCATTGCGCCATTTCTGGTTCCTCAAAGGCAGCCCCCATTATTCAATGCTGAGAAAGAACCTCTTCGTTCTGAGAGAAAGCAAAGGCTCCATCTTTTAGGATAGATTATTCCTTACAGGAGGCCCGTTGATAGATGGCATTCCACATCCAAGTGTTGGATGCCATCGTTGGAACCTCTCGAGATAGTGTTCCTCATGCCTTGTTTTACAGAAGTCTTTGGTGTGGGGGAGCTGTCCATGGTAAGGTTCCTCTCTGTGAAGCAGCAGGCAGCAGGTTCTTCCCCCCCCCCAATGTTTTCCTCATAGACTAAACACTAAGATACCAGATGCAGCGCTCACCAGGCTCCATGAGACAGGACAGAGGTCTTGAACCCCTTTTAGTCCAAACAGACTCATCATCAGAGAAGGTGCAAGCTGGCCTGGGCGACTCAGGTTGTAGGGAGTTGGGGAATTGGCTCCCCGCTGACATCCTCCTGGGGTCCCAGTCAAGACAGATGTGGGGAGTTGGCAGGACGCTCACAGGATGGGATCCAATCACAGACCCATGCTGAGGGCTTTTTCTTCTCTGTGTTTGGTGAATGATTTCTAATGCAGTAGCTAGTCTTCGTTTTCCAAGAGCCCTCATGCGTGGAAATGCGTATGTATGTGTGCATGGTTCGGTAAGGATGTGGGTGTGCACGCACAGGTGTGTTTGTGTTATGCATTAAGGCAGATAAGTGGTATTTCTGTATATTATATTTAATCTAATTTGGGGCTGATGGAAAGTCTAGCATAATCCTCCTGTCAGCTCCGGTTTCTGGGATAATCCATGTAACCTGTGTCATCCTTTTTAACCATTGATCTCATGTTGATCCCATAAGCCCACAAAATCATCGCCATTCTGTAAATCCTGATGAGTCTGAGCCAGGGACTCACGAGTTACAGAGAACCTGTGCCTGCTTGACTGGAGGGGTGGGGAACCTGGATCAGAGAATTCTTGACTTTCCCTGGCGGTTCTGTGGGCGTGGCCTGATGGTTCTGTGGGTGTGGCCTGGTGGTTCTGTGGGTGTGGCCTGATGATTCTGTGGGGGTGTGCAAGGCAGAGAGCTATGTGGGGCACGCCCAAAGATACAGCAAACTTGGGCATCTTGTATTTGTAGTGGTGTGTGTGTGTGTGTGTGTGTGTGTGTGTGTTGTGTGTGAACTTGACACAAGGTAGGGCCATCTAGGAAGATGAAACCCTCATTAAGAAAATGCCACCATCAGAATGGCCTGGGCATTTTCTAGATTAATGGTTGATGTGGGAGGGCCTAGACCACTGTGTGCATTGTCATTCCTGGACCAAGCAAGTCAGTAAGCAGTGTTCCTCCATGGCCCTCTGTTCCTGGCTCCAAGCTCCTGCACTAATTTCCTTCTATGACAGAAGACTGTGAGCTGTCTGCTGAGATACCCCCAGCCCCAAGCCCCAAGTTGCCTTTTGTAATGGTGCTTGTTGCAACAATAGAAAACAGATTGAAACCCAATAAAGAACATCTCTTCTTTAGAGAAGGGTTGCACACCCACTCTGAGGTGCTGCCACTCATGGGGAGCCGTGAGGGAGTCTCTGCCCTCTCTAACTCCTCCTTAACAAAGAGGACTGTATTAGATTACTATGTCCTTTGCTTTCTGCAGAACCATGGGCTTTTACGTTAAACCCTGCTGTATGTCTGTTTTTTTTTTTTTTCCAGGGCAAATGGCTCCTTCTATGAGATTCTGCAAGTGGACTTTGGGGTCGATAACAGCAGCAGCCTGGCTGGGGCCCAGCAAATCACCTGGCAGGTAGAATATCCCGTGGAAGACTCCATGAGTGAGCTCTTCGTCTCTGAGATCTTCATCAGTCAGACGACCTTCGTGGGCATCGTCCCTCTCACCATGGTAAGGAACCGGGGCTCGTGAAGATGAGCCGTGATGGAACTTCCTTTGAGGACTGTTTGGGTTTTTCTTTCTTTCTTTCTTTTTTTTGTTTTCCTCTTCATCTTTAGGGATGTGTGGGTGCCTCTGAGTGGGGCATATGCGTATGGAGAGGCTCTAAGGCTTATAGAAAGAATCATCCTTTATCGATCTTCTTTCGCTGCATTCAACGAGCTGTCTTTCAGTCAAACAAGGAACTTGCCAATAATGTCCAGTCTTTTGAGCCAACCTGCTCTGGGGACCTTGCTTCTGCCTTCTCAGGCTAGAATAACATGCCAGCCACCTTACCCACCAGGTACTTGTATGGGGTTCTGGGGATCCGAACTCCAGTCTATACACACGTGTGTGGCAAAGTGCTTTAACCACTGAGCCATGCTCCAGTTTCTCCTTTGAATACTTACATCACTCCAAGAAACATGCAGTGCCTCTACGCCCATCATCTCTCTCTCGCTCGGTGTGCACTCTTTGAACAAGGGAAATGTACTTAAGCGGCGTTTTATTTACCTGCTTTCCATAAGGGCTCCTGGGAAGCCATTTAGGGTTTACTGTACGAGGCGCTTTTCATTTGTGGCGTTGCTGAGTGGCTCCTGGGGACCTCTCGTCTTTTATCGTCTCCATCTGTGTTCATATCAGGTCCAAGTGTTATACTTGGGGAAGATGGTTTCACTGAAGTGTGTCATGACTGTGTGCCGGGGACAGAGGCTCTAGATGCCCAGGAACTAGACCCTTGTCAGTTGGCCTGTTCTATGAGTCCCCAGGTGGCCTCGACGATTGGCAAAGTTTAGAATGCAGATGGACTGAAAGAGCCTTGTTGGGAATCAACTGGCTGAAGCTGGACAGAGTCCCAGAGCCCATTAAACTGCCCACATGTCTGCCCCGTTGGCATGGCAGGGTGACATTTCTCTCTCCGAGTTTGTCTGGGGGCTCTGTTCATGTTAGGCTCAGGAGCCACAGTTGAAAACAGGATTATGGGTAGAATTTCAGAACCTCCAAAGCACGGTGAGAGTGGGTGCACCTTGGAAATACTAACTATTGTTGGGCTTTCCTATACTGAACCCAAATGTGGGGGGATCCACATTCAGATATTCTGGGCCACCTGTCGGACCCATGACCCCAGGGTTTCAATCTCAGCTGCCAGTCATCTTGGCTTTGAAGATCAGTCTCACCATAGTGACCCACAGTTGGCTCTGTTGGAGCCATAACTTGGCAGGACATCGCTTGTTAAGGGGCGACCTGAGTTCCAGGAGGGAAGCAGGGTTTTCCTGCATCTTTTTCTCTAGGAACTCATTCTTCAGCTCAGTGTGCATGAGGCCTGGCGTGGATGATCTTGTCTCAGGGCCCCTGTGATTTACTCCATGTATAACGGATAACACCCAATTCCCTGCAAACTCTGCAGCCTGGGATGGGATGGCACTGCAGGCTGAAAGAGTGTCCCTCACTGTCTACAGAGGCAGGTGCCAGTTCCTGGGGGATGCAGTGGAGTGACGTGCTTATCTGTCAGAAAGGTGGAACCAGGTCAGGACACCGGGGTTGCCTAAGTACAGCCCTCGGCCAAATCCAGGCCCATGCCTGTTTTAGCAAATAAAGTATTACGGGAACACGAGCCCACTTAGAATGAGTCACCTGCGGCTACTTGGGTGCCTGGGACGAGGTTGTGTACAGGCAGGCGGGAATGCATCTCTGGCTTGAGTTTAATTTTAGCACCTGTAATGAGTAGCAGTTGGAGATGAATGCCGAGAACACGGCTGCTAAGAGGCTTTGGGGGGAAATTTCCTCTCCTGCATCAGGGCTCATTTCCTAAGGAGATTTTTAAGGACATGATCCTACCCTCGTTGTCCGGTGGTTTCATGCCCTCTCTCATGATGGATAGGGTCCTTTCTATAGCCCTTCTCTCATGGCCACTGCATGGTGGGACAGCGTGTGGGGCGGATGTCATGCTAGCCATATGGGGCTTGTTTCTCTCCCTCGTCTGTCTCCAGTGCCTCTTTCTTGAACAGTTTCAGGCTCCTGCATCCCCTAGGGGTACCAGTTTATATCCCATGCATCCTGCTCCACCGTGACTAGTCGCATCTCTCCATGTGGCTGGGTTCCACTCAGGGACACTTCCTTGCTTTTGACTTTGCTTGCTATTGGCTGGAAAGTGGAACGGCTGAATTCGTTGTCTCGATTCCCTATGTAGGGCTCAGGAGGACTCCAGGTGGGGCGTGAGGGATGGCTGAGCTTGCTCAGGAGACTTTCCTAAGGATTTGCTGAGCTGATCTAGGTAAAGCATCTACATTCATTATTATCAATGCTGTTATTTACATCATTGTCAGCATGCTAATTATCATATACAGGGAGAGCTGACACATGCGGGGATAAACAGACGTTGCATTGCAGGCTAGGTGGTGGTACTTCCCCTGGAGGTTTGGATATGAAATTTCACCACAGGCTCAAAATGTGTGAGCATTTGTTTTTGTTTTTGTTTTTTTTCCCAAGACAGGGTTTCTCTGTATAGTCCTGTCTGTCCTGGAACTCACTCTGTAGACCAGGCTGGCCTTGAACTCAGAAATCCACCTGCCTCTGCCTCCCCAGCTGGTGGTGCTGTTCCAGAAGGCGATGGAGCCTTTAGGAGGTGGCACCTAGCTGGAGGAAGTCGGTGGCTGGGAAGGGAGGGCCTTGAGGTTTTTAATCGCTGCCCTGCTTCCCTGCCCCTCTGTGCTGAGACGTGCGTATTAAGGTCTGCTCTTCTGCTAGCACACAATCTGGCCATGCTTCCCTAAGTCCCCTGCCATAATGGATTATATCTCTTCAAGCTGTGAGCTGAAATGAGTCTCTCTCTCTCCAGCCAACCATTTTCAGTTACATTAGCGACGAAGGAAGAGACTGTTGCCAAGGGCCAACTGACTGTTGTGTGTGGGCTTTTTCTGGGGACACTCAACACACATGGTTCCTGACACAATAGATAAAAGCCGTGACTGCACCAAATGTCTAATGTGGGTAGCTGTTTCTATGCCACTTACTAATAATCTTCCCTGCTGAAATCTCTTGAAATGGACCTGCATTGTCCAAGAGTTCCTAGGATGGCCCGTTAGGCCCTGATTAAAACATTCAACCACATTTCTAGTCCAAATTCCCAAAGTCTTCCACATTTCTCCAACAAACAGCATGGTCAGGCCAATTACAGCAGTACCCAACTCCTGATACCAACTTCTGTCTTACTTACTGTTCTTTGTTGTGAAGAGACATCATGTCTGAGGGAACTCTTATGAAAGAGAAACATTTAGCTGTGGACTTGCTTATAGTTTCAGAGAATTGGCCTATTATCATTCTGGTAGAAAACATGACAGCAGACAGGCAGTCATGATGCTGGAGATGTAGCAGAGAGCATTACACCCTGATCTGCAGGGAGAAAGAGGAGGGGAGGAAAAGGGAGAGGGAGAGGGAGAGGAGGATGAAGAGGAGGAGGAGGAAGAGGAGGAGGAGGAGACAGGGGCTCTACCATGAGCTTTTGATACCTCAAAATCTACTCCCCAATGACATACATCCTCCAACAAGGTCATACCCCCCCAATCCTTCCCAAATAGTTGCACTCACTGGGGACCAAGCATTTAAACATATGAGCCCTGTGGGAACCATTCTCATTCAAACCATCAGAGGAACCAATAAATTTATTGGGATTACTAACTGGTGTGGGTGAGAGGTTACTTATCAGAGCAGGGATAATTAAAAAACAGCCATGTCACTGAAAGTCTCCCTCCCCCCCCTCCCCCGTGACTCAGCAGGCTAGTATCTGCTCCTCCTGCAAATGTTGACTGCTTCTAAATCTTGGGGAGGGATCCCCCTGCATCTCTTGCCTCCAACTTTCCCAGACTTGTGAAGTTTGCTTGCTTCCTGAGTCTCATGAACCTCCTGGACCTTCCCAGAGTATAAACATGGTAGGGAGCCAGGCATGACCACTGGATGGGTGGGAATTCAGTACGAACCAAGATTCATCTATTGTCAAGGAAAGTCAAGGAAGACTTGGGGACACAGCCTATATGATTCTTAAAGGTGATTGATGTTGGCTAGGAAGTCAGGAAGTCCTTCAAGGCTGAGGAGCAAGAAGGTGTTTGGGGGAGCGTAGTGGGACCGTGTGTGTGTGTGTGTGTGTGTGTGTGTGTGTGTGTGTGCAGATGAGGTGGAACAGCTGTCATTTAAGCACAGGGAAGGTGACAGTGACAATGGAGGTAGCCATGTTGGGTTCATCTGTATGCTATGACGTCAGAACTCTGGTCTAGGGTCATCATATATTTGTCTAGTTTATTGGATCCCAATAAATTTATCCACCAACAAGTTTTACCAGAGTTTTGTTAGGTTTTGTGTTCTCCACCTCATGGAAGGTTATTACCTTATAAAAGGTCCTGGAATAAATCTCTTCTGTCCCTTTGCCTTTCGGCCTTTCTGTCATATGAAGATTTTCTCTAGAGGACACAGCCACAAGGCACCATCTAAGAAATAAAGAGACCAGACCTTTCATCGATATTGAGCCCAATAGTAACCTGATCTCACCTTCAAGAAGTAGAATGAAATGTCTGCTCTTTATAAGGTGTCTAGCCTCAAGTATTTTGCTACAGCAGCACATGTGGACCAAGACACCTGTAGTATGCTGACACTTAGGCCATGTTAAGGCAGAATTATCAATAGCTAGTAAATATCAATTTATATAGTAGGGTTGCTCTTGTCATTGGGAAGATTGACAGATGCCTTCCCGACTCCAACCCTCATGGTAGCTCTTTTCTGTTTGTGTCTGTTTGGATCACTGTGTAGTGATGGTTTCAGAGGCTCACTGAGAGAGTTCTGTGATCATTTAGTCATGTCTGCCAGAGGTGGAGTAGGAGTGGATGTAATGCCTGCCATGTTTTAGTTTTTCCATCTAGCCAATATGTTTGGGACATTGTAGGAAAGTCTTCCCACTGCCTGCTTCCCAACTTCTTTGCTAACAGGACCCCAGCATAGTTTTTGGCTTTTCTTTGCCTGGCCACATCCATATGTCTACTAGGTAAGCAGGGTTGCCCCCCAGCTCAGGGTAATATATGGATGAACCCAGTCCATCAATAGGGTGCCATCTATTTGCTGGTGATTATTGTAGTGATTATCTTATGGCGTTCTGGCTAATAAATCCCCAGGGGAGATCTGCTGAGGAATTGAGAGAAGGGACTGCCTCCTATTAACTTCTGGGTACAAGTCATGGATGTTCTGACCTTTGATTCCTGGCATAGTGGTGTAAAGGATGAAATCACTGTCCCTTGGAAGGAACTGCAGGTATTTTGGGATGGTAGAGCAGGAACAGAGAGCCTGGTGTCACCAGCTGCTGAGAACCGATCAGGGATCTCCCAGCCGCAGCCCCCTTGACTTGGGGGGACTATAAACGCCCCACTTTAAATTGACTATAGGCTGCAAAAGAAGGGCTTCCATGGGGGCTCTCTCATGGTCCCCTATCTTGTTCCTCAACCCAGTTCTCACCCTTCATACTCAGTCACAGAGGAACAGAGGTCTCCTCCTGTTGCTCCCAGGATGGGGCTGCACACCCATCTCTCAGTACAGGGATGTGGGAAAGTATCTCTGGCTTTGTCTGTGACAGGATGAGCAGCCAGTGGCATCTGCCACCCACAGGCCCTCATGTTCAACCCTCCCAGGACCCTCCCAGAAGGGGTGTTATCTTTGGCTTTAATCCACGCTTACTCAAGGGAGCTGCTGCCAGGGCTCTGTTATACTGCATTGGGTTAGATACTGTGGATACCCACTGGTTGTGTTTCAGCCTTGGCTTCATGTTAGGTAAATATACAGCTTTGGGGGGGTGTCACTGAGGGAGCTGAGAAGAGACCTCAGGTGGGGAAGCCACTGTGGGACTGGTGCAGTGTGGGACTGGTGCAATGGTTCAGAGAAGTGATTTTACCAAGGGCAGTGGCTATGATGATTACTCATTAATTTGCCATCCTTCTGTCCATCCATCTGTCCATTCATCTGTCCATCCATCCATTTATCTCTCTACTCATATTCATCCATCCTTTCATCTACCCATCCATCCATCCATCCATCCATCCACTCATTCACTCCTATTGACCCATCCACTCATACATCTATTCACATACTCATCCATTTACCCATCCCTCTATTGATCCATCAGTTGATTGATATATTCATCCCTACATTGGAAAATCTGTATTGCCACTGATTTATTCCTCCCTCCATAGATGCGGTCATCATTTTATCTGTTGATCTATCCACCTCCATATCATTCCATCTGTCCACTAACCCACCTCACCCATCTATCCATCTGTTTATTCATTCATCCACTGATCTATATCATCCTCCATTTATCTCTCCATAAATCCACCTATTGATACAGCTCTCCTTCCACTGAACCATCATTCATCCCTCCATTGATTCATCTGATTTCCTTTATAAATCTGCCCATTGGCCCATCCATCCACCTACTGTCCATTGTCCATCCATCTATAGGCCAACCCATCTATTGATCTTTCTATCAACCCATTCATTTATCTGTCCATCCATCCATTGTCCATCCATCTATAGGCCAACCCATCTATTGACCTTTCCATCAACCCATCTGTCCATCCATCCATTGGTCCATCCATCTTTATCCCTCAGTCAGTTGACTGACCCACGCACTCACTCACTCACCTCCATGTAGCAAACTCTTGTACAGCATACATTGTGCACTAAATCTATCGATTTGTGATGAATGGAGAGAAAACGGAGCAGGTGGGAATTTTGAGTTGGATTCAGTAGGCCTTGGAGACCATTTTGTCTCATGTTGTCACATCTAGAAGATCAGCACAGTTGATTCCAAGCTGCAGACGTCTCCAGGGGTCACACACAGAGAGGATCACAGTCCTGGACACTGACATCACCTTCTGTAGTAATTATTGCTTTCTGTTTCCTCCTTGGGTCAGACATGCTAATGAATGTGCCCATTTCTCTTCTTGCCTTTTCTTTTAAACCCTTTTGAATGAGCATGAGTCCCCCTTTCCTTCTACAGTGTCCCCCCCTTTGAGTTTTCTGTTCAGCTACTGAGCTTTAAGCATGGAGATTTGTTCCTGTGGGTGGCTTGGAGTTCAAGACAGTGTCCCACCATTCAACTCCAGTCCTTAAAACTAAAAAGCCCCAGCTCTGCACATGTAGATAAAAAACACATTATCTTTCAGAAAGGTTGAAATAAAAAAAAATGAACATACTCGGTGAGTTTCTAGGCAACTGGAACCATGGGCTGAGCACAGGCTGAGAGGAGATAATCAGCCTTCCGTTCGGTCACGCTGGCTGAACCCTTCCAACACGGCCTGGGCACAAATACCTCTTTATTTCCAATGGCGTTTGGGTGCTGGCAGTGCCAAGCACTGTCCCAGAGGATGGTGATGAATAAGGCAGGCAGGGTCCTGGCTCCTCATCAGCCTGACAGTCTACAGATTCACACAGCCCTTCATTTCAGAAGTGAGGAGTGTCCAGGAGACTCAGAGGAGCAAGCCGGAGACTGGGGACAGGCTGGGCAGCGCTGGCGTGGCAGGAAAGGAGTCCTCCTAAGGACTTGTCATTTGCTCTGAGAACTAGACTGAAAAAAAGAAAGAGCCAGCTATAGCAAGCTGTGGAGGAAAAGCGTTCCAGGCAGAGGGGACAGGACATATCTTGAGGCAGAATTTAAGTAGGACAAAGAAGGCCAGTCAGCTGCAGTGCGGAGGGCAGCTGGAGAGGGCTGGGACTGAGAGGCCAGGAGAGGAAGGCGGGATAGGAGCTCCGGGTGTTGGTTGACATTGGTTCCCAGCTCGGGGGGCTTCTTTTATCAGTGTCCTCTTGCTGCTGTGACCAGTGACCTCTGGTACAGCGGCTTTCACAATACCAACTGACCTTGCAGCTCTGGAAGTCAGAAATGGTCCTTACGCAATAAGATCACGGTCTTGGCAGGGCTGAGTGCTTTCTGGGTGTTGTTTTGTTTTGTTTTGGGATGCGGTAGAGAGCCTCACCCTGGGTGTGCTTTCTGGCCCCCAGAGATTGCCAGCGGTCCTTGGTCGTGGCCCCCTTTCACTAACAGCATCCTTTTTATGCTGTTTCTGAGACTGGTCCTCCCGTGTGTCTCTCCTGCAAGGACCCCTCGCTCACATCTATGCTACCTGAATGATATGAGGTCAGCTCCTTACCTCTGCAACCTGACTTAGTCACATCATCCAAAATCCCTTCTGCATGTCCTGAGATTAAGGCATGCCCGCCTTTGGAGGAGGAAAATCTTTTATTCTTTCAACTCCAGTGGCTTTGCACTATCACCTCATTAGACTCACTCAACAACCTACAGGAAGACAAGGGTTGTCACACCCATGCTCTGAACTTGGGGCTTAGCTCTGTCACAGCCCAGTCCATGCCATCACTGACTGCAGGGGATGAGGTTCTGGGTACCAAGTCTTATGGGCTCCCGTGGCTTACCCTGCATTCAGCTGTAAATAGCCAGACATGGTGGCATGGACTACACGCTGCCTACCAAGACAACAGAAGCCCAATTGTCCTTTTTGACTCACCTTTCTGGAACCAAGACATCCTAAGCCTTATTAGCGATTCTGTGTGTTTCCTTCCTTAAACCAAGTCTGTCTGAGACACTGAGGGAGACCACGCCCACTGCCGGCAGCTGGGGCCTAAAAAGAGCTGTAGGCAAGTCTGTCATCTAGGTTCTCCTACATCGGGCAGAGCAGAGGGACTCTGCACACACAGTAGCATACAGCGGCAGCCCCGGACACACCCACACTCTCTCACCTGCTTGACCCAAGAATTTTGAAGCTGACATGAACAGTTTTTAGTTGGCAGGGACAGTGTGTGTGTATATGTATGTGTGTTCGGCGAATGCCCTTTAAAAGTGGCTTCACACAGAAGGCACATGCTTACGAATGCCGCGTTCATGTGCTGCGTTCTGCATGTGCATGGCAGAGTGGATGCCGCCCATACAGCACAGCCACAACGGGGCATTGTCCCAGGGCATGGCACCAGTGAGATTTGCAAGCGTCCCCCCCTACCATAGAGGCCCCGCAGCAAGGCTGAGGGCTCACTCCGACCTGGCGTACATTAAATCTACAACGATCCGAGGGGATTGCTTTGGGGAGGGTAACTGCTGCCAGTGGAAACGATCATGATGGCTGGTGGAGTCCTCTGTGTCTTCCTGAGAAAGCGTTTGCCGGTATGTACTTCCTGAAGGTAAAAAGAGTGAAAAAAAAAATACCAGAAAAAAAACCAAACCCAAAAACCTGAGCTAGCTAAGCAAGCCCTGAAGACAAGCCAGGTTGTCAGTCAGAGGCACAAAACGGTCAGCATCCAGGCGCTCCGATGGCAGAGACACAACGAGACAAATCTTTAAAGGCTCTGTCAATATCATTAATATTTATGGCCTCTCCTGTAGACGCAGCCACCGAGTCGCACATCCCTCAAAGACGTCTGCTCCGGAATTGTTCGGCTTTTTTTTGGGGGGTGATGGGTCTTGAATGATGAAAGCCAGAGCGATTATGTGCAGGATCGCATCCCCGTCTCTCGCCTCCTGAAAGGCAGCAAAAGAATCAGCAAACTGTGTTTTGAGACAACGATTTTCTTGAGAAACAAACAAACAAAAAGACCCTTGGCTGTTGACGGGTCAGCGGGGTTGTTGATTATAGCTTGAGCTGTGAATAGGTAAATTTTTTTCTTTTCCATGAAAAAGTCGGCTTTCCAGGTCTGTGTTGAGAAACAGCACAGGGCTGTTCACCTGCAGATGGCTTTGCCAGCCTCTGCACTGGTCCAGGAGGGGAGACCTTCTCCCAGCAGTGGGAGCATGTGGAGATGTGTGTTGGGGCTGGCAAGATGGCTCAGTCAGAGCCATGGTCGCTGTGCAAGTGTGAGGATCTGGGTTCAGATCTCCTACCGGACATAGACAGCTGGATGTGACAGTGCACACCGCTATAATCCTAGAATGGAGGAGGTCGGGAGAGGGGGATCCCTGGAGCTCACTGTCCAAAGAGCCTAGCAGAACCTGCGATCCCCAGGTTTAGTGAGACATACTCTCTCTCTCAAAAAACAAAATGTACAGAACAACACTATAATGTTGTAAAGTATCGAAGAAGACACTAGACAAAGTATCTGGCCTTTATGTGCACACATGGGTACCAGCACACTGTGTGCATACATGCGCGTGCACACACACATCCCTAGCGCCTCAGTTCAAATCAGATTTTGCTTTTTCCTTGAGTCATGTGCCTTTCAGTAAGATTTGCCTCTTTGTCCTGTCTGTGGAAAGGGCTATGGAAATCCTACCTCCACCAAGATGGAGGTAGAAGGAAGTCATAGATGCTTAGTGTTTACCACGTCTTTAAGTCAGGGTCCAAAGTCATTTCTTTAATTAAAATATTATGCATGAAGATGCCTTTTCTGCTCGTACCTCTGTAGACCACCTCTGGGCCTGATGCTTAAGGAGACCAGAAGAGGGCATCAGAACTCCAGGAACTGGAATTATAGGTAGTGAGCTACGGAGTGGGTGCTGGGAATTGAACTCAGGACCTATGGAAGTGCAGCCAGTGCTCTTAACCACTGAGCCATATCTCTGGCCCCTTGCTCCTTGTTTTTTTGCTTAGAGCAATTAAGAAAGATGGTTAAATTGGAAGCATTTGATAACAGGCGGTGTGGTGGCCACTGACCAACTAGAAGACACGCAGCTGGCGGAGTTACTGAATCTTCCCTCAGCCCCGGGTGTATGTCAGTCCTGAAGGGATCAATCAGCAAGGAGATGCTCTAAGGCATAATGTGTGCCCCACTCGCTGAGGAGCTCAGCAAACCACTTTCTAAATGGCTTCAATTCCACAAGTGGTCAGGCTGATATTCTTTTTCCCCATTTGGCTTTTACTCCTTTCTTCCTAAGGACAGACTTACAAGTGACAGCCCCCCAGAGTCCCCACCAGGTGGCGCTAGCAGATCAAGTTGTATCCACAGGTGTCTACCCTGGTCTCTCACCAGTCTCTCCAGTGACCTCAACTCTCAGGAGCCTTTCCAAGGATCCAGGTCCCCACCCAACAGCAGAGGAAGGCTTTGTCCTTCCCTCCGGGGCTCAGCACATTCCTGGCTACCAGCACCTGCCTGCTTAGATAACTATTTCTTCCTTGGCCAATATCCCTGCCCTATGCAGTGACCCAACCCCTCTAAGCCTTTGCTGTTCTTATTCCAAACTCTGTGTGCTTATAATAAAAAGAATGCAAACAAAATAGGGGGAAAAAACCAAGGCGCAGCATGTCCAGTGTGACCACCAGCCTATTTTGGTGGACACTATGGATGTCGTCCAGGCCTGTAATGTGCAGGGACATGGCTGTTTGGTGGATGGCGGGTGAGCAGGTGCCATACTTGTTCAAGAGTTAAGCCCTCCATTTATTTATACATAAGACAACAAGGTCAAAGAATCGAGTGTGGAATGTCTAACCTCCTCACCTGCGCATGGGCCTTTGCAAATGCAAAACAAACAAATAAGTAAAATTATGATTAAAAAGCATTAACCAGCCTGAGCAATGTTGGGGGGGGCGTTAAAGAAAAGCACCTCCTTTGCCGTGATAAAGGGGGTGGGATTTAGTCATAAAGTTTATGGTTAGAAACAGATCGATGACTGGGGCCCATTTCTTAATTTTACTCTCTACTATCCACAGGGTGATTATGGCTGTCTCCTCTCCTGCTGTCATTGTTCAGTGTGTGTGTGTGTGTGTGTGAGTGTGCAAGCACACATGTGTGTATGTGAAGGCAGACCACACTTTAACTGCCAATCCTTAGACATCCTCCACCTTTAAACATGTTTTATGCATGTGCACAGTGTATCCTGGTTGCATTCACGATTCCTTTCCCCCCTCCAACTCTCCCTGGGACCTCTGCTGTATCTTACCCTGAGCCGTAAGTCCTCTTTATCTACTTACAGCTCACTGGGCCCATCCTTCCAGCTCCTTGGCAGTGTTTACCCTTAGTTTACAAACTGCATGTCCAACATATCAGCCACTAGCTACCTGTGATGGTTTCAATTAAAATTCATACAAAACTTAGCCAGGTGATAGTAACACATGCCTTTAATCCAAGCACTGGGGAGGCAGAGGCAGGAGGATCTCTGTGAGTTCGAGGCCAGCCTGGTCTACAGTGTGAGTTCCAGGACATCCAGGGCTACACAGAGAAACTCTGTCTCAAAAAACAAACAAACAAACAAACAAACAAACAAACAAACAAATCCCAAAACAAAAAACCCTAAAGAAAGAAAGAAAGAAAGAAAGAAAGAAAGAAAGAAAGAAAGAAAGAAATACAAAAGAAAGAAAGAAATACAAAACAAAAAATTATTCAGCTCTGTCTTAGTCAGGGTTTCTATTCCTGCACAAACATCATGACCAAGAAGCAAGTTGGGGAGGAAAGGGTTTATACAGCTTATACTTCCACACTGCTGTTTATCACCAAAGGAAGTCAGGACTGGAACTCAAGCAGGTCAGGAAGCAGGAGCTGATGCAGAGGCCATGGGGGGAATGTTTCTTACTGGCTTGCTTCCCCTGGCTTGCATAGCCTGCTTTCTTATAGAACCCAATACCAACCCAGGGATGGCTCCACCCACAAGGGGCCCTCCCCCCTTGATCCCTAATTGAGTAAATGCCCCACAGCTGGATCTCATGGAGGCATTTCCTCACCTGAAGCTCCTTACTCTGTGATCACTCCAGCCTGTGTCAAGTTGACACAAAACCAGCCGGCACAAGCTCCTTGTTTGCGCTGGCCACATCTGAAGTGCTTCGTGGACACACGGGACTGGTTTGCTGTCCCCAGTGCAGATCGAGAACATTCCACTAGTGGAGAGAGTTCAGCTAGACAGAATTCCGACTGTGGGGTGAATTACACCTTTAATCTCACCGCACTTCATTCTGCTTAGATAATTTATTAGTTTCATAGATAACTAATAAAATATTGAAATGACTATTATATAATTTATGTATGTGTATTTACCCTGTCGGGTTTGATTACACTCACGCTCTTTTGTAGAAACTCTGAGATTAATGCATTATTCAGTCGGTTCGCTACTTTCCTTCTCGCTGTAACAAAATACCTGACAGGAGCAATTTAAGTTAGGAAGGGTTTGTTCTGGCTCACGGTTCGAGGCCACGGTTCACCAGGGGAGAGGACGCATGGTGGCAGGAGGGTGAGGCACATGGCCAGAGAGAGAGGAAGGCAGATCCCAGCTCACTGTCTCCTTTTTGTATCGTCCAGGACCTCCGCTGCTCACATTCAGAGTCCATCTTTCCATGTCAGTTATGGGAGTCTAGAAACTCCCATAGACATGCCTAGAGGCTTGTTTCCATGGTGATTCTAGATCAAGCCAAGTCGACGGTCGATCTTAGCCATCGAAGTCTGCGTTTGCATCATGCCCCCTCTGACTTTACCTGCTCTGGCAGGACCTGGCCTCTGGTCCCCAACTCCCTTTCTCGTTGAGACCTCTTTTCCTCCTCTTTCCTTTCTCTCTCATTTTAATGAGATCTTGGGGGAGGAGAATCAGGTGCGCTCTGCCCACCAGCGTCGAACCTTACAACGCTGTGATGGGCTGTGAAGAGCTGTAGGTCTCCAGGGCTGGTACCCAGCCCTTCCTTCCCAGGCTGTGACATGGGGTCTGTGTGCATCAGTGGGCTGGGGCCATTGATGAGTGGAGGAACCTTTATTTCTGGCATCGTGAATGAGTCCAAAGTTCTCTGCCCAGAGACGGAAGGAACTGAATTCTGCTTCTCTCAAGTTTTTCTTTAACAGGACAGGAAGGGTTTCTATTTCAGGGCTAAAGACTAAAGCCTAAAACTCCGACCGGCATCCTTGGGTGGAGGGATGTGGCTCTGTGTCTCAGAATAAAGCCCGAGAAGCTGCTGGATCCTTCTCTGAGACAGAAAAGGAGCTAGAACATTTAGAAAAGGCTGAGAAATGCACCCCACCCTGTGGATTCTGTTCATTCTGAACGGGCTTGTCTGCCTTTTCCATTTCATTCAGAGCCATCATGAAACATTGCTTTGGCTGGTGACAGTTACAAGGTCCCATCCTTCCTGCAAGGGAAGCTGTGTGTGGAGAGATGGACCGTGGGTGGGGCTTTCATCCTCACCCACCAATGGACCATGACTGTTCAGGCAAGAGAAGCCCACAGGGCTGCTGCCAGGTGCTCCCTGCTGTGCTCCTCGCTCCTGCTGCCAAGTGCCACCACCTCAGGGGGGTCACACAGCCCTTTGTTAGAAGCAGACCAGTGAGTACTTCCTAAGTAGTTAGTTGTGAGGCCGTCATGTGGACAGGGGTCATGCGTGTCTCACTAGCCCTTCCTTCTTATGCCACTGCCGGCTGATTAAGCCTCGGTCCCTGGCTGAGTCTGCGATTCTGTCTGAGCTCCAGTCAAAGGACCTCACAGCACAGAGAACCAGCCTCCCAAGGAGTGAAACCTCTGTTAATTAACTCTGCCAGGTGCATCTGGTTTTGGGAACTGGCTCTAGGCAGGGTTTTTTGGTAATCTGGGGGTGTGAAGAGGTTCTAAGAGTCTCCCTGTATGTCTGCAGGCAGAACTTTCCTCTATGTTATTTTCTGCCAGGAGATGGTCCTACCCTCTATTCAGTTGCTGGGAATAAAAACCTATAAGTCACCCTGGTGCTCCTCCATTCCAAACCACCATCATACCCAGGCTGTCACCAGCCCTGGTGGTTTCCAACCTCCCTCACGCACCCATAATGGAACCACTGCAGTGTCCACACACAGACACCATCTGTTACCGGGATGACTGTAATGGCCTCCTGCTGGCCTCCCTGCCCCATTTTTGATCCTCCTCTGTTTTACTCTCCATATCCCAGCCAGGATCTCTGTTTCAATTCATTAAGCAGATGACAAGGCACCCTGGATTGACAGTCTCCTCAGGCTTCCTGTTGAATCTGGTATGACACTTGAGTTACCTGTGAACTCTGTACAGTTCTGCATGCTTCTCTTCTGTGCACCACCCCCTTCGTTTCTTATTCCCACTCAACTCTATCCCAGCCTGGCTTAGTCGGACTTCTCATCACCATGACGGAATAACTTCCTGGGGAGCCATCTTGGCTCATGGTTGCAGAGGGTACAGTCCATCGGGCATTGGGTTGGGCTCTTTGGATTTGGTCTCCATGGTGAGACAGAAGATGGCAGCAGTAGAGAGGTTACCTACTTACCTCATGGCGAATGGGAAGCAGAGACGGACAGGGGCAGGGACAGGGGGTCAGGAGAGCCTTCAAAACATGTCTGTTGGTGATTAATGAATTCTGAGGAAGGGTCTCTTCTGTTGGTGTTTCCACTGATAAACTTATCACACTCATGCTCTAGTGAATAACCTCCCAGCTACCCTTACAATTCTAATCAGTGGACCCCCCCCCACACACATACACACACACACACTCGTGCATACATACACATGTATACATACACACATACACACATGCATACATACATACATATACATACATACATATACATATGCATACACATGCACACATACACATACACATACCCCACAGATATAAAAACATGAAGGGGAACTTATTAGAAAGGTATTTTCGGGAGAAGGAGGGATGAGAGAGGGAAATGAGGGTGAACACAACTAAAATTCACTTTATACAGATATAAAATTCTCAAAGTCTAAGCATAAGTACATAAAAAATACCCCCAACAAGCCCAGCAACCCCCAAAGGAGCCATGTCCTCAGTGAACTGCTTTCTCCAGTAGGACTCCTTCTTCTAAAGTTTACAGAACATCACAAAAATATTTTTTGGGGAACCAAGCCTTCAGCATGCGAATCTGTGGGGACATTTCAGAATCTAGCCACAGCCACCCTGCCCTGTCTGTCTCCTGGGATGGACCATTCTTACCCTCACCCCAAGGCCATGGCGCAGACCTGCTGTGCCCTACAAGATGGCTCCATGTGCTTACACAGGTCACAGGGCTGGTGATGTCCCCTCTCCAGCTGCCCTCTGTGATGTCCAGCTTTGCTCTATCCTTCTCAGAATCAGCACTCTCCAAAGCCACCTGGTCACACCAGAGCTTAGCAGAGGATGGTCTTGCTCTCCAGGAGGGTGTGAGTGTCAAGGGAGTGGCCAGAGTGTGAGGATGGAGGGAGTGGCCTTGTTCATCCTCCTTCTTTGATGAGCAGCTGGATGTTAGGCTCTGCTTCCTCCTGAGTGGACGCTCCTCCGTTATGCCTTCAGTATGTCTGTCATCAGTGGGGCTGTCTCTCTGTTCCACCATCTTCCGTTCCTGATCTTCTATTACTTTATCAGTCTCATGCCCTTAGTTATCTTTCTATTGCTGTGAAGAGATGCCATGACCAACGCAACTTATCAAAGAAAGTGTTTAATTTTGGGGCTTGTGTCTCCTGGGGTGAGTCTATGACCATCACGGCAGGGAGCATGGCAGCAGGCAGGCAGACATGGTGCTGGAGCAGTAGTTGAGAGCTTATATCATGATCTGTAGGCACAAGGCTGAGAGAGAGAGAGAGAGAGAGAGAGAGAGAGAGGGAGAGAGAGAGAGAGAGAGCCATCTAGGAATGGGAGGAACTTTGAAACCTCAAAGCCTACCCCCAGAGAGCACGCCTCCACCAACAAGACCACGCCCCCTAATCCTTCCCAAACAGTCCCCCTAACTAGGGACCAGATATTCAAATAAATACATGAGCCCATGAGGGCTATTCTCATCCAAACAGTACTCACCAGTCACCAAATGTATCAACTTTGGCTTTTTGTAGATTATTCTCTATGTCCCCCATGTTTTATTGATACCTGCTCTGGCATTTGTGGTTTTGTTTCCTTGCTTTGGGTTTAAGAGGCCTGGGCATCCTTCTGTAAAATTTTAAGACAGATGCTGAGGTCACTGTTCTTGGCCACAGGTAGATCGTGTTAGATTTTGTCACTTGATTTAAAAAAAAAAAAAAACAAAAACGATTTTAGTTCTATTTGTGTGTGTATGTGCACATGAGTACAATGCCTACAGCAGCCAGAAGAGGGCGTCAGATCTCCCTGGAACTTGAGTTGAAGGTGGTTGCAAGCTGTCAGGTGTGGATGGGGGGACTGCACTCAGGTCCTCTGCAAGAGCAGCCAGTGCTCTTAACTGCTGAGCCGTCTCCCCAGCCCCGTCTCCAAATTCTTATGTTGTGTTTTCATTCTAATTTAGTTCCTAGAATCTGACTTTTGCTTTCACATTTTAAATTCTTCGTAAAAAAAAAAAAAAAAAAAAAAAAAAGTTGTGGAGTCACGAATTAGAAACAGCGTTTCCATAACCACCATCAGATTTCCCTTTTAAAGCAGACATAGGCTGTGCTGGGGAGATGGGTCAGGGTGTGAAGGCCTGAGGAAGTTGGACTCCCTAAGGCCCAGGTAAACACTAAGTGAGAGAGGTGACCCACCTATAATTTCAGCCTTGGAAAGTAGAGACAAGGGGCCTCCCAGAGTAAATTGGCTGACAGGACCAGCCATACCAACGAACTGTAGGGCAATGCTGCCTCCGTGAATAAAGTAGAGGACCCAGGAAGAGTCCTGCCACCAGCCTCTGACCTCTCCGTTCATGATTACATATGTGCATGTGAGTTCACATGCATCCGTCTGTGCCACATATGTACAAATATGTATGCATACATGCACACACCACACTCACATATAAAAATACAAAATAAAAATAAAAATAAAAATAACAACTAAAAAGAAGCAGTCATAAGATGTTAGGAGCAATTAGCCCCAAGAAACTGTCTAAGGGAAAAAAGACCCCCCCAAAAAAGCCCCAAAAAACCATTTGTTCAAACAGACTTTGTTGTTATTGAGTGATTCTTTTTATTTTTATTTTTTCAGTTTTGAGACAATCTGTTTGTCCCAACACCAAGCACCATATCAGATCAGCTACCAAACATTTATGGGGTTAATTCCTGGTGCTCCTGGGTCTGGGGGTTCTCAGAGGGAGTTGGTCCCCCTGGTTGTGTTAAAGGCACTAAGCCCAGAGGCTCTGGAGTCCAGCTTCCCTTCCAGTCTTTGATGTGGGCCCTTTGAGATGTTAGTAATTCAAAACGTCATAAATGGGAGGCAGCTGTGGTTGTTCACAATCTACTGTGGGGGAACGAGGAAGACAGGCAACCCATGCATTTAGACCATCCCCCGGCCGCCTCCGCTATAGGACAGTGGTTCTCAACCTGTGGGTCGCGACCCCCTGGGATTGCCTAAAACCATCGGAAAACTCAGTTCTTTACATGATGAATCTTTACAAGCAGAATAGTTTCAGTCATGAAGTAGCCATGACAATAATCTTGTGGCTATGGAGGTCACCACAACATGAAGGACTATATTAAAGCGTCACAGCATGTTAGGAAGGTTGAGAACCACTGAGCTAGAGGGAAACACAAGACAAAGTTTCTGTGACCTTTCAGGAACACCCCCTCTCTGGTTACCTTGATCTGAAGCGCTCTGCCTGGGATGGCGGCTTGATTTTCTTGTCATTCCTAATTGGCTGCATGACGCCCAGGCACGTGGTTGAACTTCGCTGCTTTATTTTTCTCCCTTGAAGGTTTCACACATTTCTTTGAAATGAGAAGTTGTCAAGCCCTTAGCGAACCCTCCTGAGTTTCTGACTGATGGAAGGAGAGAAAACCGAGCACCAGGATGGGAAATCCTGTTTACAAATTCTTGGTCCTTCTAGAATGTTTAAGGTGCGCCGTGATAACTGTCAGATCACTGTTAGCACCAGCACCCCCCCTCCCCAACCCCAGACCACACCCCCTTACCCTTAAGACCTCCACCAGGGTGCAATACCGGACTTCCCCACTAGGGGCGCCTACAGGACACACCGAGATTGTTACTTCCCGGAAAATTCTACTATCCAGCTAGTGAGTCGTTTCCTGTTACTTACTAGCCATGGGCCAGCTCTAGCTAGCTTCACCCAGCACAGATCTACACCATGCAATGGGCCGCAGATGCAACCCCATGAGGTCTGAGCCTCAGCTTGGGCAGGAGGGTGCCCTTCACATTTCCACACCTCCCTCAGCTCTGCAGGTGGGAGTTGATTTTTCTACTGGTCATTCTAGAATATTCTTTCATGTCCCTGTAATTATTATTTTAATTTCCACTTAGTATTCACCCATCTTTTTGCTAGCAATTTCTTTTAATACACTTGAGAAAAAATATTTTTTAGACAGGGTGTCATGTTATCTAGGGTGGCTTTAAATTCTCTGTGTAGCCAAGAATGATCCTGAGCTCATGATCTTCCTGCCTCTGCCACCCGAGTTCAGTTAGGCATGCGCCACTATTTCTGGTCTACTAAATTACTCTAAAAGATGCATTTGTTTATTTTAACATGTTCTGGTGTTTTGCCTAGATGTATGTCTGTGCACCACATGCATGCAGTGTCCACAGAGGCCAGAAGAGGGCGCCAGATCCCCCTGGAACTGGAGTTACAGGTGGTTGTCAGATGACTTGTGGGTGCTGGGAATCGAACTGGACCTTCTTCTGCAAGAGCCATCTCTCTAATTCCCTAAACTACCTTTTAAAAATAAGTTTTTAGTTAGCATACAGAGAAATGTGTGTGTGTGTGCGCGCGTGTGCGTGTGTGTGTGTGTGTGTGTGTGTGTGTGTGTGTGTTGGTTTTATTCACCCCCATTACCCTCTCCTCTCTTTTGCTCCTCCCCTTCTTTCCTGTGAATGGTCCTCCCTCCTCCTGCATGCTGCAAGCGTGTCCCATCCATTGCTCTTGCTTGTCTGCTCCCCACCCCTCCCCACTGTCTCTTTTCTACATCAGCGTCCTACAGGGTGCAGTGTCCTACAAGGTAGCCAGCCAGTCTTATCTTTAAAACTTGCTATGAAGTCGCAGGTGCACCTGTCTCCAGACCAGATGGGACCATGACCACACGTGGCTTGTGTTAGCATTTGTAGCGATGCTGTCTTCCAGCAGTATGATTCCCTCACAGCCGATTCATCCCCAGGAGACTCCGTGAATGGGACAGTGTTCTTGCAGCTAGCTGCGGTGTTGAAGGCAATGAATCACTTCTCCTTGAAGCTCTTGGTAACTGTCTATGGTGGTCTCTTTCTTTAGGGCTGAGTATCTCTGGGTTGGGGTAGTTGAAGTGTGTGTGTTCTTGGGAAATCGCTGTGATGGAAGTCACTAGGAAGTAGTCTCTCTGTGAGATCAGCAAAGCAGCTGCATCAGGTCCTTCACCCCCCTTCTCGCTCCCTGTGGCTCCAAGAAGCCTCTTGCCGGCACATCAGGTGCTTGTGGGGACAGACATCAAACACAGACCTCCCTTCCCTCCCACAGACCCTAAGGCTCCTCCTGCACATAATAATGTCCTTCTTCTTCTTCTTCTTCTTCTTCTTCTTCTTCTTCTTCTTCTTCTTCTTCTTCTTCTTCTTCTTCTTCTGTTTCTTTTATACAGGTGATGAGGAAACAGAGCCAGGCAGATAATTTAATTTTTTTTCAAAACATCTTCTTGTTCTAGAAGGGCTGTTATACATAGCCTCTCAAAAAATAGAAAATAAAAATAATCTTTCCTCCTACCGCCAAGAGACAAGTTTTGACACATCTATTTCTGAGCCTTTCTATGCATCTGGCTTGTTTTGAACAAGATGAGGGGTTGTAGATTGCCTTTTAACCTCTCTCTCTCTCTCTCTCTCTCTCTCTCTCTCTCTCTCTCTCTCTCCCACTTTCCTGGAGATTGAAGTTGGGACCTCACTAATGCTGGCTGAGTATCCACCATTGTGCTGTTCCCTCAGGCTTTTTTTTTTTTTTTTTTTTTTTTGAAATACGACCCACTAAGTTGTGCTGCTAGCTTTGAGTTTACCAGGTAGCCCAGAAAGCTCTTAACCATGGAGTTTATATCTGATATCTATCTATCTATCTATCTATCTATCTATCTATCTATCTATCTATATCATATCATATAGTCACACCTAAGAGCATTATAGATACATATGTATAATACACATGTGCTATATATGTACATGTGTATGTATGTGTATATGTATATATGTATGTTTATGTAGAATGTTATTAGATACTGGCACTGCTGGCTTAGAACTTAGAAAACGCAGGGCAGATCTGTATCCCACAGAATTGCAGATGCCTGAGTGGACCAGGGTACTTTCTCCTGGTTCTGGAAGTTCACTGGTCACCGTGGACAACTTGAGTTTTTCTCCATAGAAATGGATTGAGGGCGGCCTGGGCTCTGACAGTGGGTGAGGGGAAGGGGCGGGTCTTTCTGTACCCTCAATCCAATCTTCCTACTCCCTGGTTGTTGGGGAGTGGTTCTGATGCTTCGTATTAATCTGGTCCCCCAAATTGGGAATCTGTGTGTCCAAACCTTGAAAAGTCCTTGTCCCCAACTGGGTTTTGATCGATCAAAAAAGAGCCAATGGCCAGTGGCTGGGCAGGCGTGACTTTGAGATTTTTACACCGGCTAGGAACTGGTAGAGAGGAGGAGGCAGAGACGCCATGAAGAAGAAAAACCAGACCTAAAGGCCCGCTGACATGTGAGAACCAGGGAAGGCAGCCACATAAGCCACTTCCCCAACTGTGCTTGGGGTAGAAGAAATGAAATACATAAGTATCAGAACGGAGTGCTTGCTAGCCCTGGGAAGAGTAAGAACTGTCCAGCCTTTGAACTAGTCAAGGCATATTAAAATTAACCGGCGTGTGTGCGTCTGTCTTTCGTTCGCAGATCCGAAGGGCTCAGGTGGGTGGCTAAGAGCGCGACCCACCGGGAGCACAGGTGGTATAGCCAAACGACTGCAACACCTGGTGGTGGTGAAACTGGAATTCAGACCCAGCTGTGCCCTCCGCCCCGAGTGGGCTTGTGTGTTGCAATTGATGGAAAAACCAAAGCCAGCCATTAAAGGACACCTCAATTGTCCTCCCCCATCTCCCGGCATGCCCTGCTCTCCACTAGAGCCCTGCCCACACTCAGCCCTCCCCCCTCCCCCCCTGCATTCCACCATCTCATTTTTCTGTCGGGTTGGTTGCCTTGATGTTTGGATAATGGTTCAACCTTGGAGCAGACACACCCTTCTTCCCCAGACACACCCTTGCCTTGTCAGTTGCTTTGTTTGGTATTTCATATTTGGTGTCAGAATCTGAGTGTACAGAGGTGTCACAGATCGCATGGCCACTGTCCTGGCTAGTCCTTGTGTTGACTTGACACAAGGCAGTGTCATCTGAGAGAACCGAGCTTCGGATGAGAAAATGCTGTAGACAAACATATAGGGTGTTCTCTTAACTAGTGATTGACGGGAGAGGGCCCGGGGCATTGTGGGTAGTGCCAGCCCTGGGCTGGCAGTCATGGGTTCTATAAGAAAGCAAGCCATGGGAATCCAGACAGTAAGCAGCATCCTTCCATGGCCACTATATCAGCTTCTGCCTCCAGGTTCCTGCTTGGTTTGAGTTCCCGCCTTTATCACAGCAATAGTAACCTAACTAAGACAGGCAGTGATGGGCAGACTTCACGTGAGAGTTTGGGGGAGGGGAATGTGTATTCAGACTCAGCCTGGCTGGCCACAGCGGGTTCAGGCTGTGTTCCCGTCCAGTGTCCTTTCAGCCTGTTGAGGCTTGAACCCACTCAGGGCTGCGTGTAAGGCCGAGTAGATTGTGCTGTGGCGGGTGCTAATCACACCCTTGATATTGATTTGGGGATTTACTAGGCCAGCTGTATTGTAGACACAAGGACCTTGCTTTCTTAAAAAACATGACAGCCAATTTTCCAGGAATGGAAGAGGCGCCACTTTTTTTTGGTGGTGGTGGTGGTGAGACAGGGTTTCTCTGTGTAGCACTGACTGTCCTGGAACTCACTCGGTAGACCAGGTTGGCCTCGAACTTAGAAATCCGCCTGCCTCTGCCTCCCAGAATGCTGGGATTACAGGCGTGCGCCACCATGCCCGGCAAGGTGCCGTTTTAAAATTTGCGCAGGTTTCTTCGTGGGCCAGTGGCGGCGTCCACACACCGGATGCTCTTGAGGGAGCGTGCTCGTTTTCTCTCAACTGTGGAGTAGCCACTCAACATTTAACAAATGTTGGACAAACAACTCTTAGGCACCAATTTGGACATGGCCCAGGGGGATTCAACCCCAAGAGAAAAGCTCTGTGCATGTTTGATATAGGTGCACTTTTAATGTTTATTTGTTGATTTTTTCCGTCTCCAGTCTTTTCTTTATTTTGAGACAGGACCTCACTCTGTAATCCAGGCAGTGCTCAAACTTGTGATCCTCCTGCTTCAGCTTCCTAAGCAGCTTAGGCAACAGGCTGTGCCTTCCAGCTTGGCTTTTTTTTTTTTTTGTCCTACTGTGTAGTCCTGGCCAGCTTGGAATTTGCTGTATAGACCAAACTAGTTTGGAACTTATAGAAATCTACCTGACTCCACCTTCCAAAAGAGGTGTGTGATGTCATGCTTGGCTTGGCAATTATTATTATTTTTACTATTATTACTATTACTATTATTATTATTATTATTATTATTATTATTATTATTATTATATCTATGACTGACTGGATCCAGATCTGTGGACACAGAAACAATAGAAACACTGGGCCAACTGTGTTCACCATTCAGGTGTCCTAGTCCTTACCCACGTGCCTGTACCCATTAAAAAGCATTAAGCTGGTGCCATCTGAAAAAAAAGGAACATCTTTTGTATGCAAATTATACTCAGAAAAAGGTGGCGAGAAAATAATGGACATGACATTTTGGTTGGAGGCACAAGGCTGACAAAGTGGTCCCAGCCAAAGCTGCTTAAATTTTTCTCGCTTGCAACCTCTTTAGCCCAAGAAGCTTTTATGTGACCCCCAGTTATATGGCTCTGTAATCTGCAATCAAACATCTACTAATAAGAATAAAGTCCATCAAAGACATTTATTTATCTTGTAACAGTTCTTTGGCATGAATGTAACTTTACAATGTATTAAAGATGAAGGTAAATTTGGGATGTGATTGTTTAAGTTCAAATGAAGAATTAGGTTTTGGGGAGATGGCTCATGGGTAAAGTGTTGGACGTGCAGGCGTGTGGACTTGTCTTTTCCCCAGTGCCCACTGAAAACCTAGATGTGCTGGGTATACTTTCAATCCTACCACTGAGGAGGCAGAGACAGGAGGATTCCTGGAGTTCACTGGCCAGCCAGTCAGGCCAAATTAGTAAACTTAGGTCCAATGAGAACCCTGTCCCAAAAAGTAAATAATTATAGAGGAAGACAAATAAAAATGGGTCTCTGGCTCCTGCACACATGAACATGTATGCACGTGTGCATAGGCAGATGCACACATATACAGAATTAAGTCTTGGCCGAGTATTTGATACTGAAGGATTTGATATTTAAGAGCATCTTCAATGCTTTTCAGACTTGATCAATATTTTGGCTTTATAATTGTTAATGCTGAGAACATGTTTTCGTGTCAATGCTTCGTGCACAACGTTAAAAGTTCTTTTAGAAATTGTCAGAGATTTCGTCCGAATTCCAAGCCAAAAACCATTTAGTATCTCAGGAAGTAACTCAAACCGCAGATTTTGAAATCACACATCCTAGCACAATGGTAAGCTTAACTCTGTGGTTAGATGCTAACGAACACGGCAGTAGGAAAATGTTAAAAGTCTTTTGTTCTCTGTTATCAAACCATTGGTTCCTACCAGAGCAGAGAACTTTGTATGTGCAACTGAAAACCCTGCCAGTCATAACATAGAATATTCTGGAATGTGGGCTGAGGTGTTCCCAACAGTGGATGTTGGTGTCGCTCGCATGCCTCATGCAAAATGTGCACACGTGTGTGTGCAAAGCTTCAGTGGTGTGTCAAGACACAGCACGGTCGAGCACTGCCAGCTGGGGACTCCTCCGTTCACTATGCATTTACTTTTGAACTGATTGTTAAACTATTTAAAAGACTTGTTAGAGGTTCTGCTCCATCCCCCTTCAGTGACATGTCTGCCCCCCCATCCCCACCACGGGGACCAGGATTCATCCTTTAAGAAGCCATGCACAAGGCTGTTCATGGTCATAAGGAGTTGCATGAAACACTCTGCAAGAGTCTGTGCCTATTGAAAAGCCAACCTGGGGCTGGAGAGATGGCACTGACTGCTCTTCCGGAGGTTCTGAGTTCAAATCCCAGCGACCACATGGTGGCTCACAATCATCTGTAATGGGATCTGATGCCCTCTTCTGGTGTGTCTGAAGACAGCTACAGTGTACTTACATATAATAAATAAATAAATCTTTAAAAAAAGAAAAGAAAAGCCATCCTTTCATCTTAGGAAAAGGACCCAGAAACAAAAGCAAGCCACCCACGGATGTCTTTGTAGAGATGGAGGTCAGCCGAGGGACCAGTGGGAAGCAGAGGTAGCTTCTCCCTGGCTGCCAAGCAGGCAGATCTGAGGCAGAGGGATGATTTCGAAGGCAGAAGGTAAGACAGTGGCGTCTCTGATGCTTGCTACATTCAAAAGAAGGAATGCCAGAGAGACTGCGCTCCTGTGAGTGGGTGGTTAGAACTGACAGGGGACCCACCGAGAAGAGAAGCTGTCACCAGACTTTGGAAGTTGGGAGCGTTCACAGACACAACAGCGGAGTGTGGCGGATGTCTGCTGTCAGAATACAGCCATATCCTTGCGGAATCTGAAGTCGGGGTCTAACACGTGCTTTGTGCATTAAAAAAAATTCCATTTTGGAATAAAAAAGCTGCCAGTTCAGAAACTTCAAGTTGGCACTCTCGTCATGTCTGTGGTCCCCGTTGTCCTGCAGGGTCTTTTGGTGCTTTCTCTTTGTGCTATGTCTCCAATCCCTATCCCGCCATTCTTTAGCTTGTGTCTGGTTCAGGTGCTAATGTCTCATTGGCCCTAAATTCTTTTTATCATTCAGACCTAAGCTTTGTAGAGTGTTGCTAGCTAGTCCTTAGCAGTTTCTCAGTGTTTTGGGAATCAAAACCAAGCAGCTGATTGGAGGTCCTTCCTGGTGACATCATCTGCTGACCTTGCTTCAGTGGCTTTATGGTACTGGGGCCACTTTCTCAGGACTCTCTGGGCCTTCCTTTGTTTGCACACTCTCATAGTCACAGACAGACTGCCGTGTCTCTAGATGGTCATCCCTTTTCCTGGATGGAAGAAAGCCAGAAGGATAAGGGCCTTGTCTTTATCAAGAGTTGACTCAGGGGACCTGGATAGATACCTCAGTGGTTAGGAACGCTTCCTGCTCTCACAGAGAACCCAGGTTCAATTTCCAGCACCTGCACCGTGCAGCTTATAACCTCCTGTTACTCCAGTTCATGGGGATCTGTCTCCATCTTCTGGCCAGTTTGGGCATTGCACGCATATGGCGCATATACACAGACATATATACACATAATAAAATGAATCTTCAGAGTTGATTTAAGTACATTATATACATTAGCTTCTTAGAACAGTGGTTGGGTGTATTTTATTTTTTCATAGACACACACATCATTGGTTTTAGCCACGGACATACCTCGATGCACACATATAGGTACCTGTATTTATATTCATATATTATAGCCTCCTACCTCTGCATGTCAAGGATGTGTGGACCTGCTTGGTGATATGAGGATTGTCTTTGACATTAATTTACTCTGCTCCTTTATCCATGTGACCAGTGGTCAGCACTGTCCTCTCTGTCACCCAGACAGAACTTTATATATTAGAAAACTCACCTAATTATTTCTTTTCACTTTTTGACAATTTCGTACATGCCTATAATGAGGTTTGATTAAATCCACCTCCTTCCCTCCAACTCTACCCCCTCTCTCTCTGCTTTTCTCTCCCTACTTCATGTCTCCCCCCCCTAAAAACCACTGTTTTCTCTGTGTGTGTGGGTGTGGGGCCATCTACTGGAACACGGGCCACCTCTCAGGGGCTGCATTCCTGAAGGAAACTGACTCGTCTTCCCCTAGCAGTCAGGGATTGCCAACAGCTCCTCAGTGAGCAATGAGACCGCGTGAGTCCCTCCCCCTCCCCCATCTGGGATTTTTGTCCAGCTTGAGGTTGGACAGGTCTCACCTATGCCGTGCTAGCAGATGTGTTGGTAAAAAGATAAAGAGAGGAGGGGATATGCTTTGTGAATGTGGTAAGGTGTGGGGGAAGGGGGTGCCTCAGTGAGCCCATGCTGAGGCACCCCTTCCCCCTGAGGGACCAGCCCTGTAGATGTATAGTATAGAATAGAGTTTATTCAGTGAGGGGAATTAAGAGGGTAGTAGAGGCAGAGAAAGTCAGAGGGGGGAGAGAGAGAGAGAGAGGGAGGGAGGGAGGGAGGGAGGGAGGGAGGGAGGGGGAGAGAGAGAGAGAGAGAGAGAGAGAGAGAGAGAGAGAGAGAGAAGGGGGCAAGCAGCCCCTTTTATAGTGAGTCAGGCACACCTGGCAGTTGCCAGGTAATTGTGGGCGGAGCTCAGAGAGAATGCTAACACTAGCCACTGAGTTGATCTGTGCAGGTTCACTGTACTCACCCAGAGTCTCTAGTGCTTACAGTTTTGATGGCTCCTGCTCCACCATGATCCCCGAGCCTTGCAGGAGGGAATGTTACACAGATGTCTCATTATGGCTGAGCAACTCACCAGTCACTGAGTCTCAGCTCCTCGATCAGTTTTGGGTCTCTCTGTTACTCACTCTCTGTCTATAAAAGGAAGCTCCTCTGCTGAGGGTGGAGAGATGCATTGATCTGTGGGTTTGAAGCTGAGAGCGTAGGGGGCTGTTTGATGCTACATCCATTTAGTGGAATAACAGGAGTAGGTTCTTTCCTACTACATAATGTGCTATTATGCTGCTAATAGTTACCTAATATGCTACTATGTTACTAATAGTTACATAATATGCTATTATGTGTAAGGCACATGACCTAGTTAGCCATGGGTTCTTGGCTCTGCTAACTGGGCCAGGAATGAGTTCCATCTTGTGGAGCAGAGCTTAAATCCAATCTCACAGGGTTTGCCTAAGCAACCCATAGAGTGGAAGGAAAAACCTAGAGCATTAAAGAGGTAAATTAGATATTCATACCCAAAGTATGATTGATATTCTTTACAGAGTATTTGCTAACTTCTGGCCGGGAAGTCTGGTATAGGAAAAACCAGGGTAGGAAGGTTGGGAACCAGAGCCTGGGGATTCCTATGACCTCGTGGCTGATTGGGATTCTTGGAATGGGCGAATTTCTTAAAGTTAGACATTTATGGCAAAGGAAATGGTAGCGACATGGTCTAAATCTCAAAGAATGCAGACCTTAGTCTCTGATTTCACGAAAAGCTTTAAAACATGTTAAAATGCTTCGTTTCCCACTGAGGTCAGACCAAGCAGACCTCTGCTACATATGTGCCAGGGGCCCTGGACCAGTCCTTGTATGCTCCTGGTTGGTGGCTCAGTCTCTGGAGCTCCCTGGGGGTCCACATTAATTGAGACTGCTGGTCTTCTTATGAGGTCACCCTCTTCTTTCAGCTTCTTCAGTCCGTTCCCTAATTCAACCATAGGAGTCCCCAACTTCAGTCCAATGGTTGGGTGTTAAGTATCTGTGTCTGTCTCAGTCAGCAGCTGGTAGGGCCTCTCAGAGAACGGCCATGCCAGGCACCTCTCTGTAAGCACAACATGGCAAAGGTAATAGTGTCTGGCCTTGGTGCGCCCCTCCCCCCACCCCGGTCTCCCTCCTCAACATGAGATGGATCTCAAGTTGGGCCGGTCATTTGGATTGCCTTTTTTTCAGTCTCTTTTCTATTTTTGTCCCTGAAGTTCTTTTAGGCAGGAACAATTCTAGATCAGACATTTTGACTGTGCGCATTAGAAACTCCATCCTTCCACTTGAGGCCCTGTCTATCTACTGGAGGTAGAAACTTCCAGTTCCCTCTCTCCAATGTTGGACATTTTGACTAAAGTCATCCCCAGCCCTGAAAGGATGCAAAGGGGAGGAGGAATGGGATGAGGAATTGTGGGAGGGGGCTGGGAGGTGGGTAATGCCTGGGATGAAATAAAATAATATAAAAAAAACCCCAACATGTTAAAGTGCTTAGGAGACCAGTGCTTAGAAGAGCCAGCACTCAGCTGCAGAAGACATCAGCACGAGAAGACTCTCGGGTTAGCTCCCAGGCATTATAAATCAAGAGGAGTCTGATCAATGGCCCATTCTAGTTAAGCTGTGAATACATCCACCCTATCCGCTCACCAAGTCTTTCTCTATCCTCTTGTTCTGAGGCAGAGGTAAAAGGAGCTAGACAAGTAATTTGCCTGCCTCATTAATATCTCATACAGGAGGAACTATAAGAATAAAAATTCTGCTTTTACACTTGTTTATTTGTTTTTTTCGAGGGAGGTGTGGTGGTGGATGTTGTCGTCCATGCTACAGTGTACCTGTAGAGGTCAGATGATTCTCTTTATATCATATGGCTCCAGGGGTTGAACTCAGGTCATCAGATTTGACAGCAAGCCCCTTTTCTGGCTGAACCATCTCACTGGTCCTCCATCATAGTTTTAATGATAAGGTTGAGTCCTTGAGAAAATATGTCCCCGACCCTTGTCCACTTGCTTAGGAAAGGACTCCGGACTTTATTTTATTTATTTTTTTTAAAAAGATTTATTTATTTTATGTATGTGAGTACACTGTCACTGTCTTCAGACACACTAGAAGAGGGCATCAGATCTCATTACAGATGGTTGTGAGCCATCATATGGTTGCTGGGAATTGAACTCAGGACCTCTGGAAGAGCAGACGGTGCTCTTAACCACTGAGCCATCTCTCCAGCCTCCGGACTTTATTTTTAAAAATCTCTTCTGCAGTGCATACTGCAGGAGCAGAAAGTATACCCAGCCACTCATTAAAATAAGTAATAATGAGTATGTCCCCTTAGCAGTATTTAGTCAGTAGATGGACGATGTAGGCTCTTTCTCCGGGGGGATATTTTATAAGCAGATCTGTAACCTTGAGCAAGCAGGATGCCCTCGAGTCACAACGTCTTCCTCTGGGTGACGGGAAAAGTCCTTCCTTCCCTGCCTTGCCTCCCAGGGATGCCTTGAAGCCGTTGACAGGCGGGAAGGAATGGCGGCGTGGTGTTACGGTGCAAACGAAATCACAGTTACATCCAGCTACATCCAGCTGAGGGCGAAGAGAGCAGGTGCTGGCAGGTGTAATTAGGAGAGAAAATTATTACCATCCGTTTTGCAAACAGATGTGGTGGCCCCGGGGTTCTGTTATGGCTGGGAGCCTTGGGTTTATCTATAATTGAGACTGGCATCTTGTATTAGGCAGTAACAAAATACCACAGGCAAGGGAGCTTAAGCAACGGGATTTTATTCCTCACCTTTCTGAAGGATGGGAAGTCCAAGAGATCAAGGTGCTGGTGAGGCGTATTGCTTTCTGATGGTTCTTCTCTTAGCTGGAGGGTGATGTCGCAAGGTGCCCACTGGCCTTTCTTTACATTTCCCGGCTACGAATGGCTCTCTCTAGTAGGCACATCTGCACTCCCCCCCCATCCCCCGTCCCAACATCACAAAGTGGCATTGTTATCTACAAAGTTCAACTCTCAAAAACTGCACAGTCAGGGCTGGAGAGATGGTTCGGTGGTTAAGTGCACTGGCTGGTCTTCCCGAGGAACAAGGTTCAATTCCCAGCATTGACATGGCAGCTCACAACTGTCTGTAACTCCAATTCCAGGGGATCGGACACCCCTACATCAATGCATACAAAATAAAATTAAATACAAAAAAATTTAAAACTGCATAGTTGAGTTACAGAAGAAATCTCTCTCTCTCTCTCTCTCTCTCTCTCTCTCTCTCTCTCTCTCTCTGGTTTAAGTACTAACATTTTATGATGGGAGGCATTCATAGATGTCCTGGGGTACAAATGGCCAATATGCTGAGGGTCAGACATGCCTACTGGTGTGTCTTCCTTTCCAGGGATAATCTATTTAAGCTTAAAGTTGGTGCTTATGGGCACCAACTACAGAAACAGCTATGTTGTGGAACTTGGAGCTTCTTCTTTTGAGCTTGGGGGAGTGGGACATGTCTCAAATAGTCTCGAGTGAGATGTCCACTTTACTTAGGCAATAACTGAGTTCAGCCCAGTCCCATTTTAAAAGCTGTTTCCGAGCCTGAGGGAGTCAGGCTGGTTCTTGTCTTGCCTGGAGGGGTCCCTGGGACCCACAATCTCCGGTCTGACCTCCAGCCCCAGCTTTATGGACTATAGACACATAATCACAACCTCAGGACACAAATGTTAAGTCCTTAGGGGGGTGGCTCAGTGGCTTAGAGCAGTTACTCCTCTTGCAGAGGACCTGATTTTGTTTTTAGCGACCGTGCTGGGCAGCTGATAACTGCTTATAACTCCAATTATCCTAGGGAGCCCACGTCTCAGGGCTCCTGTACACCGACGCACGCAGAGACACATCAGTAAAAATAAAAAGAATCTTAAAGATATAGAAATAAGTCCTGACTTTTTAAAAGACGTATTCAGCTTCTAAACTGCTAGTATCTGTGGGTATGGGAACTTTTACTTCGAAATGGAGCCTCAATGTAGGACTCAAATACTTTGGGAGAGTCCACCTGGGACCTAGGGTGGGACCTGAATGCACCAACCACTGTTCTTACGGAAAAGGGGAACAGAAGACACACAGAAGACAAACAGAGCAGGGGGCCGTGTGGAGATGAGGATGCTCTCATGAGACAAATGAAACCTGGAGGCGTCAGACACTGTGAGCGGCCACCCTTTCTCTCTTCTAGTCTCCTGGCAGAGTCTGGCCTGACCAGATCTCAGACTTCTGGCTTCTAGAACTCTGAATCCGCTTCTGTGTGTCTTAAGCCATTAGGTTTATGGTAGTTTGTCGCGGCGGCCCTGAAAAGCTTGTCCGAGCTCTCTCACGCCCTTCGTGCCTAGGCAGGGAAAGAATATCCTGAAGTCTGTGGTAAGGAAACTGAGAAGGCAGGGATGGGTCTGCAGTCAGCCCTTTTTCCCACCTGGTGTTAAAACACGTTTCATAAGCAACGCAGCCCTTACTCTGAGTGGCAGGCGTGGACCAAACTGCTTATGGTGTGTACTAGTCCCAGCACTCAAGCCTCAGAAGGGCGGATGCCGCATTAAACAGACTAGGAAGGAGGGCTTCGGTTCCGACACCGCACATTTGGTCTTGGCAGGTTCACTGTGGGAAAGAATAAGAAGTCCCACGAAACAACAGACTAGGATGCGATTTCCAGAATCCTGCTTCCTGCTACCTTCTTTTAGCATCTCAAGATGTAAGTTCTCAAATGCTTTCTCTCAGGTTTGCCCAGAAAGATTCAACTTCCTCTTCTTTACAGATTTTTTTTTTTAAATAAAAGTTTCTTGGTGAATCCTTCTGAGGTGACTTAGTTTTGTGTGTGTGTGTGTGTGGGGGGGAATGTGTGCACATATGGGTGAGGGTTTGTATGTACATGTGTGGGAGGGGTGTGTGCAGATGTGTGAGAAAGGATATGTGCACGTGTGTGAGGTAGTGTGTACATCCATCCAATTATCCACCTGTCCACTTGGCTATCTGTTTATCCATTCATCTGTCTGACCATCATTCATCTGTCCATCCATCCATCCATCCATCCATCCATCCATCCAAACATTCATCTAAACATCCATCCACCTATCCATCCATTTCTTGTCCATTCATTCATCCACCTATCTGTTCAACCATTTGTCTATCTGTCATCTGTCCACCATCCATCCATTTTTCTGTTTATTCATATACCCAACTATTCATTTGTCCATTCATCTATGGATCCATCAATCTATTTGCCAACTGATTGATGAATCCATACATTCATCTGTCCACCCATCTATCAATCTATCCATCTATCTGTTCATCCATAATCCACCCATCAAAACATGTTTCCTCAACTATCTACCTACCCACCATCCCTTCATCTATCTGTTCATCTGTTGTCTATCATCTGTCTACTCATCCATCCATTTCTCTCTCCATCCACCCATCCACCCACCCACCCACTGACTTAATTATCTATCTATTCTTTCTCCATCCATCAACCTTCCATCCACCCATCTATTATCGATCCATACATCCACCTATCTGCTCACCTGTCTATTATAGATCCACCTATCCATTTCTCTGTCCATCCTTCCATCCAGTGGCCTGACTGCAGAGCTGGCCAGCAGGTGCCCCCTTTCACGCTCACTGTGGTCACCACGCATTGTGCACTTCACGGTAGCTATCCCAGAAGGTGTATTCGTGTTTGAATGAAGTTGTCATCGTGGGCTCAGGTCTCAGTCATGCTGTCCCCAGCGCTGCCATCAGCCTGCTTTAGACTTTAACCACACAGATGCCTTTGCTTGCTAGTTCTGGGGCACCTGGAAGTTGTGTTAGATTTTAATTTAGCTCAAACAGGCTGAGATTTCCCCCCCACCCCCACCCCCCATCCGCCCAAGACAATGAAGAAACACTCTTAAGAGGTTGCAGTTGTAATTAAGGGAGTGCTAAAGGGTAGAAAGGGGATTAGAGAAAATGCGAGTAATTATACACAATGTAGGAGCCTGCTGTGTGGATAAAACAGCACTCCCAGCCCCTGCATAAGGAGCACAGGAAAGAGGCTTTCCTGGAAACCAGGCTGGCTCGAACCTCCTGTGGCTTTGGCCCAAGGTTTAGAGTTCCCTCTGCTGCATCCATCTCCTCGGGCTTTCTTTAAATATGTTTCCCTTATCTTGGACCTGTTTTTCCCGTGGAACCCTGTTCCTTTCTGTCAGCCAGCGCCCAGCTCTGTCTGACACCCTGTCATGAGAAGGACCATGTCTCTTGGATCCTCAGATCCACACCGCAGACTCAGAGCCCCAAGTGGTGTTTTATAGATGCCTATTCTCAAATTTCCACCCCACCGGCCTCTTGAGGGGGTAGCAGAGAGCTCAGGGTTCCTACAAAGCATCACAACGTGATGGGGCCTTTTTCTTTTTCTCTATCAAACATGGAGCTGTGGGTAGCACTGACTTAAGCATCCTGTAGTCTTCTGTGCCATGACCTGACTCTACCCAACACCGGCAGGATTCATGATCATTACTCTGCCTCTCCTTCCACTTCCTCTGATGTCAGCTTCCTGTTACACACCGGCAGCACGGGTAAGAAGCACAAGAGTTAGTCAGATTTCATCTCAGGAGCCTGCTTAGTGGTGACTTTGGGAAAGCCGTTGCCTGTGTTTGGAATAGATGTCCAACTGGTACCCTCTACTGGACATTATTCTTGTTTTGATGCCCACATGGCATGCTCTGTTTCTAAACATTTTCTGGATTTTATGGGACTACTGGCATTCTTCCCTCTCCCCACCTCCCTCCCTCCCTCCCTCCCTCCCTCCCTCCCTCCTTCCTCCTCCTCCTCTTTCTCTCCTTCCCTCCTTCCTTTCTCTCTTTCCTCTCTCCTTCGTTCCTTCCTCTCTCCTTTCTTTCTTCCTCTCTCCTTCCTTCCTTCCTTCCTTCCTTTCTTTCTTTCTTTCTTTCTTTCTTTCTTTCTTTCTTCTTCCTCTTAAGACAGTATGTAATCATGGTTGGCTTAGAACTCACTCTATAGACTAAGCTGGCCTCAAATTCACAGAGACCTGCCTACCTCTGCCTCTGCTTCTCAAGTGCTGGGATTAACAGTGTACCCCCACCCCCAGGCCTGGCCATCTGAATTTTTTCCTGAGGTTCCTCCCATCCCTGTCTACTCAGCATTGCCACAATCACATCCTTTAATGTGTGTGCCTTTATACAGGTACCCCCTGACCTGTGGGAAGCTGAGAAGTTGGAGCTTATGGCTTAACTTTACAGAAGAGCGTATTGTTGGCTGTGGTCATTAAAGAAGGTGGTGACAGCGGCCAGGTCTCTTGACTCTTTGTTCAGGGTCTTTCATATTGGCCTATTCCACCACCTACCACGCAGGTATAGGACTCTTCAGGGAAGAATTCAGGCTTCCCTTCAGTTCTCATTAATAGAGTGACCATGTCAGGTGCTTTGGTGTTACTCGGAAAAGCAGAGGCTGAGACGATGGCTCAGGTTAAGTGTTGGCCACATAAGCAGAAGGACCTGAGTATGATCCCTGGAACAGATGTAAGAAAGCCAGCCATGATAGTATGTGCTTGTTGTCCTGTGAGTGAGCAGACAGAGACATGGAAATCCCTGGGGCTCACTGACTCAGTGATCTTTAGGCCTATGAGAGATTCTATCTCCAGAAACAAGGTGGATGACACAAAAGGTTTACTCTCTGGCTTCCACACACATGTACACACATGTGCATGTGAAAAGCACACACAAAAGCACACACACACACACACACACACACACATACACAAAGTGAAGACCCTTTGGGCAGGCATTTTTCTTTCCTATAGGACCCAAGACACCAAGGACATTGGTGTCCTTAGGACTCTTTGGGTACACCTCCTTTGGTTTTGGGTATACACCTCCTTTGGTAATATCCTGGTTTGCTTTTCTGTTGCTGTGATAAAATACTAGCCAAAAGCAATTTGGGGTTGAAAGTGTTTTTTGTTTGTTTGTTTGTTTGTTATTGTTTATAGCTTATAGTCCATCAGGAAGGGAAATTGGAAGAAACTCGAGACAGGAGCCTGGAGGCAGGAGCTGAACTTGAGGCTCTGGAGGAATGCTGCTTTCTGGCTTATTTCAGGCTTGTATTCATCCATCTTTCATATACAGCCCAGGCCCACCTAGGGATGGTACCTCGCCCATAGTGGGCTGCAATCTCCTGTATCAATTAACAACAATAACAACAAAGTCCTACAGATGCACCACAGTCCAATCTGATGGAAGACATTCCATCATTCAGAAGTTGAGGCTCCCTTTTCCCAGGTGACTCTAGGTTTGTGCCCAGGTGACACCTGAAGCTAAACTATGACAAGCAGCAAGTAAGAGAAACCCCAGCACCAGTGGGAGCCCCGCGTGGGGCTTCTTCACAAGTACACGGGCTATGAGGAGGAGGAGGAAGGTGCGGCAGTAATGACTGGGGCGATGCAGGAAGTCTCCACCCCTCAGCCCCGCCTCTTCCTCCTTGCCACTCTGCTGGCAGAAAAGCCCAGTAACGCTTCTTGGTTCCGATATCTCCTTTCTGGAAACGAGCTGTGCAGAGGTTAGAGTCTCTTAACCCTGCTTCTAAATTGTTTTCCAGGAGACAGCTCGTTGGCTCAGTGTGGACCATTGCTCACATCTACACCAGTCACCGGTGACTAGAAAATGCTAACTGGGTTCCTTGTCACTGTTGCCATGGTGACGGGGAGCAGAGGAGGAAGGTCTCCACAGTTGCTCCTTACATCATATTGGATGGCTTTCCCACTCCTCCACAGTCTTTGAGATCTTAATATACTCTAGGCAGTAGGGGAAGTCATGGCAAAGATGGGACCATGGATCCTGCATCCGTGGCTTTACACGGCCCAGTTCTTATTCTCTGTAGAACATCTGGATGTGTAGGGAGCAGACTGCATCCCTTACTTTGTATCTTGCTGGGGTAGACCTCCAGCTTCCCTATGGGTAGCCTTTAGTTTCCTCGGTCAGTTAATGTTATTTTATTACTCCGAGCCTCTGGTGTGAAGGGCCTGTCCTGGACACTGGGCGGAGGTGGCGGATGTGGCTGTTACTCTAAACAGTTCCCCTCATCTCTGCAGTCCTGTGGATCACAGCCCAGCCCTTCCCTGGAAGTCAGCTTTAATCTCTGAGGCCCGTCCTGTTTGACCGATCCTGTGGGTATTGCTCAAGAACTGGCACAGAGCCGACTTCTGACATTCTTTAGTGCTTTGTGGACAGCACATTACCACCGTCTAAAAATAGCTGCTGTGAGTCGGGGAGCTGGGCTGATTTCAGAGTTATATAGTGCACAACACTGGGCTGAATGCTGTTATCTAAATTAGAGCCCGTGTCTTTGCTGCTTTCTGAGTGAAGTTCACAACTGCCCTGCGGCTTTAAAACTGAGAAACCATGCTGTCTCGGAGCAAAATGTGGTTAGAGTTAGGTTCCTACTCAGAAACCAGGGACCAGAGTACACAGGAGGCCAGGCCTCAGCACGGTGACCCAGAGCCTCGTGGACTGGGGTAGAAGCTAAGATGAAGCTCTTCAGAAGCCACAGACAATCGTCTGCAGCCCTGAGACTAATCAGAGCTTTTTAATACAAATCTTATTGATGATTATGGAGTGTTTAGTTTTTCCATGTGTCCATGTCTATTCATACGTGCATGTGCATGCTTGTACATGTGTGAGGGCCCATCGCATGTGCATGTGAGGACATGCATGTGCAGGCTGGAGCTTGATGCTGGGGACTCATCCTACATCACTTTTCCTATCTTATCCACCTAGGCAGAGATCTGTCCGTCAAACAAGAGCTCAGTAGTGTGACCAGTCTCACTCGGCAGCTTGCTCCGGGACCCTCGTCTCTGCCTGCTGAGGCTGGAGTGAATGGCTGTCCTCTGTGCCCACCTAGCGTTTGTGTGTAGTTCTGGGGCTCTGCCCTCCAGTCTTTACACTTGTACAGCAATCAGCTTTGATCACTGAACCATCTCCCTGGCCCCTACATAACCTATTTGTGAGGGATTCGGAAATCAACGATGCCACAAATCTGTCTTTACCCCGTAAAGCTTCGTTTCGGAGTTAGGAGAGGGAATGAGGCAGAGGGTCCACTGGGCAGGTGTGCTGCGAAGACCAGCTTAGCACCCAGGATGGGAGCCCGGGCACCCGAGAGCTTCTGTCCCTATCCTTGGCCTGTTGCTTAGCAACACCATGATTCCGGACAAATCACTGACTCTTCTTCTTAGCTCCCACCTCATCATTTGTCCAATGGGGACACAGATAGTCACCCTCCGGTGGGGTTATCTCAGGATTAAATAACATGTTAATGAAATAAATGAATATCATCGACAGAAACCACTTGTCACAGTGCCCGGTTCTTATGTAATATTTAAGAAAAGCATCAACTAGGTTTAGTTATATCCATTAGGCAAATGGCTGTTCTGTGTGTACCATTATTTATTTATTTTTCTTTACTGTGTTCTTTTGGTCGTCTGATTAGATCCATGAGCCTTAAGAAATGTCTTTTTAAAAATTCCTCCTCTAGAATCCCCCAGGTATTTGTGTTCTCTCCCTGAACACAAACACATGCTATATTATTATTATTATTATTATTATTATTATGTTGTTGTTGTTGTTGTTATTATTATTGTTATTGAGACAGGGTCTCACTTTGTAGCACTGGCTTGTCTGGAATTATATAGACCAGGCTGGTCTTGAACTCACAGAGATAGTCCTACTTTTGCCTCCTGGGTGCCGAGATTAAAGGCCTACCCCATCACACCTGTCTGAACACTTTATTTTGAACTGTTTTGAGAGTGAGTCGCATACACAAGGGCCCCCTTTCTGTGGATATTTTAATGAGGTCATGGTGGTGTGAACGAGATGTAACTTCCAGCAGGTGGCGGTGTTGGAGGAGTCTTGGGGAGGTGGAGCCTTGCTGGGCAGAGATCTGTCAATCAAACGAGCTCAATCTTATGACTAGTCTCATTAACCAGCTTGGCCTCTCTCTCTTCCTTCTGAAGCTGGAATTAATGACTGTTCTCCTGCCTGACTAGCCTGGTGCATACCTTCCTCTCTAGTACTATAAGCTAAAATAAAGCCTTTTTTTTTTCCTCTTAGGTTGCTTTTTGTTGGGGGTATTTTATCACAATAACAAAAAGGAAACACATACCCAGGGTTTCCCTGGAGTTCTTGCACGCAAAAAAGAGATATTTCCATGCACAATGATCTGATCTCCAAAGCTTTCTCTGCATTTTATCATTTGTCTGCTTGTGGCTGTTGAAGCCAATCCCAAATTATTTTTCCAGTCTGAGGTCCTAGTCCAGGATGCCTTTGTCCTGTCCTTAATCGATGACACTTTCCCAGCTTTTATCTCTCTGACACACTTGTAAAGTCCACTCGCTCTACCAAGTGCCTCCCAGCTGGCTTTATCTCACACGTCTCCATTCCGGGTTCATTTTATACTTAAAAGTAGCACCGTGTCCCTTTCAAGATCCAGCGCCCATTCCCTCAGGAGTAATGGCGTCTTTGATCACCAGGATAGGTGGGGTCTGCACTGCAATGCTGGGATGTCATTAGTTCTCTTGTGCTGAGACGCCGTAACACTTTGTAAATAACCAGTTTCTTAGACTTTTGAGTCAGGCACAGGATCTATTAATGATTCTCACCCGGGACAATCAAGGCATATAAACGATGGCTGCCAGGTGGCAGGGGTTCTAATTTCATGGTTCCTTTTGCATTTATGAGTTGGCATGCCACCCCGAGGACCCAGCTTCCTTTTCCGCTGCTTGTTTAATCAGAGTGGTGTGGATTCAGGAACCAATTTTATTCCATAGATTATAATTGGCTGCTATGATTGTTTACCGGGATGCTAAATTGTCCCAGGTCGGCCACAGCCAGCGCTTCACGGTGTCTCCTGTGTCCCTTTTGACATTTCTGTTGTTTGAGCACTTAGTGGCCTCCTGGCTGCTGGAGATATTTTAGGCTCCTGCTCTCTGCTTCCCTCTGCCCATCAATCCACCATTTCTCCACGGAGCGCTGTTATCTTCTTATTTCAGAGGATGGCATTTAGAGCTTCAAGCCCAGCACGTGGCATGTTGATTGCTGAATGAGTCTGGTGTTTTGCATCTTCGGCCTCTCGGAGAACTGAAGTGAGGAAAAGCCTCATGTATGAACTGAGCCTTATGTATGAGCCTCATGCTGAACTGCCCATAATACTACCTTTGGAACATTTAATGCTCTCTTCTGGTGTCTGCAGATAATACCATGCATGTGTGTATAAGCACACAGAGACAAATAAGAATCAATAAAGACAGGTATTTCCGGGCAGTGTTGGCGCACGCCTTTAATCCCAGTACTTGGGAGGCAGAGGCAGGAGGATTTCTGAGTTCGAGACCAGCCTGGTCTACAGAGTAAGTTCCCGGACAGCCAGGGCTATACAGAGAAACCCTGTCTTGAAAAAACAAAAACAAAAAAACAAAACAAAACAAAATAAAAGACAGGCATTACCTATCTTGAAGAGTTATAAAAGTTATATCAGTTAACACACTTACAGACCCCCTACTGTATACACAGAAACATCCACCCAGCCCGGCACATGAGTTCTTATCAGTCCTTCCCAATCTACTTTATGCTCAGAGTTCCCATCTTGCTTTCAGACTCACTTTTGGAGCGGTAGGAACCGTGGCTCTCCTTACCCGGTGCACCGAAGTGCTTTCAGGAGCTAACCTGTTTGCCCAGGCTGGTGGAAGACATCGTGGATCAGGGCTCAGTGTGGGTTTGCATCACTTTGGAATCTTTGCTCTGAGAGCTTGTAGTCAGTGTGTCAGGAAGTGACTGCAACTGCTGGTAACAGCTTTGTGCATTGGCAGAGCCCCCTTCACGCTGCTTGTCGAGGACAGGGCCGATGCAGGGCTCTTCCCGGTCCGCTCCCTGGGGCCTCGCTGGCAGCGGGGTTAGTCTCGCTCTCATCCTTCAGCTATTTATTAATCATTTCTGTATTTATCCATCTGTCATCTATTATCTATCAATCTATATATCTATCAATCTATATACGAATCATCAATTATCTATCATCACTCTCATTTATCTATCGTCTATGTAATCACTGTCATTCTGTCATTTATCGATGTATCAGACTGTGTATCTGTCTGTCATCTGTCTATCATCTATTTATTTATCTATCAATCTATTATCTATCTATCCATCTAATCCACCTACATCTACCTGCTAACTATCTATGTATCCCTCTGTCAATCTATCATGTCTATTTATCTCTGTATCTGTGATATATCTATATACTTATCATTCTAAATTTCTATCATCTATTATGTTTCTATTATTTTGTCTATTGCTCTATCAGTCTATCTATCTATAATTATATCAACTATTATCTATTTTCTAATAGACAGCAGTTCTAGCATCTATCCCATCTGTCTGTCTGTCTATCTATAATTCTATCGACTATTATCTATTTTCTAATAGACAGAAGTTCTATCATCTATCCCATCTGTCTGTCTATCTATCTATCTATCTATCTATCTCTCTATCTCTCTCTCTATCTACCATCACTCTAACACCATCACCTCTATCTCTCTGTAGTTGATTTTGATGGTATTTGGCTCCCTTGTTGCTTTTACGGAGCAGGAGATCTTCTGCTGGTCTTGCGCCACCATTTTTTTCTCATGTCCCTCTGTTCAACACTGAAGGAAATGCTTTCCGGAGAAGACTGCACATACACTTTAATGTAAAGGCTAAACCTTCCGCAGCCAGGAGCTGAGGTGCACATCTCTGGACAGATGCTGATGCTGTGTCTTATGATGTTGCTGTGATGTTGAACACGACAATTTATTGTTCAGTAGTGCTGAGGGCCGGGACAGATCACCTTTGGAAGTGTGGAGAGGCTGTCTGTGGATCATGGGGAGGACGGTGCAGAAATCTAAGGTGCTTGTGAAAGTCAAAATGTGGAAACACGGCTACTAAGCTGCTTGCAATCAGGCCGTAAGTCAAGGCCAGGTCTTTGAGAACTTGAGAGGAAATTCAGAGAGAGACACACACACACACACACACACACACACACACACACACACACACAGAGAGAGAGAGAGAGAGAGAGAGAGAGAGAGAGAGAGGGCATTGCCATAAGAGGGGTGAGGAGGGAAGGCCAGAGGAGCAAATCTCCATAACAGAAGGGATATCAGGCTTCTATAAGATTTTAGGGTGGCAGGATATTTCATATGACATGATTTAGTGGCAGGAAGGGTGGAGAAGCCGGGTTTGTAGGGAGCGAGGGAAATCCTGAGCAAGTGTGAGTTGTTGGTATCAGTACAGCCATGTTGAGGAGCCTAGTGCATCAGCTTTATGGGGACCCCAAACCTTCCTCCAGTGAGGCTTGGGGATGGGGGTGGCAAAGCTTTCATCTGGTCTGAGTGCAGATGTTGATAGTGTGGGCTGAAAATCCCCACTGTAGCTCTCTCCCCATGATATATATGGTCTGAAGTCTGCTCTCCTAAGGAGATCAAGCTAAACTCACATACTCACTTGTATATAATAAATGCGCTGAGCTTCCAGGGTGCTGTGGCATCTCCATTAGAGAGCCCGGTCTGCCTGATCCCAGCTTTTCTATCAGTGTATGTTTGTCTTTTCTTTGTTTGAGATACAGTACAATCAGGGACTGCCCAAGAATGGCCACCAGCTTAAAGGGGCAGGCCCATGTTCTAACAGAGGCCAAACGTTCAAGTGTGTGAAACTGTTGTGGAAATTTTCTAATCCTAACAGGAGTCCAGGTGGCAGGTGGCTGTCAGTCACCCCTCCATTGTGGTTCAGCCCAGCACCTGTTGGCTCACCTGTGGTTCAGCCCAGCACCTGTTTGCTCCCCTGTGGCTCAGCCCTGCACCTGTTTGCTCACCTGTGGTTCAGCCCTGCACCTGTTTGCTCACCTGTGGCTCAGCCCAGCACCTGTTTGCTCCCCTGTGGCTCAGCCCTGCACCTGTTTGCTCACCTGTGGTTCAGCCCAGCATCTGTTTGCTCACCTGTGGTTCAGCCCAGCATCTGTTTGCTCACCTGTGGTTAAGCCCAGCACCTGTTTGCTTACCTGTGGTTCAGCCCAGCACCTGTTTGCTCACCTGTGGTTCAGCCCAGCACCTGTTTGCTCACCTGTGACTCAGCCCAGCACCTGTTTGCTCACCTGTGGCTCAGCCCAGCACCTGTTTGCTCACCTGTGGCTCAATGCAGCACCTGTTTGCTCACCTATGGTTAAGCCCAGCACCTGTTTGCTCACCTGTGGTTCAGCCCAGCACCTGTTTGCTCACCTGTGGTTCAGCCCAGCACCTGTTTGCTCACCTGTGGTTCAGCCCTGCACCTGTTTGCTCACCTGTGGCTCAGCCCTGCACCTGTTTGCTCACCTGTGCCCTCTTCTCCCTTGTTCAGGACACAGAAGTTTTGAACACTGCCATTCTCACCGGGAAGCCCGTCTCGGTTCCCGTCAAGGTCGTGGGGGTTCAAGAAGATGGATCTGTGGTGGATGTGTTGGAGTCTGTGGAATGCAGGTCTGCGGATGAAGATGTTGTGAAGGTACTGGGGACGTTGATAACCATACTCACGTGTGTTCTATTCTCCCTCTCTCTCTCTCTCTCTCTCTCTCCTTCCTATTTCATCTCTAGCACATTCTGTCTAAATGTTCCTCTATTTAAAGGGAGGGAGAATGGCCTCACTGAGGAGATGGGTGGAGCCCTGGTTCAGCAGGAACCTGCTGTTTCCTTCTCTGGTTCTTGGTCTCAAGTGGAAAATCTGTTCTCGCGGTCACTCTCCCCCGACCTTCCCTCTTCTCCCTTCCGCTCTGCCTTTCCCACAAGCAAGCCATTTCCTTCACTCTGGCAATCCATACATCATTTCAGTTTTTATCAGCAGCCTCTGCCCAGTCGGGTTATTTAGTGAGTGGATTTTCTTCACATGTCCTGCTTTCCTGGAGCAGCTGTTTGCCTCAGCTGGTTGGAGTCTGCTGCTAATAAGCACCTCCTTTCTCAAGCTTAAAAACGAATTTAGGGTCATTATAAGATAATAAAACCCACGAGCTTGATGTGTTAAAATTTTGTTAATATACATTAAAGTAAATGGCTATTAAAATAATAATAAAAAATCCTCATCACGCACCTCCCGACTGAATTTGAATACTACCAAAGGGATGCGGCTTGCGGAGAAACCTGGACATGCAGTGATTCTGCCTGGTTCTTTTCATTTCCAATCAGTGAATATTTTGGCTCCAGATTCTTCCAGAATCTGCCGGGAATTTAATTGTCCTTGCTGTTTGTATGGAAATGTTAAGATTTAGTGTTTCTGTTGTTGGATTCCCCCCTCCCTCCTTAGCACGTTGGCTGCCCATTTATTTATTTATTTATTTATTTATTTATTTTCAGCATAGATCACAGAGAGAAAGGATTCTGTCTCTGAGTCTCTAAGAGAGTTCCCAGTTCCAATCTGCTCAGAAATTTTAGGGAAATCCAAGACCACGAGTCCTATCCTTCACAGAGAGTCTGCTTCTGTTCAGAGGTGAAATGGGACTAGGCCTTAGCATGTTTAATCTTACATTCATTAATTTAATGTCTCAGTGTGTGCGTATGCAAGCGGCGCGCTTGCCGAGGTCAGAGGACAGCTTTCTGAAGTCCTTTCTCTCCTTCCCACTGTGTGGAGTCCTGGACTTGAACTTGGGTCATGATGCGTGGAGGCAGGTATCTTACCTGCTGCACCACCTCAACAGCCCTTGGTGTCAGTCTCAGACACTCTCTGGTGGCTGGCAAGGGAGAGTCTGGAATAGCTTGACGCTGTCTCTCTGTGGCCTGCACGGGACCATGTTCTGGTCCAAAGCATATCTGATAAAGAAGGGTGGAGCCGTGAAGTCTAATTGAAGAGTCATGAAGCTGCAGGAGCCTCCAGTATGGCATAACTTGTTTCATGGGCACGAGACATGAATTATCCCCAAAGACAAAGGCAGGCTAGTTTAAAACCTGCAATATGGTCTCACCCCAGGGCTCCTGGCAATCTTTGTGTTCTGTGGGCAAGCCAGACTAAAAACAAACCTCAGGCCTTTCGCATTAAAAAGACCTGAGACTGACAATGCATATGTACACACACACACACACACACACACACACACAGAGGAGCTGTGCATACATCTGAGAGTGCACATGGAGTTTCATTTTATATTTGAGACTGATACCTGACTGAACCAGACACTTCCTGAGTTGTCTAGACCAGCCAACCAGCAAACCCAGGGAATCCTCCTGTCTCCACTTCCCCGAGCTTGACTCATAAGCCCACAGCACACACCTGGTTATTTATTTATGTTGGCGTTGGGGATCTGGACTCAGGTCCTTAGACTCACGGTGGGAGTACTTTAAGCACTTAGCCACGTCTCCACCTAGTATGTTCGTTTTCTTGTCTCCACATCATTCAAGACAAAAGAGACATTGAGGTGTAGCTTAGGCAGGTGGTGTCTGAATGTTTATGTTGACGTGGGCTCAAACAAATGACTTGCTCTGTTTCCCCTGAGCCTTTGGGTCTCCCCTAGGTGCCTTGTGGAGCCCTGCAGGATGAAATCCTTACTCATTGTGCTGGAGAAGTCTACTACGGAAAACTGTGACCAAATTCACGCATCCTGTTGCTGTTACATCTGTAGTTGGTCCCATTGCACAGAAATGAGCTCACCCTTTGTCTGTCCTTCCTGAAGGATATATTTTGGAAGATGATAGATTGTATTTTTTTTCCCCCTGTGGGAGTCTCAGGAAGAAGGCTCCACACTTTAAAGAAGCCAAATGGAGTGAGTTGTCAGATCACCAAGCCCAGGGCTGCCTTCAGACAGGCTTTTGCTGGCAACCCTGGGATTTAATTAAGTGGCTCTGATGCATTTGCTATGGCTTTTCTGTCTGTGTTTGTAATGCACTTTGTTGCGGCTTGAGGATGGATGGAGTTGTCTGCGGGGCTGTGTGCCGGCCACAGTGTCACCCCAGGGGTTGCTGCGACACTAACAGAGTCATTAGCACTCTCTGGAGCGGTCTGTGTATCCGTCTCCGTGCCATTTCTACACATCGGGTCTGGGACTTAGAGGACCGAGTCAAGTGTGGAGTCTGGAGAAAGGCGATGCGTGGAGAGAAACAGGCTCGCTTCTGTGACCTTGTGACTTTCACAGAACAGAGTCTGGGGGTAGAAAGAGTTGGAGAGGGACGAGTGGAGGAGCTAACAGAAACTGAAGAAAGCAGGAGACAGCTTATATTTGTAACTGTGCGAGTGTCTATGTGAGTCTGTGCATGTTTTTGTGTGTATGTATTAATGTGTGTCTGTGTGTTGATGTGTATCTGTCTCTATGTGTCTGTGTGTCTATTTATATGTCTTTTTCTCTGAGTCTCTCTCTCTCTCTCTCTCTCTCTCTGTGTGTGTGTGTGTGTGTGTGTGTGTGTGTGTGTGAGAGAGAGAGAGAGAGAGAGAGAGAGAGAGAGAGAGAGAGATGCTTGATCTTTATTATTAGTGGTGAGATTCAACAGGTATTCCAGCAGCCAGGGTTGCTGTCCATAGGCATGCATCTGTGAGAATGCATCTGTGGTTCACTGTAGAGAAACAGAGAGGCAGCCATGGGGCCATGTCTGGCCCAGAGAGTTGTAGGGGTCTGAGTGTGGCTTGTGTATATGTAAACATGTGTATGCATGCATGTAGAGGGCAGAGGTTAGCACCTGATATCTTTCTCGATTACTTTCTATCATGTTGAAGACATGCTCTCTCACGGAACCCCAGAACCCACCACTTACCTTTGCCTCTGCAGCAGTGGGTTATGGGTGCATGCCTGGAATGCTCTGGTTTTTCCGTGGATTCCAAGAGTTCAAACCCATGTCTGCATGCTTGTGTGGCAAGCGCTTTACACCTGAGCCATCTCTGCAGTCTAAGGTAGTTTATTTGAAAAAAAAAAATTGAGCTGTAAAAGCAAATGGTCTGGAGCAGGAAAAAGGCACAGTATAGCTTTAAAGGGAGCGTTGGAGGAACCCAGAGAAGCGAGATTCGAGGGCGGCTGCCCTTGAGTCTTCTCTTTCATGTCTTCCGGTGGAAGTCTTCAGAGGGCCGCTGAAGTATCCCAACCAGGGGCAGTGGACCCACTACTGTTAAATCTGTTTGCGATAAAGTCTCAATGGCGAATCTGGGGAAGGCTTACCTAAAACTGTACAACCAAAGGAGACGCTTAGTGATTGGTCTATGCGAGTAGTTTATTGCTTTCGAAGCCAGAGGCTCGTTGCTGTAGATGTTCAAGGCAGAGGCTCGTTCCTTGGCTCCTGAGCTCTGGCTGTCAGGACCGTTGGCTCCTTAACTCTTGGCAATGCTCTCAGTCTCTTCCCATGACTGGGACTTGGGGTCCTCATTTCCTCAGTGACCACCTTTGGCTCTTCACGGCCTTTGTCTTCTATAGCCTCAGTTTCCCCACTTTGTCAGCACTCTAGCCATCTTTTATAGTCTTGGCTCCATCCAGGTCTGCCTTTGTTCACTCTCTGGAACCCTGCTGTTGCTTCATGAAGAGATTATACCTCTTGGCTTTGTGTTTTGGGTTCTCAGCTTCGGGGATGCTCATACTTCTTCACCTGGCTCCTTGCTGTTGCCGCTGTGATTGTGGGTGTGGCCAGATGCTCTAGGTATTTGTCTACTCTTCCTACAACCCCTTCCATTCTACTGTCCCTGAGATAGAGACCACATCGGGGCAGAAGAACAGTGGAGCGAACGTCCTGATAGTGCCACACCAGGAGAGAGAGGTGCATGGGAGAGATACTCCCCAAGCTAGTGGGCATCCTGCTCATAGGACCAGAAGAGCAGCAGGTGTGCGTGCCTGCGTGGGTTGTCGTAACAGCTTGACAGATGCACAGCTTCTAACTCCATTAATCACAAGTCTTCCCTACGGGCCAGTCCCAAGCTTTGCATTACATCAGTGAGACTTGTTGCTGGGACTCTAGGGAGACATGCCTCCTTCTGTCCTGGATGAGGGTCACTCCAGGGAACTGAGTCATCTATGTTACATTGTGACTTGGCTCTTTCAGAGTAAAATCTTCCCAAGCTTGTACTAGCTGCTTGGAGGTTTTGTGGCTGAGGCAGGACCAGTGACGGTGGCAGTACCTATGGCTGGACTGGTCTCTACAACCCCGGCTCGGGCTCTCCAGTGATGGTGGAACGTTGGGAGAAGGGGCAGCTTGGTGGACAGGCAGCTCCTGCGCTAAGCACAGGGGAGACATCCTTTCAGCTGCTATTTAAGGGGCTAAGTAGCTTGCTCCTTACAGTTTAGGGTATTAAAAAACACCCCCCCCAGATGCTGATAAGGAATTAGCATTCTCAGGAGTTTAATAACACTAAACCTACAGCCACACCTGAAGGGGAATTAGGGTCCTTCCATCTGTCTTTATGGTATCTGTAACAATTAGCAGCTTAAAATACACATTTGTTATCTTATTCTATAATGTTAACATTACAGAATTAACATTAATGTTAATGTTAACATTAACATTCTGGATGTTAAAGGATGTTGGTAGGGCTGTGTTCCTTCTGGAAGACATTGATAGAATCATTCATGGCTCTTCTAGACTTAAAGGCCATCCACCTTCTTAGCTCATGCCCCCTCCTCCATTTTGAAAGCATTACAGGGTAGCACCCTCCGACTTCCTCTGCCTCTGCTCTCTCTATGTCTTGCTCTCCTTTCCTTTCTGATTCCATCACTGTAATGTTTCTCTGACTCTGACCATCCTCTATTTCACTATAAACATCTTTAATGCTTACATGGGGTGTTGGGTCTCCATCCTGCAGAGAAACTCCTTGAGACAGGAAGTAAACAACTCAAAATAGCTTCAGGAAGTTCCTGAAATTGACCGGGATTTATTAGGCTCCTCCTTTCCAAGAATGGGTTAATGGTAAAGGATGTGGAGAGACCATCACATATCAGTAGAGATGCTTCAAAGAGGCCCAGGCCAAGAAGCCTGAAAGACGCAGAAACCAACATGGTTTCCTAAGGAAGAGACTCTGAACAACTGTACTACCAGGAAAGGACGTTCTTCAATCCATTGAGCTGCCTGTAGACTGTGCAGTGTTCTTCGGGTTCCCAGCTTTTGTGAGCTGCCATCATACTGGGGTTGGGCTGTGGTGAAGCAGCTATCTTTGAGTTATTTCTGCTCCTCTAAGGAATCCCTCACCCATATTCCTGTAAATAATAATCCCAATAAAGTCACCGGTTCACCAAGTTGGACTTTGAGTTACTGTTAGTTCCATGTCTGGGGCAAGTAGATATTTGTTCTTACAGCATGGGAGCTACCCTGACAGGTCACCTCAGGGCTGTCAATGGATCTTCAATATGCTTTGTCCAATGGTTTCAAGAACTGATGTAAAACATTACTACTGAGCCAGGTGCCTGAAAGAGACAGATGTTTATAATGTTCAGGTTACCCTGCTTTTCCTAGAAGGGAAAGGTGGCTCATGTTCCTTGGCACCTGTAGCTTCACCCTCTGCCTTCATTGTTGTGTGAGCACACCACTGTTTTTCTATACGACCTTTCTTATACAGGGGTTTGTCATTGCATTTAAGGGCCATCCCAACATGGGATGACCTTTTCTTGAGATTTTTTAGCTTCTTTCTGCAAAAAATCTTGTTTTCTAAACAAGGTCTCCCTCATTGGGATCTAGGATTTGAATCTCTCTTTTGGGTACCCTGGTGTCTTTCTGCACCATGTAACAGAATATATTCATAGGTTCTCAGGAATAGGACTTGGGTTACTTGGGAAGAGGCCCTGCTCTTTAGGCTACTCTGTGTTTTGTTTTTCCTTTTTTAAAAAAGGTCTTCAGAGAGTAGAAGCGAAATGCAGTTTCCATATCATAGCTATGATTTAATCATTGGGCATCTATCTTTCTGAGTGGTGGTTTCATATTTATTGTGTGTCTGCGGTTGTATGATACCTTAGTTTCTTCCAGTTTCTGTGATAAAACACCACGACAAAAGCAACTTAAGGGAGAAAGGGTTTATCTTGGCTCACCATTTTATAGGGATAGGGTCAGTAATGGCCGGGAAGTCATGATGGCAGAAACAAGAGGCTGACTGGTCGTATTGCATCAGCAGTCAGGAAGCAGAGAGAGAACGGTAAATGGGGCAAGCTTACAGATGTTTAAGCCCCTCCCCAGTCACATATTTCCTCCAGCAAGTCTCCACCTCCTAAAGGTTTTGCAGTGTCTTCAAAGAGCGCCACTTGCCGGGGATAAAATGTTCAAATATGTAAGCCTGTGGGGAACACTTTTCATTCAAACCACAACATGTTCTTTGCCACTATCTTCCTGAACCAACCTCACAAACCTATCCTCATCCACCTTGGACAGATTCTCACACAAAGAGATAAGTATAAATTCACTGGGGTCTTGGAGATGGCTTCTGTAACTTTTGGCTGCCATAATTACGTTCCCAGTCTCCAGGTGTCAGGTGGATTCACAATAATGAGACCCTAAAAGGCTAATCAAAAGGCATGAACATTTTAAAGCCTTCTCTACCCCAGGGAAGGTTCCTGCTTCTGAGGAAGTTGGTCTGTGGGAGAGGAAGAGGCAAGGAGGTGAATGTCAGAGAAAAGGATAAAAATGTTCCGCGACTCGCTGAGCCGTGTGAGGAGCTGGTCACTGAAGCCTGTGGGACACGACAGCAAGCCCCAGGGTAGCAGCTCTACCTGGGTCAGGGTGTACCACTTACAGCAGGCTGCGTGATCAAAGTTCCCCCTGTGCAGCTGGGCTTACGGAGCAGATTAAATGGAAGGCAGGCTTGTTCTGAGCGGACTCCTTAGGGAGACACACTTGAGTTGACATCACCCTTCAGATGGCGGGAGCTGGCCAGGTGTGACAGACAGGGGTGGGGTGGAAGAGATTTGGCAGAGGGAGGATGAATTCCTGCACAAGCAACTACTATTTTCCTTGTTGTTTCAAGTCATAGAAACCCAAATCCACCTGCTTCAGACTGATGAGAATTTTACTTGAAAGAACATGGAGAGAAAAAAGAAGAAAAAAATCAAAAGATTTAAAGCCATTTCTATCCCTTTTGCAATGCCTCACACACACATACAAAAAAAAAATTCCATATAAAAAAGCCCCGCTGTTAGTCTATTTCTGGGCGTGAATTTCCTTTCTTCCCCCCATTGCCAGGAGCCATGCAGCTAAGAATAAGTTGTCAGGCAGTTTGGTTGTTATTGCCTAATTCTGTCCTTCTTTATGCTAGTAATTTGGACTTTTATTGTTGGAGATGTGTCATGTATTTCTTGCTGGCCGGGGCTACGCACTGCTGTATCCCCAACCTTTTGTTCTGTCAGCTTCATTACGCTTCCAACATCAATTAGAGCGCTTGTTCCTTTCTGTCTTTGGCATCTCTAATTAAGAACCCAACATCCTGGAAATCACTTCTGCAGAATTCTGGGAGATCTTGGAGTGAGCCACCTCGAACCCTGCTCACCTTCCAGCCTCTGCCAGGAGGTGCGCACCTGTGCTTCCTCCCTGTGTGGTCTAGCCCTTGACAACCCACTGTTCTCCTTCCGTAGACAGAGACCTGGGCAGATTACGGTTGCTGGTACCCATGACTTCTGTGGATGTGTTTATTGTCTCCTAGGTATTTGCTTTCTCAGCATTCAGTGGGAAGGAAGGAAATCATGTCTTTTGGGTGCTGTGGTCCCGAGTATAGCTTAGATGGTGGGCCTGTGATCTACCAGCATCCCCCAGGAACCTGGATGACTGAAACAAACTTCCGAGTTCAATCAGGTCATACAAGTGTAAGATCCAGCCCCAGGTAGGGGTGGACCTAGGTACAAGGGTTGTTGCCAGTCTCCCCCTATTTTTTTTTCCCTAACAACTTTTGAGAGCTGTGATTGACAGACCATGAAATGTACGTCGTTAAATAGCAAACCTGATAGGTTTTATGTTGTTATTGGTCTTATAGTATATCAATGCATTGGTTGTTATCTAAGTTAGTAATTGTTACTTAGATAACATAGTTTTGACTGCCAACCCTGATCCGGCTTAGATGCACCCCATGAAAGAGTCTCAATTGGGGAGATGCCTCAACAGGTTGCTCTCTGAGGGATTATCTTGACGGTTACCCAACACAGGAGGGCCTACTGTGGGTGGCGTCATTCCCTTGCCAAGCGGTCCTGGGCTGTGTATAAAAGCCGACTGAGCATGAGGCTGCAAGTAAGCCAGCAAGTGGCATCCGCGGTGCTTTCTGCTCCAGGGGCTGCTGGCATCTTAAAGAAGATGCTTAAACAGTGTACACAGATTGGTTCTGTATTTGAGTCAACAGTCCGAGGGAGTCTCAAGTGTAAAAATATGTTCTCTGGCATAGCAGAGAGGCAGGTGTGTGGCTCCTCCCCTTGAGCCTGTCCTGATGTCAGTACGAAGTCTGTCGGGGGGGGGGCATTACAATGGAAAGAGGTGAGCCACTTTCCCTCGGAAGTGTCTAACTCTGCCGAGCTTCGCTGACTTTTGTTAAACCCACAGAGGTGTTGGTCTGGTTTTGGAGTGAGCATAGCTCATTCTTCATCTGTCCTGATGTCACAGTCACTAAGCTCAAACGGGGAAGAGTCAGAAGGTGGTGCCAAACGTTGGCAGCACTTAGATGACTGGCTCCTGTGGGAGGGGCTTGTGGGAGGGTGGAGTCTCCTGTCTATTTCACTCAACGCTGCATTTTTTTTTTTTTAACCCACTTAGGCCGACCTGGTAGACGGTAGGCTCTTTTAAGTATTTGTTGAAGGAACAAACTGCAGAAATACCCCAAGAGACAGAGGCGGATTTCTATTCTCCCTTAATCCTTTTATTCTTGGGGGAGAAGAACTCTCTAGAATGTAGGTGGTGTCTGGAATAGAATGGCTGTCCTAGCCAAGCACACCTCATTGGAGAATTTCAAGCTTTGAAGTGTTAGTTTAAAAGAGATGTCTTTTGTGGGACACTGTGGGGTTAGCTCCTAAGAATTACTAAGGGGATTGTTAGGGCACCAGGGGTACCAGGCATCTAAAATATCAGATTCCCATCAGCCCCATCAATAAGGCAGGTGGCTTTTTTTTTTTTTTTTTAATATCAGCTGCAGCTGAAATCCGAGCCGACTCTGGTGGATTTCACAGTATCTAGGACAAAAATGTTCCATCTGACAACTCTTTTGGAATGATGGATGAGTTCCCTGAGGACCCCAGACAAGTCTCAATTGTCACCCTCCAGCCCCAGCACCTCCCGTGGTGACTTGCAAGCTCAGAGTTCTCAAGTAGACGCTAAGGGGAAGGATGAGGGTCTGACATTGCCAGAGACAGCAGAGAGACCCAGAGGGACTGCAGCGTGGCGGGGTCTTTCTTTGGATTTGACATCTTCTTCTCTGCTTCTCTCCCATGACTGCACACAAGCAAATGAGACCATGAGGCTGTGTTTGATATCAGCAGGGTGTGCTAGTGCACGCTGGCTTATTGGCCTTGCGAGTGTTTTCCCTTAACCTGAAAGCCCTGTGATGAGGTGGGGACCTCTCTAATCTTTCTTCTCAGTGTCTCTGGGTCACCTGTCGCCAGGGCTGACGCTGTGCAAGATCTATGGACAGATCACTAGTGTTGGCTGGTGGGGGAGCTACAGGTGCTGGAAGATGATATCATTGCTCAGGGAAGACAGAGACTCTTTGGAGTCCATCGGATGAGGGGTCTCATCCCAATCATCATTCTCTGGGGGGGGGGGGGAGTTGTGGCGAATCTGCTTTCCAAACTGAGCCTTAGGTATTGACTTGTTTTTTTTGTTTTTTGTTTTCCATTTTGTGTGGTGTGTGTGTGTGTGTGTGTGTGTGTGTGTGTGTGTGCTTTTGCATGTGGGTGGATTCACATGCATGTGTGTGCGCATGTGCTTAGAGGCAGAGAGATGGATGTTGGGGATCAACTGCAGTTCTTTCCCCACCTCATTCATTAACTCAGGGCCTGTCAGTCAAACACATCCCTCAAGAATGCAGCTTCCCTCTCTATCCAGCACACCCAAGTTTATGTGGGGGTCCAGGGGATCAGAGCCAGAGCGCTCACCCCTGCACAACAGACATGTTACCCACTGAGATTTCTCCGTAGCCTCTTAGGCACCAACTTTGTATGAGATATTTATTGTGTACCCACACTCTTTATATCTCTCAGGCCCTGCAGTATTTCAAACCCCTCGGGGGTTGGCTGTTAAACTCCACACTCTACTGATGAGAAGCCACACAGGGCAGTTATGAGGTGCCGGACTGGGATTTGAGTCTTGGAGTTCTGACCACTGCATTAAAAGAGTGCCCCAGTTTCACAGGGAACACAGTTCCTGCAAAGGCTTGCGACACTGACTTCGGGCTTTTTTAAAATCCCTCTACTCTTAGACTGTCCTCAAACTGACTTCTGCCAAGCTTACCCCGAGAGGTTACACTGTCTTTCACAGATGAAAATGTGTCCCCTTCTCTTACATATCTCAGTGTCTACGGTGCAACCAAAGATGTTAGGAACCGGTGGCTGACAAGAGCCCTTCCTGCACAAGAGGTGATGACTTAAAAAGGAGACAGTGAGACTCTCACGTCTCCCTCAGACACTCAGGGGATTCACCGCTGGCAACTCAGTGCCTTATTGATGCTTATCAGCAGACTGATATGGATTTTAGAAATGAATGCTGCCTCGTGCAGCTGGAGGGAATATCAATTCTGTTTCAGCTGAGAGCGTCAGGATGAGGGGCTTCTGAGAGCAGAGGGGTGGGTTCCACGGCCTCCCGCTAGGGAGACGATGCTGCCAGTTCCCATAACCTGGTCAAGCTGATAAGGTCCAGAAGCAAAAGCACAAGCCCATTTTTTTTTCACCATCAGTGTGTGTGTGTGTGTGTGTGTGTGTGTGTGTGTGTGTCTAGGATTGTGCTTGCACATCCCTGCCTGTATGCATGGAGGCCAGAGGACAACTTCAGGTATTGTTTCTCAGGTGCCATCCATCTTTGGTTTTCGTGTGTGTGTGTGTGTGTGTGTGTGTGTGCGCAAGCGCGCGCGCGCGCGCGCGCACACTCCAGCACACAGGCACATGTGCCCCGATGCACATATGGAGGTCAGAGGACAGCTTGCAGGAGTTGGTTCACTCCTTCCACCCTGTGGGTCCTGGGGATCAAACTCAAGTATCCAGGCTTGGCAGCCAGCATCTTTATCCAGAGAGCTGTCGCGTGTTGATTCCACCGAACCCTTTTTAAAAACCCAAAGGCCTCATGCAGCCGGTCCCAAAGTGATTTCCCTGATGGGAGTCACCTTGGATGGTTTAGTCTGGTATGATTCCCAGTGGCATCTGCACCTGAGAGCATGCAGGCTGATGAATCTATCAGAGTCTTCCCGACAGCCCAGCCATCAATTAACACATGGATGCCAGTCTGGCTTATTTTTCCATGGGTACAGTGAGGAAAGCGCACTGGATAACTAACTGCAGGCTGAGATGGCTACGTTTAAAGGCCAGGCTAGACCAGTTGGGGATGATGGACTTCCATGTGCTTTTGGTGACCTACCCCAGTGCTGAGGGTCCTATGGAATTATTAGCTCTGACTTCAGAGCTCTGCTGGGGTGGGGTGGGGTGGGGTGAACCTGGCTCACTGGAGAAAGTGCTTTAGTAAAGACAGTACAGTACAGTCCGGGGCTGGGGAATGAGGCTCAGCTGGTAGAGGGCTCGCTCCTCTAGCATGCTTGGAGCTCTGGGTTTGATTCTCAGCACAGCGCCAGTAGGAATAATAATGCACCTCTCTCTGCTATCCCGTTTTCTATCCCAGCATGCGGGAGGTGGGTTCTGGAGAGTCAGAGGTTCAAGGTGACGGTGTAGAAACACAGTTTTGACCTCAAGGTCAAAGACAGTAAAAGCTAGTTTATTCTGGAGCCAAATATGAGTGATTGACAGTAGCCTGGGCACAGAGTCAAGTTTCAGGTGCTAGGTTCCACTTGGGTCCCACTTGTGTCACAGGGCCATCCTGCACAGTGAGTACGAGGCCCATTCGGGCTACTTGATGCCTTCAACCAAACACGAATGATAATACAGTATAAATATAACCCAATGTTATCGCCTAGTAGAGGGGCTGGAGAGAGGTTAGGAGCATTGGCTGTTCTTGCAGAGGACCTGAGTTGGGGTCCCAGCACCCACACTCCAGCACAAGAGTATCTAATGCCCTTTTCTGGCCAATTGCTTATACTTTTATGATCTCTCTTTAGCCATAAACTGCCTTCTGACCATGTTAATATAACATGTATCACGATTCCAACTGAAGGTCAGAAAGGAAAAGTCTGAACCAGAGCCCAGACCCGTGCACTCCCCCTAAGGCTGCTCCAGGCCCCGTCCTTGGGCTTTTCATGGTGTTTGGAAGGTGTTGCAAGTCTGGCTTTGGGTCGCTTGTCTCTCAGAGATGTGTGGGGGAGGGGCGGCCTGTTATTCCTGATTCCGACCGTCTTGGCACTGCAAGGAGGCATCTGTCCCCTCTAAGCCCGTGAATCATGCAATGGTACCTCAGCATCACCAGACAGGCACTGGGCACAACCTCCTGTTTCAGAAATACTTACTAAATCCTCGAATACTCCCTCCACACTTTTAAAACATACTCATAAGGAGTCTATTGAAATCATAAAATCATATCATAAAAAGGCAGGGATGGAGAGCCCTCATCTGTCCATCACTCTCCGTCTGGGCTCTTGCACTGACTAATTCACCTGAGGTTCACACTGTCCCTTCAGACAGCAGCAAGGGTGTGCCTGCTGCAGAGAGACTGAGGTCTAGAGCAGTGATGCGCATACAGTCCTGGGAGGGATTAGGTGACTCAGGAAGCTTGTGTGCTTCCTCTGTACATGTGACCTGTGGAGTTTAGGGGTCATTGATAGGTCCTGAGGATTTATAACCAGGGTGGAGGGTATTTTTGGTAGGCAGGCTTTGGGAGGATGGTAGGTCCCGAGGTTACCATCATATGCACAGGTAAGGTCAGCGAGCATTGTCTTGAAGAACCGCTGTGGTTAATTGGAGCTATCGGAGGAAACTGACCTTCTAGAAGAATCTGCAGCAGTGAGCATACTGAGATGGCAGAGCGAGTACCGTGGAATCGTGTGAAGGATGAAGTGAGCTCACCAAACAATATGGCGGAAGGACTAGGGGTGGAGCTCAGTTGGTAGAGTGCTTACTTTGTGTGCATGGGGCCCTGGGTTCCGTCTCCAGCACCACATAAACCAGGCGTGGTGGTGTGTGCCTGGAATCCCTGCACTCAGGAAGTGGAGGCAGGAAGACCACAAGTTCAAGGTCAACCTCAGCTACATAGGGAGTTTGAGACCAGCCTGGAATACTTGAGACCTTGTCTCAACCAAACCAAACCAAGCCAAACCAAACCAAGCCAAACCAAACCAAACCAAACCAAACCAAACCAAGCTAAGCCAAGCCAAACCAAACCAAACCAAATCAGAACACAACCTAGAGAGATAAGACATTTTATTGCCAACAGCAACATCTCATAGTTCAAGTCCAAGGTGGTGATGTACGTCTACTGAAACACAGACTGTGGATTTGTTGAAGAACCAGCGAGCTGACTCCATCCACCAGAGCTCAGGGACCAGCCCTGTCTGATGACAGAAACAGCTGACAGCAACAGTAAAGGCTCCTATGACTGGTGGAGGCACTTTCAGGCCCCACGTCTGCAGTATGAGCTCTTTGTGGTGATACTGCAGTAAGGGCTTATGGACCTCGAGGGAGCCCAGAGAAACCCAGAGAGGCAATTCCTGGGGGTATGCCCAAGGGGATCTGCACCAGCAGAGCACAGAGACGCTGGCTCATCTATCCTCACTGTGGTTTAGTTGGTAGAGTACTTGTCTAGCATGGATCCGATCTTCAACACCACATCAAATAGGCATAGTGGTCCACACTCGAGTTTGAGTGCTCTGGAGGTGGGTGTCGAATCAGCCTGGGTATCCATCAGCAGATGAAAGGTTAAAGAAATGTAACCTATGTACACGCAATGGGGATGTTCTGATGTTGGACACTCAACTAAGGACAGTGTGTAGGTTGGACAAGTGTTTTACCTTTGAGCCACATCTCTAGCCCCGACACAATGAGGTTTTGTTCATCCATAAAGGATCACTTTTGGCCTTGGCTTGTGGACGGGCACAGGCTTATTTCCCATGAGCCCTGGGTCTCAGAAACCTGAGGCAGAGCTGTGTTCTCCAGGTCTCTGGGTTTGGGGCTGGGGGAGACTGAATCCTCACATCCTTCCTAGATACAAGGGAGGATGCGTTTTTTAGAAACCAATGGTAGGAAGGCTGAGGTGGGGGATGCCAGAAGCTGGAGGAGGTCTGAGAGGGAATGGGTTGCTGTCTGTCTTCTTCTCGTGGTCCTGTACCACTTCCTCCCTTCTTTTTCCAGCGGTGCTACCCCGTCGCATGTCCTAGTGAGGATGGAAGGGAGGAATCTTACTCACTTTCTTTATTAAAAATCTCTTGAGGGAGAGCCTGCTGGGCCTCAGGCATGGCGTGGGGAGGGGAGGGTGAGTGATTTGGTGTTTGCTGTAGAAACTGGAGGTCATACATGGCCAGAGCCTTTTCCTCTAGGTCAGTATTTAGGACAAAGAAAAGATCAAAACTTGATGGACAAACCAGTGTAACAAAAATCCTCCTTGGAAAGGTCCCTGTCTTAGGTATTAGTTATTAATGCTTCCAAGTTAACCACTGAGTCTTGGAGGACTGGAAAGAGGGGCTGTGTATGTGGTTACCTGGGCTTTCCTCTGCAGGAGAAAGTGAACTGAGCATGGGCCGATGGCAGACTCTGTTAGCTGATCTGGGGTGACCTAACTGATGACCATGATTGGCTGATAACTGTGGGGCAGCTGACTACAGAGACAGAGCTGAGGGGTGTTCTCCACATGTATGGAAAAACCAGCAGAACTCAGCCCCTGGGCTGAGGGGCACTGGGAGGAAGAGGTGTGTCAGGGTGAGGTAGGAAGAAGAGGTTGGGGCTTGACCATGGTGGTCAGTTTGTTCTCTCCTTCCATTCCTGGGAGACATTACTGAGTGAAAAACCGAAATCATTCACTGGGCAGGAATGTGATGTTGGCAAGTGTGAGGGGTAATTTAGAGAGAACCCACCTCCCACCACGTCAAAGCCAAAAATCACTGGGAAATTAAGGGAAGCCCACAGGAGAGGTCTGAATGGGTCTTACTCATTTTCTCTGCATGTCCTTATCCTCATTTGTACCCTTTGCCACCATCTGATGATATCAGACTTACCCATTGATCTCTGGCTGTTTATGTGCATTACTGTCTCACACAGTCAAGAACGAGCTGATGAAGGTGGCGATTCCATCTCCATCACTAACCTTCACGTCCACAGCATCTCATTAACTCGGGACATTAACCGGATGAATGGACGGATGGATGGATGGTGGATGGGTGGATGAATGGGTGGGTGGATGGATGATTGAATGGGTGAATGGATGGATGGGTGGGTGGATGGATGATTGGATGGGTGGGTGGATGGATGATTGGATGGGTGGGTGGATGGATGGATGGGTGGATGGATGGATGGGTGGGTGGATGGATGGGTGGATGGATGGATGATTGGATGGGTGGGTGGATGGATGGGTGGATGGATGGATGGGTGGATAGATGGGTAGATGGATGGGTGGATGGATGGGTGGGTAGATGGATGCTTGGATGGGTGAATGGATGGATGGGTGGATGAATGGATGATTGGATGGGTGAATGGATGGATGGGTGGGTGGATGGGTGGATGGGTGGATGGATGGATGGGTGGATGGATGGGTGGGTGGATGGGTGGTTGGATGGGTGGATGGATGGATGGGTGGATGGATGGGTGGGTGGATGGGTGGGTGGATGGATGGGTGGGTGGATGGATGGATGGGTGGATGGGTGGATGGGTGGATGGATGGATGGGTGGATGGATGGATGGATGGGTGGATGGATGGATGGATGAGCAGGAATCCTCTTGCCTGTTTACTCATTGGTAAGTTTTTAATGCAGCACCAAGTGAATGGTCATGATGTTCAGTGTGGGAAAAGGGAATAATCTAGTGTATTTGGTGTTTGAGGAGTTTTTCCTCTCCATGATCCACTTTGTCATATGAAGGGACACTGTGTGACCCCCACAATGAAGCATTTGGGCAGGTGCTTGTGGGGTAGGAGGCCATGAACCCCTGTGATGTGCTAGGCACTGGACTCACTCTTTTTACAGCCATCTAAAGGAAAGACACTTTGGAGATCACTGCTCGAAGGCAGGGAGGAGAACTTTGATATGTGATGTCTAGGACATTGTACTGGCTGGTTTGGTGTCAACTTGACACAGGCTGGAGTTACCACAGAGAAAGGAGCTTCAAGTGGGGAAGTGCCTCCATGAGATCCAGCTGTGGGGCATTTTCTCAATTAGGGATCAAGGGGGAGGGCCCATCATGGATGGAGCCATCCCTGGGCTGGTAGTCCTGGGTTCCATGAGAAAGCAAGCTGAGCAAGCCAGGGGAAGCAAGCCTGTAAGAAACATCCCTCCATGGTCTCTGAATCAGCTCCTGCTTCTTGACCTGCTTGAGTTCCAGTCCTGATCTCCTTTAGTGATGAACAGCAATGTGGAAGTGTACGCTGAATAAACCCTTTCCTCCCCAACTTGCTTCTTGGTCATGATGCTTGTGTAGGAATACAAACCCTGACTAAGACAGACATCTTGGGGGCCAATTCAGAAGGATCCCAAATTGGGGGCTGGTGAGGTCAGCAGGACATAAGTCCACAGTCAGGGTCTACAGTCTCTAGCAGATGACCCATAGAGTCACAGCCTGTCTGACCCCCCCTTTGCTCTACAAGCCCTTGTATATAGAAGGGCTTGGGCAGGAGATGCAGTGATTATTAACTGAGAAGAGTAGAAATTTGGAGAATGGGAAACAAAATAAGGAAATGTAGTGTGGAGACTCTTGGCTCCCAGGGAATGTGGTATTAGCCTCTACTAATGAGAAAGCAGCTAGTTTGAAACCCTCACTCACTTAATTATATCAACACAGTGGACACCTTGCGGGCTGCCTTCCCAGGTTGGGATAATTATCCTTCCCTCTTCTGATTTCTTTTACTCTCTGATAATTATCTCCTCTCACCTCTCCTCACGCGTGTGAGTGGGCTGCTGGAAGCCATGTTTACACTTCGGAGCCGGCTAAGTTGGCCAATCCGATTCTCGGAGGGTTCGAGATCAGTGAGTTAATGGGGGAAGTGCCCAACACGGGGTGTGTGTGCCCACGTCGGGGAGGGTAGAATTAACCATTGTACTAAGTGATGGGAGGGAATCAGAGGGGTCAGGCCAAGGCAAGGGCCCAGGCCCTTCTGTTTCCAGGCTCCAGTTCAAGCCTGTTTATTGAGCAGACTCCAGTAAGTATGGAAAAGCTCCCCTTTCCTTGCTGAAGTTCTCACCTTTATAGCTAAAGAGGTCTAAGTGGGCTGGGGAGATGGCTTACTTGGTAAGGTGTCTGCCTTGCAAGCAAAAGGACCTGAGTTCGATTCTCAGAGCCCCTGTAAGGAAGGCAGTATGGTAGCTCAGGCTTGTAACCCTACTGCACAGAAGGTAGAGAGAGGCAGGTCCCTGGGGGCTCGCCAGCCAGCCAGCCAGCCTAGAGTGTGTTTGTGTGTCCATGTACCCACACAGCAGGGCCAGAGGGTAAAATGGTGGTAATATTTGGAAACAGCGTAAATATGTAGAGGAATCAGGGACTGGAGACAGAAAGTTAAGCCAAGGATCTCGTTAGAAATCTTCCCCTGTGACTGTGAGCCTGGGCATCCATCCAGCCTCCCCTTGGCTGCAGTGGACAGACTTGGCTGTGCTGGGTTGGCCTTTCAGCTGGGGCCTTGTGCTCTGAGGCAGGTGGCGGGAAGGCCGAGGCTTGTGTCTACTCTCTCCTTTCATGTCTGGAGAGGAAACTCTCGGTCCTTGAGGCTGAAGCCTTATGTTCAGAGTTCACGGTAGTTTTGGCAAAAGTCTCTTTTTGTTCGTTGTACTTGTATGTGCGTGTTCATGTGTGTGCAGGCACAATGCACATGTGTGTAAGGGTGTAGGGAGGCCAGAGGACAACCTCAGGTGGTATTCCTCCTGGCGTACTATAGAGACCTTGTGTTTTGTTTGTCCGTCTTTGAGACAAAGTTTCTCACAGAACCTGGAGCTCGCTGACTGAGCGGCGAGGCCCCGGGATTTGCCTGTCTCCAGCACTGGGATTATATGTGTATGCGGATGCACCACGCCGCTTTTAAAGAAAATGGGTGCTGGGGATCTGGCTCACAACTTCATGCTTTTGTGCAAGCAAATGACTAACCTCGTGGCCATTTATCTGGCTCAGAAGTTTCTTTTCCTAAAAACAAACAATACAAAAGCCAGAAGTAGTTTTTAAGCGTTTTAAAAGTGCAAAACTGGGAGTTCTCTCTCTCCCCCACCCTCTCCTTTCCTCTGTCTCCCTTCCTCCTTCCCTCCCTCCCTCTCTCCTTCACTCTGTTCACAGTCCCACTCTTTAATGACTCACTGTGCCGCCCAGGCTGTCCTCCCGCTTGTGGCAATCCTCCTTCCCCAGCTTCCTAAGTGCATGGAATCGCAGGCATGCCATACATGCCTGGCCCAGTTCTCTCTTTATCCCTTGACCGGAACCCACAGGAATGGGGGGGGGTCCCCAGATGGCCAGGTGTCAGGGGGAGAACCAAGGATGAGAAATAAAGAAGACAAAAGCAATAGCCGGGGCTAGACTTGAATAAGTTGATGACTCACTCATGCCAAGCAAGTTTATTAAGAAGTACAGCGTCATGTATGCTATTTGTGGGGTCAGAGTGCAGGAGGAAGGGCTGATCAAGCTCAGCAGAGAGCTAAGTCGGACGACACTGGAAAGGGAACATGGCAGACACGGCTGCCTAAGGACTGATAACCACAGCCCAAGAGGAAGAGGTGGGACCCCAGAAAGCACAACCTTAACTGCTTCAAGGCACTGAGTTCGTCCTCAGGTGTGTGTGTGTGTGTGTGTGTGTGTGTGTGTGTGTGTGTGTGTGCGCGTGATTGTATGTGCTCATGTATGTGGTTTTGTCATGTCTGGTCCTGGACAAGGACTCAGAGCTAAATTTCTCTTTGTCCTCTCATCAGGCCCTCTGCAAAAATCTCGGATTGGTCTGATGCCCCACCAGCCCCTCTACAATATGCTTAACCTGCAGAGATACTTTTCTTTTGTGTGACTAATGTATGCACTGCCCCCAAGCACCTTAGCTTCCTGACCCCTGTGCTTTCCATGTGGGCACCTGCTCAGCAAGCTTCTCCCAGCAGGCTCAGGGTTGAGAACTGGAGCAGGAAGCTGGGCATCACCTCACGCTGGGCTCTCAGGAGGGAGACACTTCCTCGTTCCTCTGGGCATCCTTTGATGCCTGAGAAAGGCCTGGATCTCATCCTGTGTACTTATGTGCTAAGGCTTTTCATTCTCCTTATTATCTGAGTTTCCTTGGGATGGAATGCACAAGTGAGAATATCTCATGGACCAGCACTTTGTATGGGGTCACAGGTCTGGACCTCGTGGAGTCCTCCAGCAGAGTTTGGATTGTGCTTTTGTATAGTGCATGGTTGTACCTGGTTTAATGGGATGTGGACAGCTACCTACATGTAACGGATAGAAATAACTTTAGTTGAGGCAGGAGCCCCAAGTCCTCTTGGAAAGGTCCTCACCAGGAGAGGCAACCCCATCTTGTTCTTGGTTTGGAACCGGTGCAGCCAGCAAGGCCCGTGCCCTTGGGCACTGTGTGTCATTATACTGGGCACCCTTAGAGCTTGGCTGGACCTCCTGGAGAATTCAAGCTCCCTGACTTGCTCTGTCTCTAGAGGCCTGCTCAGAGCTCATGTGATAACATCACTGACACCCCCAGGCTTTTAGCCTCAGATATGTTATGAATTCCCCATGCCTCCGAGGCGGAGTGATGGTTATCTTTAACTGTCAACCTGACACAAACTAGAATCACCTTTGAAGAGAGTCTCAGTGAGGGGCTGTCTGGATCAGGTGGGCTTGGGAGCACATCTGTTGGGGTTGGCTTAGGTGCTAAGATCCCCCCTACCCCTTCCTGCTCCAGTGGGAGCTGGGTGGCACTGTTTCATGCTTTGCCCGAGTGCTGTAGAAGAGTGAAGAGAGCAAGGGAACACATGTGTAGTCCCTTCCCTCTGCTCTTCTGTGATATGATCTATCTCAGGGTCCAGCCACTGTGACCTACCCACAATAACGGTCTGTATACTGAAATTGTGATCTGGAATAGACCCTTCCTCCTGTATTGTTGCTTTTCGTTGGGATATTTGATTGCAGCAGTGGATACAGGCTCATCCTCTCTGTGCGCACTCTGCAGTGTGGGCACAAACCCGATTCTGATGCCTGTAACACCAGAGGATCCAGCCGTAGGCCTCCACTACACAAAACAGCCTACGAGGATGCAGTGGTGCCTGCAGCTGCGAGAGCCATAGAGGCAGATGCCCTGGGTAACAGTGGGAAGATCCGAAGCCAAGAAGGAGAAGAAGATCAAGAAATAGGCTCTGGGAGACCATCTCATCTTTCAGTTGTGAGGGAGGGGCGAGGACTCTGAACATGACCCTGACAAGCAATTCAGATCAATCCCAGACTTGGATAGATCAGCAGACCCCTCACCAAAGGCCTTGAGGGTCAGGCATGCCCATGGCCCGACCACAAAAGCAGTTCCCCTCAGCATCCTTAACCGAGAAAGCCTAAAACACGTGAAAAATTGATACGAAGACATACCCCCAAGTGGGGTATTAGTGGTTCATAGCCAGACTGGCTCTCTCTCTCTGACTATGGGACTTCCAAGCTAGAATTTAGGATAACTGTGATTGACATGTTAAAGGCTAGCCCGGAAAATAACACAACATAAATGAGTGGATGGGTAATTTTAGCAGGGATTAAAGTCATAAGAAAGGGAATAAAATAGGAATATTATAAATATAAATGCACAGCAGCCATGATCTTGATTTTAAAAAAGATTTATTTTCATTTTTATTTGTGTGTGTATGTGTGTGTGTGTGTATGTGTGTGTGTGTGTGTGTGTATGTGTGTGTGTGTGTGTGTGTGTGTGTGAAGTCCAAATAATGGGGCTAAAGAAGTATTTGAAAAGAAAATAGCCAAAGTCACAGAGATACCAAACTTCAAGTCTGAGAAGGCCATACACCTGAGAGAGGGAAAAAAAACCAACCAACTACAAACAAAGCTGAGAGACAAAGAGAAAATCCTGTAGGTGGCCTGGGCAGGGTAGCAGTGACAGCTGAGGTGCTGTGTGGGGATCCTTGGTTTTCACGGCTTACCGTCTAACATCAAGTCTTGTTTGTTGAAGTCTCACTCTGTGGTCAGTGGAGCAGGGTGTGTAACCTGCTTCTCTACAGTGGCTGATGTGTTCACGTGGGTGGATGCTGCTGTTTGGGCCATCTTTGTCCTTAGTGGTTTTCACTACGGAGAGAGGGGTGTGTTAAATGTCATAGTCTTTGATGTAACTGTGTTTGTACTGACTACTCCAGCTCCGTTAGCTTTAGTCTCCTATACACCCATGCTCTGCCCACACATACCTATGCATTTGGAAAAATTTAATCATGTTTGTGTGTAGTATGTATGCATGCATGTATGTATGTGTGGTATTTACATGTTTCAAGTGAGTGTGCATACATATGTATATAAGTCATCATGTGTACATCATGTGTGTGTGTGCATGTGTGTGTAGTGTTTATATGTTTCATGTAGCTGTGCACACATAGGCATATGTCTGTGTGTATGCATGTGGAAGCCAGAGGTCAGTATCAGGTGCCTTCCTTTGTAGTTCTACACTGTATTTTCTGAGGCAGAGTCTCTCACTGAGCCTGCAGCTCATTCATCCAGCCTGACTGACTTAGCCAGGAAGAGATGGTCACATCTCTTATTCCTCAGGACTGGTATCACCAATGTGTCCTGCTCCTATGAGGGTCTGGGGATTCGAACTCAGTTCCTCATGCTTCTGTGGGAGGTACTTTACCCACCCACCCATCTCCCAAGCCCCTTTCTCCACGTGGCATCTCTCCTTATCTCTAGCAATCGTTTCTGCGGTAGCCTTCTTTAGGGATTCACACAGACTCTTCATTTCAACTTCATGAGGTCTCCATGACAGATCTTTCCTTTCACATCTAACTATAGTGTCCCCAGGCTTTTGTGCTTATAATGAGTTCCTTGTTCAGACTCTGTGCTTGGACCCTGGTTGCAGAAAATGAATTGGGGCGCCTGTGTATTAATTTATGCAAGTAAATCATTCATATTTAGCATTAGACCGGAAGGCGCCCTCCCGCTGTTAATCCATTTCTCCATCTGTTCTGTGCTTCTCCCTCCCCATTTCTGCTGCCCGTCTGGCCAATTGAACATTCTGTCTTCATTTATTAACTTACCATTCTTGTCTTAATATCATAAATAAAATCTTTATGCTGACGATGTGGTCCAGTGGCAGGATGCACTGTCTGTCTGCACGTGCAAAAATATGGGTTCTGTTCTCAGCATCAAGATGTGTGTAAAAGAAAATTAAAATGCTTGTTTTATGTGTTTCCACCACAGCTGGTATTTGCAATATGTGTCAAAGAATCCAAACTCACCTTTAGTTAAATATGCCTTTAGTTGTATAAATACATAGCCCATGAAGTCTTATATTTCCAAGTACTCCTTCCCATCTGCTGTAGTTTGCCTTCTATTTTATATTTACTTATGATGTGAACATATATTTTCATTATTTTATGTTACAGAGCAATCATGACTAAAGACGTTAATTTTAGTCTTGTTTAAATTACTCCATTCCTCGTGCTCTTATTTCTGTGTGTGGATTTGAATTTCTGACTCATTATTTCTTCTCCTTAAATGATTCTTCTTTAACATTCTTTTTCAAAGCCTACATTTTAATTTTTTATCACCTATATGTGTGTGTGTGTGTCCATGTGCGTATGCACATATGAGTGCAATGTCCAAGAACTCCAGAAGGGGGCGATAGATCCCCTGCAGCTGCAGTAACAAGTGGTTGTGAGTCACAGGACGTGGGAACCTGTTTCCAAACTCAGGTCTTCTGTAAAAGCAGTTTGCATTCTTAATCACTGTGCCATCTCTGTGGCTCCACTGAACATTTCTTCAATTAGTCTAAGTAGTTCGCAACTCTATTAGATTTTGTCTGGAAAAGAAACTTTTGAAAAGTTTTATCTTTAATAGATATATGTTTTTTTCTGAGCACAGAATTGGGACTTAACAGTTACTTATTTCAGACGTGAACTTGTGCCATCCTGCCTGTTTTGCCGTGGGCGTGATTTCCAGTCTAACCACAACAGTACTTTCTGTTTTCATTCTCTGTTCTTTTCCTCGTTTTAATTTTTTTCTTTCAAGCCCTTTGCACTACCGAGCTCTTTATTATATAACTATATGATTGTATTAATTACATGCCTCTCCCAGATCAGCTTTTAAATCTCAGGCGCACAGAAGGCTGTGTCTGGCCGCACTCTGCGTTCAGCACCTAGGAGAGCTCCCGGGACTCAGCAACATTAAGTGTTAATACAAAGGGGCTTTTTTATTCTTGCTTTACAGATGAGATGCCTCAGGCAGAGAAAGGTTATACGGTAACAGAACACACTGGGATTCTTAACTTGGCTTCTAAGAGACTTCAAGAGTTGAAGACAGAGCAGGAGAGCCTAGGTCTCTTAGGGTTGTTCATGCGAGGGCTTAGCCCCAGAGACTGAGAGGTAACATGTTCAGTAGGGTGAGAACAGCTCAGACTTAGGTTGCTGCACCTCATTCTGTGGTGCGGATGCGCTCACAGCAGCCTCTCCCTGGATGTGAGGGTTGCCTGAAAGAATGGATTACACACTGAATCCCGTTCTTACATGCATGCAAGAGTAAACGTTTAGGACAAATAATCTTTCTCCGGTGATAGCTATAAAATTTTATTTTTATCGTATGTATTACATTTTATTGTATTTTGTTGTGGTTTTATTTTTTGAGACAAGGTCTTACAAGGTAGCTTTTGCTGGCTTGGAACTTGTTATGTAGACCGGGCTGGTTAGAACAGGATCTTTAAAAAAGTCTCGGGAGCGAGTAAAAGTTAGCATAGCTTGGGGGAAGTGAGCAGCGCTGGTTGTTGTCCTGCCTTGATGGACCTTGCTCTGGGAACCCATACAGTGATGTGTGGAAGATGCTGATGAACTGCTATTGACCCTCCTTTATGACTTCGCCTGGAAGGAGCCAAAAGAAAGCCCAGGGCCACCTACAGCCAGGCAGAAGAAGCACGAACTGAACTTGAAATCTTGAAAGAAGAAAGCAGAGACAAGAGCATGTATCCTGGTTCCATGTGCATATCTAGGAGGCAAAAGCTAGCCTATAATGGTAAAGGCACTGTCATGGTTTGAATATGCTTGGCCCAAGCCTGACAACCTGAGTTTGATACCCAGGACCCACATAGTGGAAGAAGAGAGCTGACCCTCATGAGTTGCCTTTTGGCCTCCGTGGTGTGTGTGTGTGTGTGTGTGTGTGTGTGTGTGCTCAAACATTAAAAAATAACTCAAAAATTAAAAGGAAATAAATAAACACCATCCACATCCCTGCTGTGTCTTAGTGCATTTTGCAACATGCAGTAAGATCTGCAAAGTGTTTTGTTCCTATGACAACTGATCCTCTGACTGCTTAAATCTGGGAACCCTGGACTTTTCTGTGCATATTCGTGAGAAGTGCTCTCCCTGATTCTGTAGTGTAGGTAGTCTTTGGGTTGCATAAGTTCACAGCAGACCACTCCAAACTGCCCACTGCCTGATGAGGCAATATAGCAGGACACATCCAGCTTGGTAGACCCAGGAGACATTGTTTCTGCTGTTCTGAATGGAGAATGAAATGAGCATCTCCCAAGATTCCCTCAGGAGTCATCCCCACGTCTCAGAGCCCCCCCTTTGTGTCTTTTATCCTGGAATAATGGAGTTGCAGAAGTATAATAACTTGACAGTAAAAATATTAACCTCTAAAGGCAGCTTTCGCAATGTGACATTTTCTAAGCTGTTTTACACACGCTGGAAGATGAACGTGACATGGCTCGGTCTTTTTTCAGAGCTCTGCACGTCTGGCCCCTGCTCTTCTTACATGAGGATGGATAGCATTTGGTTTTCGATGCTCCTCTTGGGGCTCAGAGAGCCCTTCAAGCATCATCTAGATGAATGATGGGGGGTCGGAGAGATAGCTGAGCAGTTAAGAGCACTTGCTGCTCCGGCCGAGGACTTGAATCCAGTTTGCAGCACCCACATAGTAGCTCACAACCATCTGTGACTCCAGAACCAGGGGATCTGATGTCTTCTTCTGGCCTCTGCAGGTACTGCAGCCATGTGGTGCGACCCCACACATGCAGAGGAAACATACATTTTTTTTTAGGTAGATGAATGATAGGAGTGGGAAGTCGGTTTTTACATGGTTATGTCTTCTCTTCCTAGTGAGTTCTTGCTCCATGTTATAATCTCAGTTTCTACTCAAAGGGTCAGACTGCACACTGGGATTCCAAGGTCACATACATTCTTCTTTGGGTCCCCATGCTTCAAGCTCTGCATCTTTTCCTGGTCTCTTTCCATCCACCATATATGGACTGAATTCCATTTATTTTTAGTGTATGTGTGTGCATGTGTGTGTGTGTATGTGTGTATATTCATGTATATATATGTATATGTGTATGATTGTGTATGTGCATATGTAGTATGTTTGTGTACGTGTGTATGTTGTATGTATATATTTATATGTGTGTATATGTACATGTAGTATGTATTTATGTATGTGTGCATGTTGCATGTTGTATATATGTACATGCATGTGTATGAGTGTGTGTATGTGTGTGAATGTGTATGCATGTATATGTGTATGTTTGTGTGTATATAGTATGTTTGTGTATGTATATGTGTATGTGTATATGTTTGTGTATGTGTGTATGCTTGTATATGTTATATGTATATACTTATATGTGTGTATGTAGCATGTGTTTGTGTGTTGCATGTTATACATAAGTGCATGCATGTGTATATGTGTATATGTTGTATATGTATGTGTGTGATTGTTGTGGGTGCCAGTATACATGCATGTACATTATGCCTTAGGTGCTGTTTAAGTTGTATTTTGAGACAAGGCCTCTTACTGGCCTGGAATTCCCCACCCCCACCCCTTGTTTTGAGAAAGAATCTTGCACTGGCTTGGCCCTTGCAACTAGGCTTGTCTGGCTAGTCAAGAAGGCTCAGGAATCTACCTTCCTCTCACCCCTCAGCTCTGATGATGAGGACCTGCAATCACACTTAACATCTTTCTTTTTTCTTCTTTTTAAACCTTTGTTTATATTTAATTTTGTGTGCATGTATATTTTGCATGCATGCATGTATGTATGTATGTATGCATGTATGTGTACCCTGTGTGTACAATGTCTACCAAGGTCAGAAGAAGGTATCAGATTCCCTAGACTTGGATTACAGATGATTGTGAGCCTCTCCTTGGGTCCTGGGTCCTCTGGAAGAGCAGCCAGAGCACTCAATCACCGAATCATCTCCTTAGCCTGTCTTCTTTTTCATGTTCTAAAATAAAGTCCTGGGAATTGATCTTGGGTCTTCGCTCTTGTAAGACAAACACCTTCCTGACCTCGATCCATCTCCTCATCCAAGTGAATGAAGTTCTTAAGATAAACATTCCCAGAGCCAGTGTGTCCCTGACAAGTTGGCTATCATTCGAATCAAGGTGGGATTTGGGATGGGTAGGTCCTTGACAAGGAAGGTCAAAGATTCCTCACAAATGTAGGGATTTTGAAGTCTGAATTCCAGGTAGGGGTATCAAGAAAGTTTAAGAAATGGCTGACCATTCTTTGAGGCAGGGAGAAGGTGACTTTGGCTTGACCTTCGATAGGACACCATGTTCTCCGGGGTAGAGGAAGCAGGGTCCAGGGGAGGGCCTGGCCACATGTCCCAGCACAGTACTCGTGCAGAAGGGGAGAGCTTGTCTGTGACAGACTTTGATCCTTTCCTTAGAATCCTATGGATGGGGGCTGGAGAGGTGGCTCAGCGGTTAAGAACACTGACTGCTCTCCCGAAGGTCCAGAGTTCAAACCCCAGCAACCACATGGTGGCTCACAACCATCCATAATGAGATCTGACCCCCTCTTCTGGTGTGTCTGAAGACAGTTACAGTGTATTTACATATAATAATAAATAAATCTTTAAAAAAAGAATCCTATGGATGGAAGCCAGAGTCTTTACCGTGGGCACCATGGAGTTTAAGAGCACAGTCTTCAGTCCTATGTCCTGCCCTGAGTGGGAGCCTTGTTCTGATGGCTCACTTCATGATTCCGGGTTCAATAACACACACTTAAGCCTTTCCCACATTCCCTGAAAGACAGCTGATTTTCTTGGTTTGTTGAGTTGCTCCCTCTGTTAAAAAGCAAAGAGAAGGCTGGATAAGAGTAATCTTTTTTTCCTCAAGTTGAGAAGTTAAAAGAAATGACCATTTCAACCCCTCGCTGGGATTACAATGCCGAGAGACATCAGCTACCACGGTCGTTGCTGTCTTTTAAGAGTATTGTTCGTTTAGTGGATAGATTCGTGGCCAAGTGTGATACCTTCACTCCTGTGGGCCGTCTCATGATACTGTCACTGTGTAACGGTTACATGAGGGCGCCTGGCATTTCCACCACCTTAAACGTTAAAAAAATTAATTCACACATAATGAGTGTGTGTGTGTGTGTGTGTGTGTGTGTGTGTGTGTGTTGGTGGAAGTGTAGTGTATGGTGCCCCAACACAAATCAGATAACTCCATTTGTATCTTCTTATCATTGCTCCGAGGTTAGAGCCTGAAATGTAAAAAACCATGGCATAGCTTTGTAAACTCATAAACTACGTAATGGATTTTTTGAACTACAGTACGTTAGCTGTTCCCAGGAGATGGGAAGTGAAGCAGGAAGCTGATGTGTTTGGCAAGACCCCAAGGCAGGGAGTGAGCTAGAGCGCCCCCAAGTGCTGAGTCAGAGACTACTGTGAGGCGACACCTCTTTCCCTCCAGTTTTTCAAAGTGCATCTCACTGTTTGCAGGATTAATCCCATCTGTGTTTCTAGTGCATCCCATGAGCACTTAGCCTATCAGGATTTTAATCTAGTGCAGAGCCCTCTTGAATTTCTTTCAGATGCTCTGCTTTATGGCCGGAACAAAACCTTTTCTTAGTAACATTAAAACCTTTTATGCACCTTCAAATGTGGCACCAGAGTGGAATAAGATACACCTGGGGCTTGATTAGTGGTGGTTTGAGCACATAAGAAAAGGTAAGATAAAGAAAACAGCAGCCTTCCCAAACAGCGACTGAGGTTACGCAACTCCATTAAATTATGTTTATGGTTTAACTTGTCAGTATTGTGTAACACAAAATGGCTTTCCCGGAGTCTGTCGATCAGCTATCTGTCATTAATTAGTGCCTACAAATTACTCTTTGTACCTGTCCTGTTCTTCTGGTGCCTTATAAATCAGAGCTGTCGTGGTTCATGAACTTCTACAGATGTCAAGATCCCGCGTGCAGCGTGTCTCTTGCTGATGTGTCTCTCCCCCTCCCCAAGGTCTCCAACACCTGTGATTCCATCTTTGTGAACGGGAAGGAGATGAAGAGCAAAGTGGGCACGATCGTCAACTTCACCCACCAGCACTTCACCTCCCAGGTGGAGATCACCGTCTGGGTGCCCCGCCTGCCGCTGCAGATTGAGATCTCAGATACGGAGCTGAGCCAAATCAAGGGCTGGAGGATCCCCGTGGCATCCAACAGGAGGTGAGGAACGGGAGCCCTGGCTGGTGGCTTAGAGGCTGCTGGGGCTCAGGTGTCTGTGGGAGGCAAGCTGGTTCCCAGAAAGCGATGATGAGCTGGTGATGTTGCCATGGTCTGGGTTTGGCTTCCAGCAGCACATGGTAGTGCTCTGGACTTGGGTTCCCGTGGATCTGACTGGGATGATTACTCACAGTTGGACGGGAGAAAATTATATCAAAGACAATATTAACAATAACAGCACTGATACAGGCAGCCTCATAGAGCAGTCTCTAGAATGTGGGAAGGTGATGTGAGTTAGATTTAAGAAACAGCTACACAGAGCTTGGCCTTCAGAACATAACTACTTCCTGATGTCTGCCCACTACTCTCCACTACTTCCTCAAGTCATTCTTTCCTTCCTGACTGTCAGCCATGGAGTGAGGCGTCCTGTGGTGAAAACCACATGGTTGAAAAACGAGACTGCTTGAGTTTCAACCTTTGTTTCTCCTTGTACAGCCACGTGACCTCATGACGTCACCTACGTATTCTTCAGTTCCCTCAACTATAAATTGGAAACAATAGTATTAGAAGTGATCCCAAGAATCCAGTGAAATGATGTGTTCTGCAGGGGGAGGTCCCAAAGTCAAACTCTTCTCCAGGATCCCCGTCTGCTGCTTATTTAGATGTGGCAGTTTGAAAGAGAAATGTCTCCCACGGGCTCAAATGTTTCATCACCAGGTCCCCAGCAGGTGGTTATCTTTGGGGAGGTTCTAGAACCTTTAGGAGGAGGAGCTTTGATAGAGGAAGTATATCACTGGGGGTGGTCGGGCTCTGAGAGTGCACCCCACTTCCTGTTCTTATGTTCTGCTTCCTGGGTATGTGTATAATCTGAGAAGACATTATTATTATTATTATTATTATTATTATTATTATTATCATTATTGCTTGTGCTATCAGACCTTCCTCACCATGATAAACGATATTCCTCTGGAACTGTGAGACAAGATTAACCCTCTCCTCCCTAAGTTGCTTTCTTTTGGGATATTATTTTATCACGGCAACAGAAATGAAACTCCAGTCAAGCACTAGCCCAGCACCGCGCCAAGGAGACTTCACAGATGCAATTACAGCCAAAGCAATCTATCTTAGGGTATGGAGATGCTTGAGAAGGGCCCATCGCATCACATGAGGCCCTTGGAAGCAGGGCATCCCCTCCAGCTAGTGGCAGAAGGGCGCTGGAGAGATCTGAGGGTGAGGACCACTTGACAGGGTGATGCTGGCTTTGAGGATGGATTGAAACCATGTGCCACGGAGAGTGGGTGGAGCCTTTATGATCCACGAGCCTCCTCATGGTGAACACAGGCCAGTGGTACCCCGTCTGACTGTCTAGATGTGGATCTGCCCCAACAGCTTCAGGTGAGAGTCCGGCTGGCATCTTGACTTCAGAGTCTTGATGTGGAACTTCTCATTGGAGCCTCATCGTACCATGACTCACAGAACCACAAGCAAGCAAATGATTTCTTTTCTTTTCTTTTTTTTTTTTTTAAACTGTGAGGTTTGTAGACATTTGTTGTACCACAAAGGAAGACAGTAACCCAGTGTTGGAGTGCGGCTGTAACACTCCATGGAGGGACACTTTGCAAGCAGACAAGAGGCGGAGGGTGGAGTCTCTGGAGGAACATAGTGGCCTGTGGCAGACTCTTTGCAGACGTCACAGGTTGGTGATGGTGGTGACAGTGAGGCCTGCGGCATGAGACAGTGTTGGGAAACTCCCATCGCCCGGCTGGAAATAGCAGTCACCCTGGACAACAGTGCACTTGGAAAATATTCAGAGTGCGTGGGAAACACAGAGTCTCATCTGACTGCTACAGAACGCCAGTGTGCTGTGCCCTGCACTTATGTGGAAAGCCAGTGAAACTGGCTGTGAAACTGTGATTCCCAGGCAAAATGTTGGGTGTGTGCCTCGCTTGTTACAGTGACATGCTAGAGGAGGAGCCAAAAGGAGGTGAGGGCTGTTAAACTGGAGGGAACAGGTACCCGATGGGCTTGAAACCATCAGCTTTCCTAGATGCCGAGCAATGGGGAAACTCGGACACGCTCTGAAACATAGGCTCAGGATACCACGGAGGTCCGGGACTAGACTCCAAGTTCCTGTGAATCATGAAGTGTTAGCACAGTGAGCTGATGCTGTCTGAGCGGCTGACATCTTCCACCCCTTCCCTTGAATAAGGAGGTAGACTTTGCCCTTAGAGACAAGGCATCATGGGCTGAATGGGAGCCATGATATCCGGGGCGCACCACTGAGACTTTAACACCACTGATGACCTCTAACCCCCCAAACCCCACTGAAGCCAGAGCCTGGGTGCCATGCCAGAACAGATTTAACAGAAGTGGATTCCTAGCCATCTCTCTCTCTCTGTGTGTGTGTTTTTTAAAATCACAACATCTAAGCCATGTGGATTGTAACATTGTCATCTTGAGGGGTTTTTTTTTTTTTGTTTTTGTTTTTTTTTTTTTTTTTTGTTTTTTTTTTTTTTTTTTTTTTTTTTGCTATGGAATTTTAAGCAGTCTCAGCACCATTGAGAACGAAGGTAATATTAACAAGAAGTAACTGGAGAAAACCCCCAGTGGATAGTCTCAGCAGCATGGGAAGAATGGCAGAATAAGGCTAATGAAGTCAGGGATGGACAATAAGACTGAATCTGGGGCTGGAGAGATGGCTCAGTGGTTAAGAGCACCGACTGCTCTTCCGAAGGTCTTGAGTTCGAATCCCAGCAAACACATGGCGGCTCACAACCATCTGTAATGAGATCTGACATCCTCTTCTGGAGTGTCTGAGGACAGCTACAGTGTACTCACATATAATAAGTAAATAAATAAATAAATAAATAAATAAATAAATAAATCTTTATTTAAAAAAAGAAGACTTAATCTAACTAACACAGAAAATCAGCTGGGCTGATCACCAGGGACTTGTGAGAGGCAGTGACAAGATGTCTGAAGTTCCTGGAACCAGAATCTGTGTAGCAGAGCGGACAGTGAAAGCAGGGGCGGGGGCGGGGGTGGGGGCGGGGTTGCCGAAAGCGCATGATGACAATGAACCAAACTTGGTAAGATATGCATGTATTCAATGGCAAGCCTCCGAGGCGGCCACCAGCTGGACAAATGTTAAAGAATCTGTGACATCTCACAGTGACAACGTCTCACCGTGACATTTCTGAGATTTAGAGGCAAAGGGGCGGGGGGGGGGGATCTTAAACAAACCAGAGGTTCACACTGATGGTTATCAGAAGCCATCACCGAGTGAAATCTGTGGCGTGTTGAAGACAGCCGCTCCATTCGACCTGTTTGATTAAGGGAAAACTTCACATCACTAGCACAGATTGCCAACCAGCGTCCTCTGTTGTAAAATACACTTAGTGTGAAGAGCAGCACAGAGTGAGCGTGTGATTGAACAACGCCGCCGGTGTTGTTTGGGGGCTGTGTGTGGGTTTCTTCTCTCTAGGAGGTGTGTGGAAATCACCCGGGACACTCGGGATGGGCCAAACAGATGCCGTCTCTGTGATGCATTCTGCGGGACTGAAAATAAAAAGAGAAGAGACTCTTACCACTTATTAGCTACTTTTCCTGTCGCTACAACCAAATAGGTGGAGAAAGCGGCCTTGGTGAGGAGGGGTTGGTTTTCATTCGCCATGGGGAAGGCTGATGAGTCACATAAAGGGAAATCAGGAAGCATTGGGGATCCACAGCAAGGTTGTGCTGGAAACCCTAAATCTTGCTTCCTCTAGCTAAATTCTGGGGCCCAAAGGTTTCATAACCTTGTCATAGATGCCGAGGACCAATGGCCTGACACACAAGCCTGTGCTGGACACTTAAGTTCAATCATCTCGAGTATGCCACTCTGATTTTAAATGCTACCTCCTTTTGTCCCAAAGCCTTTTTTTCATATTAATGAAGATAACTTGTCTTCTCTTTGGGAACCCCAAATTTCCCAATGGCTGTGCTGGAGAGGTTTTATATACTTTCCCGCTGTATTCTCAGACCTTAAGGGAGATAGCCAATTCAGAAATCAAAGACACTTGGGCTCAGATCTGTACTTAGAACTGGGCTGCTGGGCCACTTGGTGAATACTGAGAAGGGTTGGTTTGCCCACAGCCACCGAGAGAAAGGGTGGAAAGGACACAGAAAGGGCGAGAACACACGGTGGGGCAGTTAGCGTGGCCTTGGCTTTGCCTCTGCAGATGATGCTGATTGAGGGGCCTCTGCTCTCCCATCTTGGTTTCCTTATCAGTCAAGACTGGAACAAGAATTACACCTCAGCTTCCAGGTTCTTCAAAGGTTCGATGAGTTAAGTGTGTGTGGCCCCTGTGGTGTCTGTCTGTCTGTCTGTCACAGGGGCCAGAGCTCAAGGAAGTCTTAACTCAGTGCACAGGGAATGTCAGCTGGCACTCTGGGAGAATGGGCTGTGGTCTGTCTACCTCTTCTTGTAGGAGTAGTTGTGGACACTGCTTTGCCCTCTCTGACATGGTCTCCATCCACAGAGCAGCCAGCAGCCAGCAAAATCCTCCCCTGAGAGGTCACGGGGCAAGTTCTACTCAAAGGGAAGGTTCTAGAATGGAGGAGACAGATAAGATTTTTCTGGGGGGCTGTTGACAATTAGGGGTCAGTGGAAAGTGGAAGTAGAGGAGGAGGAAGAGAGAGAGAGAGAGAGAGAGAGAGAGAGAGAGAGAGAGAGAGAGAGAGAGAGATATGCATTGAATGAACGAATCCATGGATTCCTTTTCTTTTCCCTCTTTCTTTTTTTTTTTCAAGACTGGATTTCTCTGTGTAGCCCTGGTTGTCCTGGAACTCACTCTGTAGACCAGGCTGGCCTCGAACTCAGAAATCCGCCTGCCTCTGCCTCCCAAGTGCTGGGAGTACAGGCGTGCGCCACCACCGCCCAGCCCATGGATTCCTAATAGGGAAAAAGCTGCTGTATTTCCTCTGACAGTCAGACCGAGTCAAGGGCAGTCACGGCTTCCCACCAATGAGGATCCTTAGTCTGTTTTGCTTCTGTTGTGCCCCAGGCCCACCCGGGAGAGCGATGACGAGGAGGACGAGGAGAAGAAGGGGCGAGGGTGTACCCTGCAATACCAGCATGCCCTGGTGCGTGTCCTCACCCAGTTTGTATCTGAGTCGCCCGACCTGGGTCAGCTGACCTACATGCTGGGCCCCGACTGGCAGTTTGACATCACCGACTTGGTAACCGAGTTCGTGAAGGTGGAGGAGCCGAAAATCGCCCAGTTACAGGATGGCAGGGTCCTGGCCGGACGGGAGCCGGGCATCACCACCGTGCAGGTATTGCTGGGTGGGGTGGGTACGGGAGGGCCTTTGCCACTTTCCCCTTGAACCCCAGTGATTTCTCCAGTTAGCTGATGCCGTACCGCTCTGTACTTATGTGGTCTGTGTGCATGTCGCAACTAGTACATATCATTTTACACGCGTTTGGCCTGTGCGCAGGAATCTATTCGCCGGTTTTTACAGCTCAAGACTCAGAGAATGCAGGCAACACAGAAACAGTATTTTCCAGACACAGCAGGGCAGATGTACATATGAACTCAGTGGCTGTGACAGCACAGACCCGGGCAAGGTCAAGGCAGACAAAATCCCACCATGGAGGGAGTGGGTGGGCATGAGGTACAGCTCCTAGCTGAGGAGTTATTGGTACTGATAGCTGCCAGGGGCAGAGTGGGGCTGGGGGGTAGGGGTGGGGTTGGGGAGGTCCATCTTCTCTAAGCATATGTCCCCTGGTATGTCAACTTCAGTGGTGATGATATACCGAGTAATATAAGTCCAGAACAAATTAAATTTGATTAAAAAAAATAAACTATAAAGAGGATGCAAGGTTGGGTTAGGTAGGGAAGGGGGTGGGTCTGGGAGAATGGGAAAGGGGTGGAAAAGGTCAATCTACATTGCATGGAATTATTGAAAGGTTACTTAGACAGTTTTAAAAATTCTTTCCCATCTTAGAGTCTAGAAAAACATCTCTTTTACCAGAGAAAGCTAAGTTAAATATACACTACCAGAAATGATTTTCTTCTAAATGAGAGCTTTTAAACTTTTTCTTTTAAAGATTGCATTTATATGGCTTGCGTGTGCTACAGTGTGTGGGTATTTGGAGGTCAGGAGACACCTTTTGTGGAGTTGATTCTTCTGTTCCGCCTTTGGTGGGTTCTAAGGTTCAGACTCAGGTCACTAGGGTTACGTAGCAAGCGCCTGTACCCACCGAGCCATCTTGCTGTCCTCTGTAAACAATACTTTATGTTTTGCACAGTAGAGTAGATAGCAGTCAGCCTCCTAAAAGCTAAACCCACCTTCAGCCCTGTGGTTAAGCCATTATCCATGTTATATTCAGAATAGTAGACAACATGAAATGTAAAATTCACATTTTACATTGTGCAACTTTCACAAGAGATAAAGAAAGACCCATGGCTGAATGAATGGTCTCTATGACATCCTAACAACAACCTTTATTGTGAATTTTGAGAGGATGATAATGCAGAATTTTTATACCCAACCCAAAATGCTATTATCATCATTAAGGCATGGTTTTGGTGCTTCCAAAGTTAATTCCTTTTGGTGCAGTTGGCCAAAGTGTGTTATATTCTACATTTGTCTTCTGTTTCCCACCACATGGACACCACAGATTTATATCTTATGTGGCAACCATTTCTGAAGTGGTGCCTCTGTTGGCTGGGATACCCGGTGGGCTTGACTGGGCTCTGAATGACCCGCCGAGGCTGGAGTCGGCGTATCTGTAGACTCTGACCAGGAAGTTGGGGGAAATACCTGACCTCAGATCTCACTCCCTTTTCTTGGGAGAATGTCACTGTGCATTTTACCAAGAGAATGCACCGAGGCTCCCCGTGTCCTAGCTGGCTGTCAGCCAGGAGCCCTGTGTATTCCTTCTCGTGGATGCCCTCCCTTGTCAGTAGGGACTCCGAGTGTCCCCGACTTCCTTATGTCACCAAATGGGAACACAGCCATTCCTCCAAAGAGCTCTGGTGACCATTCTGGGTGCCCTCTGTGATGCAGCCCCATCTGGCTTCCAGGCAGCTGTGTTGTGTGACATTGAAGAGTCACGGAATAAGCTTTCATTTTTTTTCCTCCACATGTGCCAGGGATGAGTGAGGGCAGGATGTCTTTGGGGGGAATATTCTAGAGATAATTCCACCTACCAGGCATTATCTATGAGTTTGCCTCCAACCCACAGCTGTATATCAGATGGTTGGTTAGGAGAAATAGCTACTTAGGAAATGCCACTTCAGTTGGTTTATCCAGTGATGACCCAGTTCCCTGTACAGTGATCATGGGTGTCAGTGAGGAGCACCTGTCTGCCCCCTGGAACAGATTTACGCAAAGGACAGGGCTGAGTGCCACTTTACCAGAGACTGTACCACTGATCCTTGTTCAGAAACTGCTTAGTGATTGTTGAAAAATCCCCACTTCTTCCATACCATCACTAAGATGTGAATGACCACAGACCCACCTAAACACTTGCCACTATGTTTCTTTGTTAGGACATTGGTCGGGCCCCTGATGGCTCTGTCCGCTCAGGAATTAAAGGTGGCCCTGCGGGACAAAGTCACAAAGCGTTTTCTTTGCTTTTCAGGTCCTTTCGCCTCTCTCTGACTCCATCCTCGCAGAGAAGACAGTTATTGTCCTGGATGACCGAGTCACCATCACAGAGCTCGGTGTGCAGCTGGTGGCTGGCCTGTCCCTTTCCCTGCAGTCTCACAGGGCAGACAAGAGGGCCATCGTCTCTACAGTGTCTGCTCAGGATGTTCTCCAAGCCCCACAGCAGGTGAGACCCCCAGGGGCCTGTGTTCTGTGCGTGAAGTCATCTCCATCCTTAGTTACGACTCCTTACACAGGAGGCCAGCAGAGTGCCATAGCCAGGTCTGGCAGCTCTTGGACCTCCTTCTTGCTTCTTATCCAGTTTCTCTTTGAGAAAAGCACCCAGGGCGTAGCTACATCTTCCTGTGTCCTCTGCTTTCCCTTGGGTTGATCTGTGCTAGGTGTGGTACTAGATCGGTACTAGACCACGGTTGAGGGATGCCATGTTCTCTTTCCTGCCAAACAAAGCAAATTTTTTTTTGAAGCTCGGAGACTTCATTTCAGCTACTTGAACGAGAATGGCCAATTGGTACCTGATCGTCCTGTTGATGGCAGGGGTCGTCAACTCTAAAGCTCCCCTGTATCTTAAAAACACGCACAGCATTTTATAAAGAGACAGGAACATGGTGCCATTCAAGTGGGCCAGCCCCATACCACCTCATTTACTAAGAACTCCCTCCAGGAGGTTCCCACTCAGGTTTTTGCTGTGTCAGCACCAACTTCCTGGTAAATAATGGGTGTTCAAAGTGCCATCGTCTTGAACGGTAACATCTAGTGTTTACATCTGAAATTGATTCAGATGAATCACCCACATCTGAGTGTCTCCACAGAGGTCAAAGTCACACTCTGTGGGAAGGCATGCGATAAATTAATTTACACTTTAATGTTCTCACTGACATGCATTCCTGGCATGTCCCCCACCTCATGTCACTGGGGCTCAAGTCTGTTAATGATACAAGGTCAAGGCATAACGAGAGCTAAGACCATCACATCTGGAAAGTCACTTCTGTCTGAAGACATCAGGAATATCCAGAGGATGTGTTCATAAGTTTGAAGGAACTCAGTTGTAACATATTCTCTGGTTTCATTTTCCTTAGGAAGCCTTAGTCAGTTCCTGGATTTTGTTCAGCGACGGCTCAGTGACACCTTTAGACATTTATGATCCCAAGGATTTCTCACTGACCGTTTCCTCCCTGGATGAGATGGTGGTGTCCATCCAGCCAAGCCTTCAGACCAGATGGCCAATCGTGGTTGCGGAGGGAGAAGGGCAAGGGCCCCTGATCAAGCTGGAGATGTCCATCAGCGAGTCTTGTCAGAAGAACAAGAGGAAGAGCACGCTTGCCGTGGGCAAAGGAAACGTCAAGGTCAGATTCGAACCTGGGATGCACGGGCAGCAAGGAGGCAGCAATGACATCGGGGGCGTGAACCGGGAATACAAAGGCCACCTCAGCAATTCCATAGAGCGCGAGGGAAGCCAGGAGCGAGCCGCCCAGGAGTGGTTCCAACACGGCACGCCAGTTGGCCACGAGGACAGGACCAACAAAAGCACAACCCCACAGTCTCCCATGGGAGGGAAACTCCTCAAAGGCGGAGCGGACGCCTTCACCAGCTTCCCCACTCAAGGGAAGTTACCGGAATCCAATAACCCCGGGGACCTCACGATGACCTCCAGGGGGTTAACGGATCTGGAGATCGGGATGTACGCCCTGCTCTGCGTCTTCTGTCTGGCCATCTTGGTCTTCCTGATCAACTGCGTGGCCTTCGCTTGGAAGTATAGACACAAAAGGTTCGCCGTGAGCGAGCAAGGCAACATCCCCCATTCCCATGACTGGGTCTGGCTCGGGAATGAGGTAGAACTCCTGGAGAACCCTGTGGACATCACTCTCCCCTCGGAGGAGTGCACCACCATGATTGACAGGGGTCTGCAGTTCGAGGAGAGGAACTTTCTGCTGAATGGCAATTCCCAGAAGACTTTTCATAGTCAGCTGCTCAGACCCCCTGACTATGTGTATGAGAAAGAGCTGAAAAACGAACCCATGGGGTCCTCCGGCCCAAAGAGGAAGAGAGTCAAGTTTACTTCCTACACCACCATCCTCCCCGAGGATGGGGGCCCGTACACCAACTCCATCCTGTTTGATAGTGATGACAGCATCAAGTGGGTCTGTCAGGATATGGGGCTGGGGGACTCACAGGACTTCAGAGACTATATGGAAAGACTACAGGACCAGATGTAAAGTCCTTTCTTAAGTTTGTATTCACCTTTATGCCTTCTGTTTTCTGAGCGATGGAACAGTGGGTCTGATCAGCAATAGGGGGTGACTCAACAAAGTGTCAAGAGTGGGGGCGGTCTGGAGGGATCCCTCTCTCCAGTGGGTATCAGCAGTCTGGAGTGCTGGGGCTCGAGCTGGGTCATGGCTATAACATCAGCTCCTGGGGGATGGGAGACGTTCAGAGGCAGCACCTGGCGGTAGACGCGACCCCACAGACCCTGTTTAGTCACCCCGTGACCAATGGCCGTGTGTAATTAGGAATGTTCCGGATGGTGATTTTTTTTTTCTATTTCTAGCCCTTTTAAAGCACAGTGGACACTCGTTGCGTGTGGCCCGAGTTCAAATCTCCGTGGTGGAAGATGAGTGAATGTAGCTTCCTCAGCTGTCAGGAGTGGGGCTCATTATTTTTATACACATCTGGACTCGCACCTGTTCTTTTGACCTTACATTTTTTGAGGGGGAGGGGTTGTTTCAGAATCGCGTAAAGAAGAGTTGATGTTTGATGTTCCTATGGATTCTATTCTCTGGAGCTCACTGTGTCCCGCCATTGTGGGGTCTCCACACAGGATGTCATTTTTTTTTTAACTTTGTTAGTGGGGACAGTGTTTAGGAAACATTCTCATACTTTGTCCCTCCTTCTTGACATCAGCCTTTCTCATCTATCTTGGGAACAGGGATCTGACTGGAGGCCCAGGAGAGATTTAAAAAAAAAAAATTCTTCCACATGAAATCTAACAGATTTGGAGAAAAGTTCTTTCATGAACATGTTTTTATGTCTGCCTGTTAGCTGTTTGTGAATCTCCTGGGGTACAGTTCTGAGGGAAGAGAGACTCCAACACCACAGTGTGGATGTAAGTCCTTTGTGCCCCATGCAATGTTTTAATTCAAACTGAATTATAAAACAGGATTGAGGGGCTGGAGAGAGAAGGCTCAGTGGTTAAGGGCACTTGCTGCTCTTGTAGAGGACCTGGAGTTCAGATCATAGCACCCACATGGTGACTCCCAAGCTTCTGTTAACTCCAGCTCCATGGGATCTGATGCCCTCTTCTGGCCTCTATGGGTACTACACTCATTTGCAAATACACATTCACATAACTTAAAAAAACCAAATCTTTCAAAAATCAGGATTAATGTATACAATGAAGATATGAAAAAATATCTTCATATTAAACTCTCCATTTTGCAGATTATTTTTTAATGATGTTTTAAATTAGCAATATATAGAAGTCATCTATACGATGACTGAAAAAAAATCTCTGTTGTCATTCAGATAGAGAAGAAACCATCTCAAACATCTTTTTGTAGAGAAAGCAGCGGTTTTCCGAAATTCATAATTATAAATGACTGTCCCAGAGCCCCCCCAAAAAATCAGTTTTTAAACAAACCATGGCATTAAAACGATTTTTTGCATACGTATCAATAAAAGTGCTATTCACAAGGATCATGAATAGTCTCGAGAAAGACAGGGATTTTGACTTAGCCAAATGTGGCACTTTTGTTTATCACAATGACGTAACTAGAAAAGCAGATACTAGACTAGTATGCCTCATTGGGAACTAACTGAGCCATTTTCAGCTCTCAAAAATGGGATTTTTTTTTTAAAGGCCCAAAGCACGAAGCACATGCAGGAGGTCACAGATGTCAAAGGGCTGTCATCTGAACCTCTCAAGGAGACTTTTTCTTATCCCTCTGTTCTCATTTTATATATGCCCAACCTGGAAACATGGCAGCCGTCCCTCCTGTAGCCTCAGCAGGATAGCTAAAATGTTCTCCCTGCCTCTCCCACCCCCCAGGATGGTAATGTGTTTACACACAGGGCCAGGGATGCAGGTCCTAGGCTGTATCCCCCCCCCAGAAGTATGTTCGCTTGCTTTTGTGTTTAGAATGACTCCTAGGAATGGGAGGTACTGACTAGAGAAGGAAGCCAGGAGATGTAGGCATTGCGTGAGCTTGGCTGACATCTGCTCCTGCCAAGAGCTCTCTGGCTAGCTAGCTGTTTCTAGGAAGGTTGGAGCAGGGCTGGTAGTTCCCAAACACCTGTGCAGAGCAGCAGAGTTCCAGATAAGTTTTGCTCCTTTATGAGCCATATAAAATCCTCTCTTCCATCACAGAAATAATGGGGGCTCATTTCTGAGAGTGAGGTACCTCCCTGGAAGCAAGGACACACAAAGCAGGCTGCCTCCTCTTGATTAGGTGGGGCCTTGGGTCAGCCTGTAATTTCCCAGGAAATTACCATGGGGGGGTGGTGGTGGTACAATTATCATTGCTTGTGATTGACAGGCTTGCAATGCAGGAGGGGAGGGAGAGAGAGAGAGAGAGAGAGAGAGAGAGAGAGAGAGAGAGAGAGAGAGAGCTGACCATGGTCCTGAAGATGTTTCCACTGCCCTCTTAGATGTACTCAGTGAATCAGCCTCTGCACATTCACAGTGTTGCTGTGTTAAGACACCATCAGTCCAAATCAAAGTCGAGTGGCAGGGTCTGAGGGAAAGTCCCCTTTTCACATGTGACACACAGTTACATGTATAAAGACACACATATGCACATATGCACACATATGCACACATATCCACACACATCTGTGTGTGTGTGTGGATACCAAGACATCGCAGGCTCAGTCATTTGGTGGAATGCAGAAGGGCCTGCCAGCCATCCTCAGACTCAGCACTCAGCCTGGGCAGGACTCAACATTACCGTGTCATGCTCTCACAATCCCGTGTAGGTTATAAAACTGTAGCCGTTTCAATTCGTGTGGCTTCCTTGGGTTTTTCATCAAGCAAGCTGTGATTCCCGTGTTAGCTCCTGAAATACATGGACTAGAATGGGGGAGGCGGCATGAACTATCAAGCCTTAAAATCAAATTTTCCAGGGCCCTGCATTGGACGGGATTTCAGTTTTCGCGGCTGAGATATCTAAATTACAACTCTTGATAAATAATCTGAGCCAGATACACATTATCAAGTCCTTTCCTCTGCTATGAGAATGGTGCTTGCGAATAGACTCTTCCTGGGGGGAGTCAGGACAGGGCATCAGGCTATGATGAGCTCTTTGGCCACACAGAGGGAGGCTGAGACATGAGCCAGACAAAGTGTGACCTGGGACATTCAGAGACGATGCAGTCGCTGTCTTGAGGATTTGCATGTGATGCCTTTGGGGTTAGTGTAAGGTGCCATATCAAAGAAGTGGAGCTGAGTGACAGGTGTGCTGGATTTAAGAGACTCATGGGGGATCTTTGGCCAGCACAGCAGCATGAGAACAATGTCAGAAAACTATCTGCCTGGCATACTGGCCAGGGGCATTCCCAGACCATGACGATCTTAACTGTCTAGGCAGCAAGTTTCTGCTTATAGAAACGAATACCGCCAATACATGCATGGATTCTGTTTTACTCTCTTGGCCATACCTATGGATTGAAGCAATTTGCACCTCATTTAAGATTTAGGAAGCCACTTTAGGATGCTCTGATCAACATTTTTGTTTGTTTCACTCTTTTTGGAGCTGAGGGGGTGGGGGAGGGGAGAGAACTAAGCCAGTAATATTTGCTGCATAAGCCCAGGGTCTGGAATTTGGCTCTCAGCATCCACATAAAAATCCAGGCGTGGTGGGTGGTGCATGCTTATAGTCCCAGCACGGGGAGGCAGAGACAGGCAGGCACCCGAGACTTCCTTTTCCAGTCAGCCTAATTGGCAAGTTCCAAGTCCCAGTCAGAGGTCCTGTTTCAAAACAAAGGTAGATGGTGCCTGAGGAGTGGAACGGTTAACTTATGTCACACACACACACACACACACACACACACACACACACACACACAGAGAGAGAGAGAGAGAGAGAGAGAGAGAGAGAGAGAGAGAATGAAGGGGGTTTTCGATGAGTGGGACTGCAGTGAAGCTGTGCCCAGCAGTGAGGAGTCCCCCAGTCCCCAGTAGTGACCACAGGCACTGTTTCTGAAATCATATCTTTAGCCCAATTGGGTTTTCTACTCTGGTCATCTAAAGAGGGTCACATTTCTCAATTCAGGTCTCTGTAAATGACACCATGGATGGTTTATAAGCTGTTCCTTTCTCCTTCATCAAAACCATATCCGTATAATGTAATGCATCTATCTCACCTGTCAGAGGGTGGATGGTGGGACAAAGTTTTGCTGAAATACAGAACAGCAGCTATTTTTGTATGTAATATAGGCAATATAACGAAACTGTGAATGGTGTATTGGAATAAATACATTTAAAAATAAAAGCATGTGAAAAAATGTAGCTCTTAAGTGTACAGACATCCAGATCAACAATATTTAAACGGATGATGGGAAAAGCGTTGGGGCCTGACGTCGAACAATACACCAAGTTAGGAATTCTGACCTGGAAAGGACATTGTGGCTCATGCTGGGATTGCTGATGGAATCTTCCAGAACATTTTGATCTTACTCCTCATTACTTTCTGAATTTTTTTCCTCCCTTCCCTTCAACAATGGAAATATTTCAGAAATAAAATGACTTCATTTTTCAGCATAAAGGTATATTCTAACCACAGGGTAACTCATCATTTTTAACATGGAAATAAACATTTGAACATTCTTCAACTGCTGTATTATTTGGTTGTGCATTCTCTCGAGTTTCAACATGTGTGTCCTGTATATTAATAGATGTCTTCTTTTTCAGTCAGACATTTAGTGGTATTAACACAGTACTACATGGTTATGAAAAGGAAATGTTCCCTAGAAGTTACTGAAAGGCTTTCCTTAAAAGATACTTTTTTTTCTTCTTCTAAATTATGTGTCTCTGTGTTGGTTTGTGCACATAAGTGCAGTAACTGTGGGGGCCAGAAGGGGGCATCAGAGTCCCCTGGAAGTGGCGTTACAGGCGGTTGTGAGTCACCAAAACTAGTGTTGAGAACTGAATCCATGTTCTCAGCAAGAGCTGAAACTGCTCTGAACTTCTGGGCCATCCTCACTTCCCCTTAGTTGAACAACAACAACAAACCTAAAACCCTTCTAGAGCTGAGAAATGTGCTGGTCTCCCTGTGTTGACGGGTATCATTCCTTTAGTCTACAGCTCTTCCAAGTGATCTATTTATTGGCCAAGAGCCATGAGGATCTTGAAACTGCCTCATTTCCTTCAGGATGAATGGAGATGTCTCCTGGTAATGACTTGGCAATGCCTCATGCCACGTCTGATCTTTCATCTGGCCCAGGAGGCATCAGTTAAGAAACTGGGTACAACAGACACTGGCTTCTGAAGCGTCAGAGCTGCTTCCATGTTTCTAAAATACCGGCAGCAAATGAGCTCCAGAGCTCCCCCAGGTACGCAGGTCCATTTGGGGGTAATTGCTTCCCGTGAACAGCTTTCTAGGAGAGGCGAGTCACAGGACATTGTGCTACTCAGCCCTCGGAGTAGATGTACTCAGTCTGCTAAAACCTTCCTCAAAGGGAAGATAGCATGAAATGAGATGGGTCGGACCTTTATGCTTAGAGATTTTTTATGCACTAGGGCACAACACAAACACTTTTTCTGATACTTTTGGTGTCGAAACCTTTACTGCCTGCTCATTTTCTGTTGGTTTTGTACAATTATGACAGGCGTTCTTGCTTTGCATTTGAGATATTTTCTAGAAACGAAACAGGGAGTCTGGGACTATCCTACCTGGGATCTGGTTTTTATAGACTCCTCTTTGGGTGCAGCAGACAGGAAACCAACACTTCCCTGATGGGAAATAATGATTCCCCTAGGGAAATCATCTTCCCGCTTCAAAGAAGCAATCATGGCATCAACTCACAGCACCGGGCCGTTTTCCTGTGTCGTGAAACACCTCTAATATGTCTTGGGCTTTCACTGTGGTTCTTGGTGGCTTGGAAGATACAGCTTTGCCATTTCCTGTTGAGGACTGAACTGTCCTCAGATGCAGGGACTCCAAGAGGGTGAATTTTCAGACATCATAATGAAGCACTTGGTGAGCACAGAGCTGTTTGAGAATTCAGAGCTGGGCAATGGTAATTTTCTGCCCATCGGACAGTATTCCGTTTGCAGCTCATTACCTTCAGGGTGTGTGTATGGTTACAGTGCCTCTGAGGAGGTGAATGTGCAAATCCCAGGAGGATTTGCATATAGTTCACACATGCCCTCTTCGTGCTTGTGATCACCTCTGCATTTCTTATTATACCTGATAAAACGTATGAGCTCCATCAATCATTGTTATATTGCCTTGTTTGGTGAGAAAAATCTATGAGATTTGTACAGATTTCTTCTCTCCATGTCTGATCTGTGGTTGGTTGAGTACATGGATTTAGACTCTGGATGTAGCAGACTAATGGTCCTCGTAATGCTATTTTATTTTATTTTATTTTATTTTATTTTATTTTATTTTATTTTATTTTATTTTATTTTATTTTATTTTTGGTTTTTCGAGACAGGGTTTCTCTGTGTAGCCCT
>OZ030028.1:16097500-16222500 GCA_964023405.1 Apodemus agrarius
CCTGTGAACAGGACTCCCAGCTGCTGCCATCATTCTTTTCTGCGCATGCGCACATACTCATGCTGAGACTCCTGCATAGGGTCTATTCCTTGGGGGAAGAACATTGCGCTAGAGAAATAACAGCCAGAATACAGGCAGCGAGGCCATGGCAGCCTGAGGGTTTTGCAGAGGCTGAGAGTCTCCACTGCCCCTTCTGTGGCAATTAGCGTTGACTGGGATTTCTGAAGTGGCTTTTGTTGTATTGACTAACTTGTTAGCAGAATTTGGACATTATTAAACCACGCAGAGGTGGCTCACGTCTCACAGGTGACGGGCGTGGCACTTCTGTCCAGCCGCCCTTTCCTTGTGTGGTTGTGTTTCCCTCCCACCCCGAGCAGGTGGCGATGACGGAACACATTCCGTTATCCCTTTCTCCATAAAAGGATGCTCCGCTCTGGTTCGAAAGTCAAACCATGTGTGGTAAGGAGCAACAATGAGGACGGATTCTCTTACGTATGCAAATGTATTCCGAGTGATACTTTGGATTTATAATTGTAAGATTATTACCAGCAGGTAATGAAATTAAGATTTAAATATCGTGCTCCATTTAAATAGCAGTTAAGCTGTTGGCTGGATCAGGAATCAGCACATTGTTGGGTAAATACTAATCGGGCTGTGATGACATCCTCGTAATTAGTTAGGACTTGGGGGAAAAATAAGCTTTCCTTTGCTACCTGCCATTTTCGCTTGCGGCAACTTTGAGGCTGCAGGGAGAAAACTCTCAGTCTCAGAAGGGTTTCCATGAGAAGGAATAGATTGGTGGAGCGGTTCCCCCAGCTCAGGGTGAGAGTCTAATTCTAGACCCGGGTAATTAGATCAACAGTTAGATCTAACTGCAGACAAACAATAGGATGGAGTTCAGGCTGATTAGCCACACAAAACCATTATGTGGATCAATGAAAAGTAAGTATTTCTTTTCCTTAGCAGAAAATCCACGTTGGAGCTGTGCGCGGGCGGCTGCAGGCTCGCCTCTCCACAGATGCTCTCTGAGCCACCTGCCCAGAGAGGTTTGGTATACAATCTTTGCCCTACGCCTACCATGAGGTTCTCATCCCATCTCAGAGCCAGAAGGAGCTGAAGTTCAGAGATGACTTTATTCAAGCCCGCACTGCAAAGGACAGAGCAGAGATTCACCTTCCGTATGTCTGACTCTTTTTTATTTTTTATTTTTTATTTTTTATTTTTATTTTTATTTTTGGTTTTTTTTGAGACAGGGTTTCTCTATGTAGCCCTGGCTGTCCTGGAACTCACTCTGTAGTCCAGGCTGGCCTCGAACTCAGAAATCCGCCTGCCTCTGCCTCCCAAGTGCTGGGATTACAGGCGTGTGCCACCAAGTCCAGCTTGTATGTCTGACTCTTAAGACCTCCCCAGGCCGGGCAGTGGAGGCGCACGCCTTTAATCCCAGCACTTAGGAGGCAGAGGCAGGTGGATTTCTGAGTTCCAGGCAAGCTTGGTCTACAGAGTGAGTTCCAGGACAGCCAGGGCTATACGGAGAAACCCTGTCTCAAAAAAAAAAACCAAGCAAACCAAAACCACCAAACCCAAACCCAAACCCAAACCCAAACCCAAACCCAAACCCAAACCCAAACCCAAACCCAAAACCAAAACCAAACCAACACCAAAACCAAAACCAAAACCAAAACCAAAACCAAAACCACAACCACAACCACAACCACAACCACAACCACAACCACTTAAAGACACTGCTGCAAATCCTCACCCCTAGCTTTCCTCCAGTCCTTCCCACCAGCTCTGGCGTAGCCAGGGAGGGAGCAGGCAGAGTCCCTTCACCTAGACAGCTGCCAGCCTGTTCCAGGCTCAGTTCCCACCTCCTGGGTTTAGGGTAGGGGGAGGCGGGGGAGACCCCAGAGCCTGGAATTGAAGAATGCGCCGAGGGGCTCCGGGCCACGTGCGCCCTCTAGCGCCAGCCAGAGGGAAGATGTCTCGGGGAGTCCCACACCTGTGAGAGCTGCCTCTGCCCCTGACCTGGGCACAGCCATGTCCCTCCAAATTGAGAAGGCCACCTGCTCTTTTGTAGTTCAGTGGGCTCCCAGTAGGGCGCCAGGAAGAGCATTTAGCTGCACCAGGCCCTGGATGTGGTCTCCAGCGCCACTTAAATACAAAACAGGGTATTTCGACCAACCCATTTCTTTTTACATAAAAACGGGTTAGTGAAGCCAAATTGCAGTTTCTACTTATGCATTTTATTTATTCATCTCTCTCCCTCTCCCCCCCTCTGATATGTATGTATACTAATGTGTTTAAATGTGTGTTGTGTAGGCATGTGTGCATGTGTGCTATGATGTCATAGACTTTCCTTGCTTTCCCATCAGATTCTCTGCAGCAAGGTCTTTCAGTCAAACCTAGAGCTCATCGATAGAACACATTCTGTTTGCCACTTTGCTCCCTGGATTCCCTTACCCTGCCTTCCCAGGCTTTAATTAAAGGCAGCCTCCACACCTACCCCCTTTCACCCTCACTCATTTATGTGGGGTTCTGTGTGTGTGTGTGTGTGTGTGTGTGTGTGTGTGAAGGGGGGGTTGTACCTTGGTCTTTGCATTTCCAAGGAAAGTGCTTTACCTGCCCAGCCATCTCCTTGGCCTCTGTAGTGTATGTCAAATGCTCACATTTGACTGAACAAGTGTTTCCCCCCCCTCACCTTGATGCCCCTGGGTGCTCCTTGGACAGTTGACATCGTCTCCTAAGCTACCCCAGGCCGGTGGAACATGGTTCCTGGTGCAGTTTGGAATGAAGGCAGTGGTCCTGAGCCTCATCGGCGTGTCTACACACCCGCAGAGCTGGGTCGCATAGACAACTTCCTTTAACCATAGCATGTGCTCTCCCCTGCCTAGTCCCCTTCCTTCTCCACACCTTTGTCTGATTCATGGTACACGGATGTAGTTGTTGTGTGGCTCTGTTAAGAACCCATAAAGATTCTGAAAGGAATTTTTTGTCTCACAAATGAGACAAAAATACAGTATTTGCTTCTCTGTGTCTGGCTGATTTTGCTTAATGCGGTGGGGTGGTCTCCAGTTGTATCCGTTTTCTTACAAATGACATAATTCCATCCTTTTTATGGCCGGATAAAATCCCACTGTGTATGTGTACCAGACCTTACTTATTCAATGGTCTATTGATGGACGCTCAGGCTGATTCCACATCTTGGCTCCAGAGAATGGTGCCGCAGTCAGCGTGGTATGCAGGTGTCCTCTGATGTGTTGCCTCTGAGTCCTGTGGGCACGGTCTTGTTAGTGAAGGTGATCCGGCAACTGATAAGCAGGCTACGTTCTTGGGTTCTGGTTACTCTAATACAATCGCTGCAGGAGACATCTGTTGCTGGAAGTAGCACCATAGGCAGGGCCACGCCTGGTTGGTTTCTATTAATTTCATTCATGAATCACAGGCTTAAGCGGATGGAGAAGTGGAAAGGGTTTGTGGCTGGGGGGCCCACTTCCCTACTGGGGCTTTGGCAGGACTCTGTCTATCCATGACTTTCTCCAGTACCCTCCTGTTATCTCCTCTCCGATTAAGGTGTTAAATCAGAGAGAATGGATCCAGCTGTCGTCCTGGAGGCCATGGCTCTGACATCACGGAAACATCATGCGATCAGGCTGAATCTGCACACACCCTGTGTTCTCTCATGCTCTTCTTCAAGCCAGTGGCCCTCTGCACAGAACCCTATGGTTATTGATTAGTAAGCAGAATGTAAGACTGAAAGGGGGCGGGGCTGCAGTATTGCCCTGTACAGGGCGGCTGGAAGCCTTCCTGTTGGCAGAGTCCACACTGGAAGGACTGAGGCTCCAGGCAGAGTGCCCCAGGGCTGGGATTTAAATTCTGATTGTCGAATCCCTAATGCAATGAGCCATCTCCCAGCCTCTGGCGTTTCATCTGATGAATCCGCAAGTTGCATGTTCAATAGGTAAGGAGTGGGAACCAGGAGGAATGGGATCCAGGAGATAAAGGAAGTGTTTGCCTCCTCTGTCCACCCTCTCTGTTCCCAGGGAGACTGTGGCGATAGCAGGTTGCCCTATCTCTGTGGACTGGAGTCCATGGAAGTTCTCAGGACCTTAGAGAGGGCCAGAGAGGTTGTCTTATTCTGCAGGATGTTTTTGACTGTTCTTGGCATCCAGCTTGCCTTCGTGAAGGTCCTGGATGAATCCCGGGGGGAATGGATATGTTTACCTCACAGGTGGGGAAATCAAGAGGCTGGATTATTGCACCAGCATCTGGAGTCTATGGGACCCCCCCTGTGAAGGACTTTGTCCTTGTCAGCAGTGGTGGGGAGACTGGACACTGCAGTCAGAGCCTGAGAAGTTCCTGTCGCACTCAGGGACCTTGACTCAGATAAAGCTGGGCTCCTAACTCTACCACAAGAGGGGAAAAATCAGTGAGTTTATTATATAGAGAAGGTAACTGTCGATGTTTCTGATTTGAACATGGGCATTAAGAGAGAATTTTATACACAATTCTGTGGCTTTTCAGGCACCATTGTTCAAGACATATAATTTACAACAAGGTTAAAGGATGACGTGAAGTTTAAAAATTAGGTAAAAGTATAGTGATTGAATTTGCTTGTTTTTCTTTTTAAAATTTTTTAGATTTATTTTATTTTATATGTCTGAATGTTTTGCCTGCACATATGTGTGTGCACTATATGCATACAGTACCCTTAGAGATCAGAAGAGGGTGTCTGATCCCTGGGAACTAGAGTTACAGATGGTTGTGAGCGGCCATGTGGGTGCTGGGAATGGAATTTGGGTCTTCCACAAGAGCCATCATCGCTGTCTAGGACTGACCCATCTCTTTAGCCCCCCACTTGTTTCTCTTAAGGGAGTTTCTTTTAGCAAATAAAGTTCTAAGATGATTTTATGAGTTTCATTGTTTGGGTTTAGGGGTGAGAGTGGATTAGTAACAGTGTGAACCCCAAGGCCATGTACTTCCTGACCCTTAGTAAGGACAGTTTAAATTGTGTGTGTGTGTGTGTGTGTGTGTGTGTGTGTGTGTTGCTTGCAGATGCTCTTGGAGGCCAGAAGGGGGCGTCAGATTCCCTGGAGCTGGATTTACAGACAGCTACGAGCTGCCTAAGTGGATCCTTAGAATAGAACTTGGAGTCCCTTTGAGTTTAGAACACACCCTTACCTGATGGACTATCTCTTCAGGCCCATGTGTTTCCTTTCTCAATCTTGATTGAGATATCATTAGGAAAGCTTGCACTGTCTCTGTAGGCAGTGTTGGCTGGGTCAGTTGCATTGACGTTTCTGATGCTCAGCCATTGGGAGACAAGGGCTCGATCCTAGAGGACAGGCTTCTTTCCATTTCAGTGGCACCCTTAATTTTCTAGTTCCGGTATCCCGTCTTGTTCGAACCCCAGGTACAATGTTGCTCCCTCCAGGACTCTGGAGGTGTGTTCTCGGTTAAGCAAGGACATGAAGCTATGAGTAAAGGTCAGGGTGACTCAGTGTCTCTTGCTGTACCATTTATGAAATGTTCTGGCTGGGATAAGGGCTGGGGCTGGTTCAGATATGTAAATTAGGGACAGCCTCAAAGTCACTTGAGTTGATGGAGCCTCTTTTATAACCCCAGAGGTTCTCTGAAGAGCACCAACTCCATCACCTTTACACTAGAAAGGGGGGCTGAACACAGGTTTGGGTCTGAGATAACTTCAGCAAGCTGCGACACAGCTTGACGCTGCGATCCGGTCCTCAGCATCTCAGCCCTGTTGTCACATGCAGCTCTTCAGGTTGACATCACGCGCTGGAAGGGGAGGAGAGCTGGGAGCTCATTACCATGGGTGTCTTGGAAAGTTTGGGGGCGAGCTCTGCATTAATTAAGCCTCATTTGAATAATGAGCACATGCTATTTATTTTCTTGGAGAGCTGCTCCGAGGGAAGCAGAGAGGCTTCTCCTACAGGAAGCCTGGTGGCCCGTGGGCCCGCCCGCCCATCACTTGGGGGAGGGAGGGGGAGGCAACGGTGCTATTTTAAACCCTCTGTTATTGCAGGAAACACCCATATCTGGAACATTGTGGGGTGGTTGTCAGCTGTTTCTATGAGAGAAGGCCTGGGGTCAGCCAACATCTTCTCCAGTCTTCCCAATGCTGCTCTCGGCTGTGCATATGATGAGATGGTCTAAAATCTGCCCAACTCCTCTCCCCAAATCATGTGTTCTTCTTGGTCTGTTTGGCGGACAAGCAGAAGGGTGAATTTGTGATCATGTGGCCACCTTAGTGGTCATGAGGGGACTCCATAGGAAGAGAGATATTCTGACACCACCAAACACCTAGATCTTCCTGATATTGTCCTGGGTGCTTAAAAAGCATGGACATCTCTGAACTGAAAAGCAGTTATCCCGCAGTACATACGGGTATTTAAATCTTATCAGGGCTCACGATCTGGTCTAGGGAAAGCAAGTGTCCCATGTGCCTTTTCCCTGTGAATTTTTGCAGGTGGCTGCACAGAGTGACAAGGTACAGGAAGAAACAAGCCAGATTCCCCCAGCTCTGTAATTAAATTACAGACCTCCGTGCCTTTGGCTGCGCCCGGTAATCTTTCTTCTCGAAACTACTTGCCCATCAATCCAGGCCAGAGCTCTGGGTCATAAACAAAAGTACAGAGAGGGCTCAGGCCTGATTCCGCATGTGACTTAAGAACGCGCATGCGCCAGCACTCACGGGACTGCGCACTGGAGCTGCGCACGCTTAACATTACGATGTTGCAGAGAACACGGAGGACTGTGCACACCTGCCGATTTCATCCTTCAGGGACATACTTAAGGATTCAGGACTTCATATTCTTGGGGCTTTGGAGTTACCCAGTCCCAACTAAAGTTTTTCATGGCAAACATCATGAGTCTTTAAGCAAGACTGTAATTATCATCTATGTGACGAGACCCTGTGCTGGTTTGAATACACTTGGCCCAGGAAGTGGGACTATTAAGAGGAGTGTCCTTGTTGGAGGAAGTGTTCCACTGTGGGGTTGAGTTTTTGGGACCTTCCTTTTAGCTACCTGGGAGATAGTCTGCTCCTGGCTTCCTTTAGATGAAGATGTAGACCTCTCAGCTCCTTCTCCAGCACGACATCTGCCTGGACGCTGCCATGCCCCCTGCTTTGATGATAATGGACTGAACCTCTGAGCCTTTAAACCAGTCCCAAATAAATGTCTTTATAAGAGTTGCCAAACTGGATAGTTCATGGGATTACTCAAATGTCCTCAGCACCATCACGCCTCTATCTGCTGCAATGGCCCAACCCATCTTCTATCCAGTCCAGGGTGCTCCTCCAGTCTTGGTCCTCTTAGGACCCTCCTATACTAAGGCACTTTCTCTCAGTCTCCTAGTGTCTACAACATCACCAGCCATGGCGTCCTCTTCACTGATAAGGCCAGGTCTATTCTTTAGGGTTGGCATCAACTCTCCCATATGGCTTTGCAGAATAGTAAAACATCTCTGCCCAGGGCATGGATTCTGGGTCTTAGAGAGATGCCTCAGCCATTAAGAACACTTGCTACTCTTACAGAGGACCCGGTTCTATTCCCAGCATCCACATGACGGCTCACGTTGAACTGTTAACTAAGTTTCAGGAGAACCAGCGCCCTCTTTTGGCCTCTTCAGACACCAGGCATGCACATGGTGCACACAGTTACACGTAGCCAAAACATCCGCGTATTAAAATAATATAAATAAATCTAAATTGTAAAAGATGGGGCTTTGGATTATGGGTGTGGGTGATGCCGAGTGTGGGTCCCAACAGCTCTCTTTAAGGGGAGGAAGGACACCAGGAGTTTGGAACAGGGTGGCTGCAGGTGAGGGAGCTGGGCACGGTTGTGTCAGTACAGTGCCTTCTGGTTTGAGAGCGCTCACCTCATGTATCTCATGGTGTCCCAGTAAGCGTGGGCTGAGCTGGGGCACAGTCAGCACTGGGAGAAGGCAGCAGGTGGTCTATGTCTTTCTTCAGATATAATGAAAGAGATTCTTGTTTTGTGTTTCCTGTCAGCATAGATTTCTGAAAATCCCGGTAGTCCAGATGAACTTAGTTTGAAAATCATTGCAACTGAGATGGGTGGGCGTGGTGGGGGACAGTTCATTAAGGAAATATCTGATGAGCCAAGAAGAAGTACCAGGGTTAACATTATGCACACAATGAATGTTTTTGCAGGGTGACTGCAAAACTCATAAAAGAAAATAACAACACACCATGTAGGCCCTCATTGGCCCGACAGGCTGCTGACAGTGTGTCCTGCTTTGTCTGTGTTAAGTGTTTGAGGCTCTGGCTTACCCACATGGCCGATATGATCTCTCATCTGAGTTTGACAGGAATAACTTTGTGTTTTGTGTACACACACACACATACCTAATGCTTTAATCGCTTTAGCTGATGTGGGCTCAGGGTTTGCCAGCCAGTCAGGGATGAAGAGGTTGAATGTGTTTCTACTTTAAAAACAAGAACTCCCCCCACCCCCAAACAAAAATCACAACAAATTCATTAAACAACAACAACAACAACAACAACAACAACAACAACTTCAGATTCACCAGAAAAGCAAACTGGAATTTGTGATGCCTGATAGGTATTTGTTACTCTCTCTTAGAGGCCTAGTGTATTACTTAGGGGGTCTCCAAAGAATCAGAACTGGCAGAAAGAATACACATTGTCTTAGTTAGGGTCTCCATTGCTGTGAAGAGACACCACGATCAAAGTATCTCCTATAAAGGACAACATTCCATTGGAACTGGCTTACAGTTTCAGAGGTTTAGTCCATTACCATCACGGCAGAAAGCATGGCACTGGGGAGGCAGGCTTGGTGCTGGAGGAGCCCAGAGTTCTGCATCTTGATCCACAGTCAGCAGAAAGGGACTCTCTATCTCACTGAGCATAGCTTGAGCATCTATAACCTCAAGGTCCAGCCACCACAGTGGCATACTTCCTCCAACAAGGCCACACCCATTTCAACAAGGCCACACCCATTTCAACAAGGCCACACCCATTTCAACAAGGCCACACCTCCTAATAGTATCACTCCTTAAAGGCCAAGCATTCAAACACAAGAGTCTACGGTGGCCATTCCTATTCAAGCCACATTAAAACCACATACATTCCAAAAAAAATTCAAACCACCATATACATTAAGAGGGAATCTGATTGGCATCCTGGACACTGGATAATCTAACAATGGCTGTCTTGTATGGGAGAACCACATTGATTGCTTAGTCCATGGTACTTGATGGCTCAGTAATCCCAACCTGGTGCTGAGGGCCTGTTGAGTTTCCTGGAGGTGTTGGTCTTCAGTCTACAATGAGATATTAAAGAAGGTATTGGCAAAGGAACGCAGCAGCCACAGAAGAGATGACCTTGCAAGCGAGAGTGAAGGCAAACAGGCAAAAATCAAAGCTTCCTTCTTCCAAGTCTTTCAATCTGCATTGCCACCAGAAGGTCCCACCCACATTGAGGGTGAATCTTCCTGATTCAAATAACCTGATCAAGAAAATCCCCCCACAAGAGTGCCCAGAGGTGTGTATTGTACTTGAATTCAGTGCCAGTCAAGTTAGTAACCAAGATTAATGATCATGTCTGTCAACTCTCTCATACAATTTGTCTTTCTTGTTTGCTTTAAGTTTTGGGCCTGAGATTAACATCAGAAGCATGTTGTGTGTTCACTCCACTCCTGGCTGATCCCTGCCTCACCCAGGAACCAGTCAGCCTGCTGTTACTACAGTCTCAGAGACTGGATGGCTGATAATGAGGCTATGAATCCAAGATCAGGACTCTGGTATATTTGCTGAAGGCTGCTACCTGGCTTGTAAATGGAGCACTCTGCCTACATTCTCCTATGCTGAGAAGATCCAACAAGCTCTCTGGGGCTTTTTTAAAATATAGGGGCACCAATAACATTCAGGAGGACTGCATCTTTATGACTGAAGTCACACCCTCCAAAGCTCTGCCTCCTAATGATGTCATCTTTGGTGACATCTTCCTGGGGGCGGGGCAGGGGAGACAGTCATTTAGATCACAGCCACCTCTATTGATGGGGATGGCTCTCCTCCAGCTTGCACAGGCACACCAGGCTCCTATGTGGAGGCAGCACAGGCAATGTAAATCTAAAACGTGCCCCAGCTATGTCTCCTTGGCCCTGATGTCTCCTGTACCATGACCCTCACCCTGCACTAGCTGTCGGAGGTGTGTACCACAGTTCAGATTCCATGATGTCAGCCACCCAGGATCCACCTCTATACCCTTTTAAGCCCATTTATTAGCTAAAGGATATGGATCAGTTGGTAAAATGCTTGCTGTACAAGCACGAGGACCTGAGTTTGGATCTCCAGAGCCCAGTCTATAGTGGTAGCATGCATTCTAATCCCAGAATAAGGGAAGACAGAGATCTAGGGATCTCTGGATTTCACTGGTGAGTGAGCCCATAGTCATTGTCTTAGTTGAGTTTTACTGCTGTGAACAGACACCATGACCAAGGCAACTCTTATAAGGACAACATTTAACTGGGGCTGGCTTACAGGTTCAGAGGTTCTGTCCATTATCATCAAGGCAGGAGCATGGCAGCATCCAGGCAGGCACAGTGCAAGGAGGGACTGAGAGTTCTACATCTTCATCTGAAGACTGCTAGCAGAATACTGGTTTCCAGGCAGCTAGGATGAGGGTTTTAAAGCCCACACTCACTCCAACAAGCCCACACCTACTCCAATAGGGCCACATCTTTTAATACTGCCACTCCCTGGGCTGAACATATACAAACCATCACAGTCAGCATTTTCCAGATTCTGATGAGAAAAGCCTATCTCAAAACACAAAACAGGCACTGGCAAGATGGCTCAGCATGCAAGGGCACTTGCCACCAAGCCCGAGGATCTGAGTTCAATCCCTAAGACTTATCAGGTGGAAGAGGGGACTGACTGACTCCTGCAACTTGTCCTCTGGGCTCTACACACATGCTGTAGCATGTATGTGCCTCCCCCAAATAAATAAAACTATTTAAACATTTCAATAAAATAAGATGAATGGCTCCAGAGAAATGACACCCAAGGTTGTCCTCTGACCTCTACATGCATGCACATATACATGGGCACACACACACACACACACACACACACACACACACTTGTTTTGCTGCCCAGTTTCATGTAGATGGTTTTCAAGATAATATCGGTTTTAGTTCAGTCCTTGCTCCATTGTCCAAAGAGAGACCCATTTCTGATAGAGCCACAGCTGCACAAGGCTTTTCCCATCATTATGGTTTCTGCTTCTCTTCAGAAGTGATAGCCATTGCTGTGCTGGTCAATCAGAAGCACCAATATAGCACTGGGATAGAGTGGTGATGAGAGGCAACCTGGTACTGGTGTACACACAAACCCACAGCTGTAGGGAGCCATTTCTTACTTCATTTGGAGTGGTAGGGACAGTATTAGAGGAAAAAGATCTCATGCCTCTTAAATAAGAAACAAGCTTAGGGTGTTTTGTAGGAAGTAAGCTGACATAAGCTTGGGTTTCTGTTGATTTTTGTCTTGAGTTAATGGAGGCACAGTTTTTGGCTTTCCCTAATAGGCTCTGGGTTGTCCTGAATGTTTAAAAAGCTGTCAAATGTTCCCTTTCAATATTCTCATCTCAAAGCTCCAAATTCCCACTCTTTGTGTAACGCCCTTATGGTGTTTGAATCACACCAGTCAGGCCATTTGTCCTGTTAGTTACTTAGTATTTCCTTTTCAAGCAAGATGCTTGGGATGAGGAAGAAAGCTCAGTGTGCAAGCTGAGCTGAACTGAATCTGAGCCTGGAAACAATGTAAAAACTGACCATAGATATGCATGTTTGTAACTGAAAGTTGAAGAATCCCTGGAATTCACTGCCAGCCATTTTGGCCTAACTTATGAGATTCAGGCCAGAGAGAGACACTGTGTCAAAAGCAAGGTGAATTGAATTTGAGGAACCATCATCCCTGAGGTGGTCTCCTGGCCTGTATGTCACACACATGAACACATACATGCACACATGCATACACACAAATGGGTAAAGCATGTTATTAAATATCCATGCATGTAATGGATTTTCCCCAGAAAAACCCAGAGCATTTTCTTTAAATAGAAGATAGTTGCAAAAATAGATACAAGGAAAAAAAAAAACAGTTGTGGTAGAATGAGCCTGCCTGGCACCTCTTCATTGCATGGGGATATCTGTAGGCTTAGATTTTTCAAAATCTACTTTAATAAGGGTTCTCAAATGCTTAGAGTCCCCTTCTAGCCTACCTTTCAAAGGTAGGGGAGAAAAGATGATAAATAGGACAAGGGGATGTGGACCTGTTTAGAAGTAGTGTTTTGGGGGGGCTATATCAATCTCTATTGTGAGGACACCTGCCGTCCAGTTCAGTAGTGTTAGGATACTAACAGTCCAGTTGAAAGTGTCACTAAACAGGAATCAGGACTGGTAGCACAATCCAGCAGAAACAGCCAGGCCTCCACCAGATTGGCAAAAAGTCAGTGGGAGTGACCAGGACCAGTTGGAGTGCCAGGAGTTCTCTGCTGTGCCTCTCTCAACGAAGCGAAGGTCAGTGAAGAATCAACACCAAGGAGGCATTGCAAAGCAAGCAACGCAAGGGCTCCATCACTGTCTGTTGAGTCCTACTTGTACTGTCTCCAAACATCAGGTATCTCATGGGTTTTGCCTCAGCAAAACATCACATGAGTCTGCATCACATGACACAACCAGAAATTTCCACTTCAGACAACAGAGCATGAGGAATGGGGGAGGAGAGACTGAGATATACAGAGCAAACAAGGACGCCCCCTTGAATTGTAGTCCCCAAATGACTGGGAAGGGAAGATACTTCTTTGCTGAGCTGCTAAACTCCATTTAAATCACAGTGGCGTCCAAGTGGCTTATCTAAAATTGTATCTGTTGTTAACAGATACTTTGTGGCTGACGATGGACCTTCATTCAATAGCTGTAGCTCTTCTTTTGCTACTTTGTAGATTCTTCTTTCTCCAACCCTTCTCAGTCCATCTTCTTCCACCCTTTCAACCCCCTAACACTAGATAGGAGAGAAAAAAGGATAGAGGGAAAAGGGGCTCTGTTATCATTAAACTACTTCCAGCTGAATAGGGGCATCGAGTTCCTTGGGGCAAGTTTGATCCTCACTGTCAGGTTATTTAATTTCTTCTTCTTTGTGCATGACTATTTAACAAACTGCAATGAACAGTAACCAAACACCAAGCAACAGTAGCCCACCTATTGAGGCTCTAGTACTTAGACATTCTCTGAAAAGTCCCCAGAATTCCAAATAACACACACCTGAAGACTCTATCTGCTGCTGGCAAAATCACGCCCCTGCTAGAGCATGAGGCAAATCATAGTCAGCTGCTGTGGATACTCTAAAGCAGACCCATATCCCACAGCTGGGATTAAAACAATAACATATATTTTTTAAAGATTTATTTTACTTATATAAGTACATTGTAGCTCTCTTCAGACACACCAGAAGAGGATATCAGATCCCATTACAGATGGTTGTGAGCCACCAAGTGGTTGCTGGGAACTGAACTCAGGACCTTTGGAAGTCGTCAGTGCTCTTAACCACTGAACCATCTTTCCAGACCAACATATTCTTATAATGTGTCTGTGTTTTTAAATAAACCAAAACTCTCACTACAAATAGCCAGTTTCATTAGGATACTAGTGTAACTGTCTTTCTATCCTTTAATCCATGGGTGAGCATTCTGATTATTTGGATCTGTCATGGTAGCTTTGTTCTTCTGTGCCTGTCAGTGGTGTTGAGATGTATCATATGACTCACTGAGACACATCAAAAATCTTCTAAGGGAAAGCTTTTCCTGTCTGTCAAAAGTAGAATCTATGCAAGACAGTCTCATCTCTGTTCCTTTTCCTCCCATGCAGTGTTTGAGTTCTGCTGTAGGGGAGTGTGATGTGTTCTCTGGAGACGCAGCAGCCGTCTTGTGACTGTACACTATAGCCAGTCTGCTGAGGGCATGGATGGATGAACCAGGAGCTCTGTGGTAATGCTGGGCTGTTGAACCCATGCTGTGTGCTTTGGTGTTTCTTCCCAAGTAAATCATAGCTCAGGATTAAGGGATACTGATTGGTTTTTATATTATGGTGACCGGACACATTCCCAGCAGATATATTTATCACGTTTTCCCTTCTGAGGCCAGAATTATTGCCAGCCCCTCATTTGAATTCATCTGCATCCTACCATTCTATCCGAATCCCACTTTGCCAGTCCCTCCCTGGGTTCTCCTTAGCAATTAGCTTCCACACACTCAAATAAGGGCCAGTTTCTGAGTGTGTCAATGTCCCAGGAGGTGGATGTGACATAGCAATTAAAACGCACACACCAGGAAGGACGATGGAATATTTAGGATGTTTCTATCCAAAGAAGAAGGAAGTCAATATAGTTTTAAAGTTACATTCTTTTATTTTTTCCCCTTCCCTGTTAAATGGTTGATAATTATCTGCTAAATATCTCACCTTTCTCAGGACTACACAAAAAAGATGATCCCTGCCCTTTTCCTTCTTCATGATGACTGTGGGTGTTAAGTTATACTTCATGGACTAAAGGTGTTTCCTTTCTTTCTGGAGCATAAGACAGATCAAGTTTCTTATAGAAGCTTTGTATTCTCCAAACGCAAAATGCTGCCTTAGTGAGAAATAACGCAGAATCCTTCATATGACACGGCTTCCTGTCTCCTGATGAGAAATTTAACTGACACCATATTGATATGGAATGAACGTGCACTGTAAGGAGAGACTGTGGCCTGATGAAGAAATGGCTTTCAGAGGTTCTGATGTGAGCTTCTTGGGCCGAGGAGCTGGTTCAGCCAGTAAAGTAGTTGCCATGCAAGTATGAGGGTCTGAGTTCCAATCCTAGGACCCACATTTTTTTAAAAAAAAGTCAGACATGGTGGCCTGGAATCCTGGTACTGGGGAGGTGGGCAGGAGAATCCCTGATGTTCTCTGGTATGCCAGTCAGATTGGTGTTTGGGGTGTGAGACTTTGTCGCAAGAAAACAAAACAAGGTGGGGAGGAGCTGTCTCAGTTGCTTCTCTCTGCTCTGGTGAAATACGTTGGGAAACTAACTCAGGGAGGAAAAAGGATTGCGTCTTGATCATTGTCCATCACAGAAGGAAGTCAGGGCAGGAACTCGAGGCAGGGACTTGAAGGCAGCAACTGAAACATAGGCCATGGAGGGACAGCTGCTGAGTGCCTTGCTCCTTAGCCTGCTTTTTATATAACCCAGGACCACTCCACCCAGGCAGGGGTGGCACCATCCATAGTGTCTGGGCCCTCCACACACAAACCATTATTCCAAAAGATGCCCCTCAGGTTTGTCCTCAGGCTAATGCAATGGAGGCGAATCCTCCTCAGTTGAGGTCCCCTGCAGTAAAAATATTATAATAAATCCTGGGGTGGTTTACGCTCCCGAATGAAAGACACACAGCCTCTGTATTTAAATATGCTTTAAGGAGCAAAATAGCTGGGTAACTGCCTCACCTCCATGCCGGTAGAATCCAGCTCCCAGCAATCACACCAAATCACTAACTACTTATTAATTTCCATGTTCCATCCTGGCTGCTCTTGAGCGGCCGTTTGGGCCGAGTTCTCTTGGCCCTTCACATGGTAGCCCTGCCCTCTTGTACATTATTTCCCTTCCATGGTGGCCTCGGTCTCCTCTCTTCCACACTCTCCTAAGGCATGGTGGATCTCCTCTGTCCTGCTTCCTCAAGGACCCAAGCCTGGGAACCCTAAATCCCACCTCTCTCTCTCTCTCTCTCTCTCTCTCTCTCTCTCTCTCTCTCTCTCCTCCCCAGCTATTGGCTGCTGGCATCTTTATTTACCAATCAGAATGAACTGGTGGGGGGCAGGTTCCCAGAAGCTAGCTGCAGACTCTCTCAAGCAAACTAATTTGGGGGACTGTCTTAGTTTGGGTTTTACTGCTGTGAACAGACACCATGACCAATGCAAGTTTTATAAAAGACAACATTTAATTGGGATTGGCTTACAGGCTCAGAGGTTCAGTCCATTGTCATCAAGGCAGAAACATGGCAGCATCCAGGCAGGCATGGTACAGGTGGAGCTGAGAGTTCTACACCTTCATCTGAAGGCTGCTAGTAGAAGACTGACTTCCAGGCAACTAGGGTGAGGGTTTTAAGCCCACACCCACAGTGACACACCTACTCCAACAAGGCCACACCTCCAAATAGAGTCACTCCCTGGGCCAATCATATACAAACCATCACAGGGACCCAATTAGCATTAGAATACAAGCAGCTACAGTCCAGTCTTCTCAGGTATGTCAACGTGACAACCGAAGCTAGCTAAGCCAGTGACTGAGGAAGACAGCTAAGGGTGACCTCTGACCCCTCCCCCCTGCATATGCAACCACCCACGTGTGTATTCATTTATTTAATTCCGGAGCAGGATGTTGGTATATGAGGCAGGGAGAGTGGAACTCGGGACAAGTAGGTTAAAAAGAAGCAGGTATTTGCAATCACCTCAGAGAGCTCCCTTCTTTCCTCTTAGGACAAAGGAGACTACAGTCAGAGTGTCCTCTGCCTGACTCTGTGGGACTTCTCAAGGGCAAAGTCCACAACTGCAGTGTTTCCCCCAAGTCTTTGTTCCACAATGCAGCAATGAGAATTAAGCTGAAACAACAACAATAACAACAGCAAAATCCAAAAAACAAAAAACAAAAAAAACAAAGCAAAACAACAACAAAAAAAACCAGGTGTTAAGTACCAAGAAAGATTAAAGCTGTCTTGTTTAATGAGAGACACCTGCTTACCTGTTTGATAACTGTGCGTTCATCCGGTAATTAGGATTCTTTTTTTTTTATTATTATTAAACAAATTAGAAATAGAGTAGAAAGGAAGTGAACAGAACAAGAGCTGGTCGCTGGTTCTCTGTGGGAAATGATAGAATCAGGCAAACTTTAATTCTGGGGAAGCTCATGTTTGTCGACGCGAGCTGTGTGTTATTTCCCGGTTTCTCCTGAACTCATCTGAACTTTGGTTTTGCACACGTGCACCTAGGCGCTCAGCCTGCCTCTCTGTCTTGCACCTGTGTGTGCTACACGCTCAGGCTGCCCTCCATTCCTCCGACAGATACGCTTGCTTTCAGTGTCCCCTTAGGAGCTAAGCGTAGGTTGGTGACGGGGGTCCCACATGGTCCTCGCTCTGCTGAGCCTGTGAGAGAGAACCAGTGGGCCAGTGGTCAGCTAATAATGGAGACCCTTTCATGCAAGTGACAGCTTTATGCTTTATGGTGTTTTATTTATTAGGAAATGGTATTTTACTTAATTTACTTATTTGCGTGTGTGTGTGTGTGTGTGTGTGTGTGTGTGTGCCATTACACATGTGTGGAAGTTAGACAACAGCTTTTGGGAATTGGTTAATTCCTTTCACAATGTGGGAGCAGGTCCTCAGGCCTGGCTGCAAGGGCCTTGACCTGCTGAGCATCTCACCAGCCTGCAGCAAAACACTGACCGAAGGAGGCAATGAGCCACTTTGAATGAGTTGTTTTTTTTTTAAAAAATCATTTTATTATTGTTTGAGAATTTTTATACATACATACAAAGCATATTTGTTCAAATCCAGCCCTTTGTTCTCTCCTCTCCTATTCTCTTTTGGCAAAGTCTGTCTTACAGGAAATGTCTAAAGAAGTGCGGATTTTGGAAGCCCCGCGTCCTGAGTCCTGTCTGACCTGCTCACACCAGACCCTACGAAAAGCTTCCAGGGAGACCTGGTGATTAGCGGGATCATTAGCCACTTAGCGGGTGGAAAATGCCCCATTATTTCCATTTTAAATGTCCAACTAGCCCAGTGGGACGCAGATCCTTATCATCTCAGAAAAGCCGTCAGTCCCCTTGACACCTACCTGTCCCCAGTCCCCGGTGCTAGACCTAGAGGTCTCTTCTGTTAGGTGAGGCTCATTCCCGCTTCTGCTCTGGAATTTCTGTATTTGTTCCAGGACCCAGGGTGGCGGTGTGACTCAGACAGTACATGGCACCTGGCTTCTCCGGATTTCAGTGAGACGACTCTCGTCTTTCTGCAGACTCGGTTCGACAGGGTGTCAGTCCTGCTATCGGCGTTCCCATTAGCGGCTGATTACTACTTCCGGCTCATTACCCCCCTCACCGGAGTCTGGCCTCCGAGGTTTGCCCTTCAGACTCTTTGTCTTTAGTTCAGGGAGAAGGCATAGATCAGGTCTTAGAGGGAAGGATACAGTGCTCCTGAGTCGAGGGAGAGCGTGAACTTGGGACTGCTGCAGGGGCAGTCTCACGTTCGATGTCTAGATTTGCCTTCTCTGGGATTCTGTGCCCCTGCCCCGACTCCCTTTTTTCCCCTCCCTTCCTGCCCGCCACTTCCCCCTCCATGACGAAGATCATTGTCTCATAGCGTCTTATTATTAAATAGAACAGAGGCAAAAAGGCATATGTAAATCATTGGAATCTTGTGATCACATGGTTTCTTTCACACAGGAGACAAAGGTGCTCAACGTTCCTGGTAGGTCCCCTGTTTCCCTCTGGTATTTTCCTTTTCCTTTTTTTTTTTTTTTTTTTTTTTTTTTTTAAATAGTTTGAGTGTGAAATGTCCCTTAGAGGCTGTAAACACAAAAGCACAGCTCTTACCTGAAGGGACCAGGGATGATTTAGTCTGAAGCCATGACGAATGATCATGGCCCAGGAACACAGATTTAGGTCACCTCGTCCTCCATATTCCGGTGTGGAGACAGTTTCATGGAGTTCCATAGTTTTTCAGAACAAAGAAAGTCACAAATCAAGGCAAATGCAAAATTCGTTGGTGGGCACACAAATGAGGCAGTTACAGCAAGATGGGGGGAGGGTCTTTTCTATGGCCACAAGATGGGTAGCTAGGGGTCCACTAAGTTAATAGAGTCCAAAACGTTTTCTTTTTTTTCTTTTTTTCTTTTTTGTCTATGACATAGGATGTTAGTTCTGACAATGAGGTAGGCAAAGAATTCCGAGGGCTAAAATCAGCTTGCTATCAGGTAGTCAGCCTCTAGATCATTCCAACATTCCAACCTCTCCCTACCACGCAGTTCTAACCAGCCAATCAGCTTTCACAGACAGCTTCTTCCTAGAAATTCCCACTTAAAAGGCACACATGTTGAAACAGTTGGACCTCGGTTTCTGGCACCATTTTGCGAAGGGATCGTGGAACATTCTGGACCTGGGAACTAGCTGACAGGACCTAGAGCACAGAGCCAGGCTGTGAGGTTCAGAGCTTGTCCCTGACTCCAGCTTCTCTGTCTCCGGGGAGCTCGGTGGACAGCGGTTGTTCCACTCATATCTCTTAAACTGTGAGTCGTCATCCACCCCTCTTTCCACAGGCTGCTTCTGTCAGGTACATTTTTATGCCAGTGAGGGAATTGTTTTGTTTTTTTGTTTTGTTTTGTTTTTTGTTTTTTCAAGACAGGGTTTCTCTGTGTAGCTCTGGCTGTCCTGGAACTCACTTTGTAGACCAGGCTGGTCTCGAACTCAGAAATCCGCCTGCCTCTGCCTCCTAAGTGCTGGGATTACAGGCGTGCGCCACTACCGCCTGGCTAGTGAGGGAATTGTTTAGTGCAATTAATAGCAGTTCAATGAACTCGAAGCAGTCTCGAGAGCGGACGATACTGTTCTGGCTTTGTGCTGGGTGAAGACATGGCGAAGACCCTTGTTGTCTTCTTTCAGAATGATGAGTTGACATCTTACACCCAAGTGCCCGTGTGTGCCATTGACAGGAAGCAGGATCTTACGCATTGTAACTCAGCAAAGCTGAGCTTGTTTGGACTGGAGTTGGCCCCTGTTCCGTTGCTGTTGACTTCTGAGCCCGTGTGAAGAATGGGAAGGGTTGGCCAGTATGTGACAACAGAGGCAGGGATGGAGGGCGTGCCTACGTGTCAAAGGATGGTGACAAGCTGCAGAAACAAGGGAAGGGGCAGGGACCTGTGTGTGTGTGTGTGTGTGTGTGTGTGTGTGTGTGTACGCACAGCCTTACTGACACTTAGATTTTAGACACTTTCCTTCCAGAATGCTGAGAGAATGGGTCATCTGTTTGGATCGCCTCCACGTATCGGCATGTGTTGTTAGGGTACTTACTCATACTGGATCCCTTGATGTCCTCAACTTGGCCAAAGGGGATGAAAAAGCCACACAAAGGGGGAGATGCCTGCCCAGAGATGACCTATGTAAATCTTGTCATATAGACTTTGGCTCTCTGGGTTGAGTGGTTGTGTTCCTCAGGGCCCCTCTGTAGTCAGGACCCCATCCTAATGCAGGTGCTAGCCTTGCTATGACAAGCAGCCAACCCTCAGTGGGATGTCCCACTGCTGCAGCTTCTCCTGGGACAGTGGCACTGGCTGTATGTGACTATCGCTCTGTCTTCATGCTAGATAAACGGTAGATCTGCCGAACCCCAGGGCTGCTCAGGGCGGGGCTCCTTCCTCCCTTTTGGTCACTGTCTGAGAATTCAGTGTGATCAACAGAATTCAGCTCTGGGCTCTGACTACTGTTCTCTGCCAGGCAAGCCTCTCTCTCTTCCCTTTCCCCAAAGTTTCATGTCATGTTTATTTCAGCATAGAGGAGAGATGGCTGATGGTGTAGGCAGTCCATTTTTAAACCCCCTGGGAGGTTGTCAGAGCTGCTTAAAGGGACAGAACTTGTGGACTTCTGAACGAAAAAGGAAGGGGGTCCACTCTGTGGGGGAAGGGAAGAGGTGGCAGCCTGAGGCTTGGAGCTGAGCCCTGCCTATTCCACACTCCCTTGTGTATTGGGGCATCTTCATTACACGGTTTTGTTCATCTCAGTTTTGGGTAGCATCACTCTGGATCACCCCGCCCCCTTTGCTTGTTTGTGGTTTGCAATTTTTGAGCAAATGCGGAAGTAACTTGTGGAAAGGGGTGGGTCTGAGAGATGTAGTTTCTTCTGTTCAAATAAATTGCAACTTTCTAAGCTGACCATGAGGCTGTCCCTGCTCCCGGGAACAAGCTTAGCCTGTCTCCTCTCTGGGTTTCTTGCATCTCCTTCTTCCAGGAAGAGGAGAGTTGGGCAGCGATCCTGGCTGTTTCACACTGCACACCTCAGGTCTTAGGATGTGCTACTGGAGAAGCAATGGCCATTCTCCACAGCACTCCCTCCCTTGCCTTGGGAAACCTTTGGCATCCAAAGGACAGGACTCAGCAAGCATGGGTTTTGCTCTGGCTTTAGTTTCATTGACTGAATGAATGGACATTTATTTATTCATGGGTTGTGTTGGGAGTCCATTGGAATTGAAGTATTCCCTGATAGAGGGGAGAAGGAAACTCAGAAGACTCAGGAAGCTTAGGAAACTGACAAGGCTTAGGAGTCTCAGAAAGTTATAACTCTTAGGTCCTGGGCCAAAGATCTATAAGCAGAGAAGAATTTCCCTGGTGGGTTGGGGGCAGACATGATGAAGAGGGATTCTTGGGTGGAGCTGCCTGCAAGTTAGGCTGAAAGCTACAAGCTGTTTTGAGTTTCACCCGTGCTAGGGTGCACTTTCTACTCATAAGCTTGTGAATAGCCATGATAAACTGCTAGACATTTATGTAGGTTAAAAAGTAACAGAAGTCACCATATGTTAGCATAACCAGGTCTAGGTAGATACTAAAAGAAGCGATGTTGGTTCTCACGCTAATGGAGCAAAGCTGATGTTGGGTGTTGGGCACAGGTTCTAGAGGACACTGGGGAGAAAGGATGCTCCTTATCCTTGCTCCTCACCCCTGCACCCCTGTGCTGGTCTGTATACCAGCAGGCAGGAAGCCATCCTACAATCCACGTCTACCCTGGTTCACTGGCCAGATCCACTACTCCAGGAATCCACACCACTGTAATGACCTCACTTACTGCTGAGAGAACACAGCAAGTACAGATGTTGCTTTAAGTTAAAAGAAAAATGTGACTCGTGTGGGGGAGAGGACCTTTTCACTCTCCAGGAGCCTTGAGCTGAGAGCTCAGGCCTCCTGGGATTCACAGTTGCTACTTCGGCGCTCAGCAAAGCTCGGGTCAAACGCAATCATTGGTCGCAGCTGCCTTCCTTGCTAACTAAAGTGATGTTCTTTTGTTTTCTGCCACAGCAAAATTAACACTTAATTATGTTGGCATATTTTTCATCTTGTGATACACAGTGCTGACCCATGAAGGCACAGGGAAAATAAAAACATGTTTCCACCTCTCTGCTGGAATAACGTGCTGTTTCCTATGGGGAAGTTGTAAGTTCCCTTGTTAACATAGGTTATGTTCTGAAAGGGAAGGGGGACCTCCAGGTGTTTGTTCTGTAGTAGATGCGTTCAAATACAATATTGTCTATCTATCTATCTATCTATCTATCTATCTATCTATCTATCAATCATCTACCATTTGTCTCTATCTATCTATCTATCTATCTATCTATCTATCTATCTATCATTTGCCTATCTATCTAATATCTATCATCTATTATCTAAGGTGTGTGCATGGGTGTGTACATGGGTGTGTATATACATAGATGCATATGTGTATGCAGATGTGTGTATGACTCTTCAGATTCAGGTAGAATCAGAGAACAAGCCCAGGTCTCATCCTCAGGCATGGTCTGTTTATTTGGGATAGGGTCTCTTCTTGACCTGGAACTTACCAATTAGGCCAGCTGGGGTGGTAGGCAAGTCTTGGGGATCCCATCCTTGTTTTCCCAGCTGGTATTAAAAGCTTACCCCACTCACATTTTGATGTGGGTTCTGGGACTCAAACCCAGGTCTTCATGCTTAGGAGGTGTCCCTGTTAGTTTTGATTGTCAACTTTACATAACTTAGAGTCACCTGGGAAAAGGGAAACATAACTGAAGAACTGCCTCCATCAGATTGTCTTTTGGCCTACTCTGTGAGAGACTGTCTTGATTGACGAATGATGAAGGTGGGCCCAGCCCACTGTGGGTGTCATCATTCCTAGGCCAGTGGGTATGGGCTTTATGGGAAAGCTAACTAACTAAGCTTGGGCTATTGAGTACGGCCGTGAGAATTCCTTTGTAATTCTCTCCTTGAGTTCCCATCTGACTGCCCTCAAAAGCTGGACTGTGACCTGGGAGTTTAAGCCAAAGAAATGTTTTCCTTCCACAAGTTGATTTTGGCTAGAGTGTTTTTTATCATAGCAACAGAGAGGCAAATTTATATGTGTGGCAGACATTTTACTGACCTAGATATCTGCTTACTTTCAAACACACACACACACACACACACACACACACACACACTCACGTGTGTGTGTGTATATATATATATGTGAATTGTATATATATGCATAGTATATTGTATATACAATATATGCAAACATATCACATGTGTGTAGCTAGGTATACACACACTAATATGCATTTGTGTATTCATAAAATTATCAGTGTGTTCCATGTGTGTATGTTTATGTGTATGTATATGTGCACATGTGTTCTTGGCATGCCTGTGCATATGCATGTGAATATGTGAGTCATGCATGTAAATGCGTGTGTGTGTGTGTGTGTGTGTGTGTGTGTTGATGCTACTTAGTCTTGTCCTCCACACCATGCCTGGCTTGCCTCTCATCTGTCACTCTAGATGGAGCTGGGTATCTTCTCCTTCTGGTAGGAAATGATGGACAGAAAGTGAATCTGATCATAGACTTCTAGTCATAAACTCCAGCACATGGAGGGAGTGGCTCTCCACTCAGCTAGAAGCAGGTACTCTGGTCCCTGACCCCTTACCTATGAACCAGAGAAGGACACCTTGACTCTCTCTGGCTCTGGTTTCCATAAAGTCTCCTCATGGTGCTCCTCGGAGAGCCTGGTAAGACCCTCCCTGCCTGTTGTCACAAGAAACACTGTTCCCGGAGAAGCTCAAGTGGGCACAGCGGGTGTCTACTGGTCCTGAAATCCAGGTTAACAACAGCACTCCTGCTGATCACGGAACAGAGCTGTGCTGTCAGTTGTGGGGGTATAATTGATCGCTCCCACCTGCCTTGTAAAGCTAGGGCCATTATCATCCTGGTCCAGGCTTCAGATAATGGTCATACAGTGAGTTTTGCTACTACCTTGCCCTGGGAGAGAAATATTTTTTTTTTAGTAGATATTATTAAAAGGCTTTTAATCCATGAACATATAACCAGCTGAAATGGGCTGAAAGTGCCATTGTGACAGAATGGAGGATGTGTGAGGCATCTTTATCTAATACCCACCACTGGCCATAATAAAGATTTCAAATCAAAGCTGATGAGTCAAGTTCTTTTCTTTAAATCTGTTTCTGCCAATAGCCCTACACATCCGTAACCCATTTTACTGCCATCTCTTCTACTGAGAGCAGTGGTAAAGGCTTTCTATTCCCTCTAGTGTCCCAGCAGACTCAGGATTGATTTCTTCCACTTCTCTGTGGAAGGGTATTTTTAAGTCTAAACCCGCAGGGACGGATTGGGGGTTTGAGTGGGGCTCAATGTCTCCATTTGTGTGTTCATTCTATGTTCCATGTTCACACCACATTCTCTGATCTGTGTGCTCGCCCACCCCAAACCATTTTGGACAATGTGGTACCTGGTTTCTTTTGGTTGAGCAGGGTTTTTTGTTCTCTTCTTGTCTCTTGGGCTTCACAGAAAGGGTCTTGCCCACAAGTTCTCTAAAATAATCCACAGAGTGAGCCTGTCGTTGGGTCACCAGGGGTCTTCAGAGCTAACCGGCACCACAGAACATTGGTAAGATTTGTTAAATCATAAAGCAGTTTTGGGACTAATAATGTATGAAATAAAAAGAAACCCAGCTTAAATAACTGTGTGTGTGTGCACGCGTGCATGCGTGAGCGAGTACACACACACACACACACACACACACACACACAGTTTGCATACAGGTGTCATCTTCTTCCATGTTGATAGTCCTCAAGGCTGGCTGAACTTACTGTGGTGCAGACTGACACCTATTTGATTATTAAACACTGCCTTTGCCTCCTGGACATCCAGCTCAGTGACACTGGCTGGCATCCATGGACCGAGTGCCAATGGGATGGATGGTCTGTCTGTGTACGTGGCTAGATTTCTGGTGGCTTCCTCTCCTGCTCTTCATGTCCTTTCTCCTTTAATTTCTTAGCTAGCTCTTTGGGTTCTTAGGCTCAAAGTAGGGCAGAGCTCTGAGAAACAGGAAACCTGCATCCCAGCAGACAATGTGGAGCCAGGCTAAGAAGGTAATTGGGGCCAGAGAGGAGACCTGGCCCTGGTTTGGTAGTTTCTATTTCAAAGGCTCTTGGCTGAGCTATTTATTTACTTTTTCTTCAGAGACAGCTATTCTTGGAGACACAATCCTCTCTACAACCCACCAGCTGGAAAGGAGGTTTCTTTATTGGATTTCCACGTTTCTTTCTTTCTTTTTCTTTTTTTTTTATGTTTGTAATGTATGCATGTGTGTAGCCACAGTTGTGCACACACATTTGTGGAGGCTGATGGACTGGTGTCATTCCCAGGAACGCCATCCACATAATTTGAAACAAGGTCTCCCACTGGCTTGAGGCTCACCAGTTAGGCTAGACAGGATGCCCCTCAAGCCTTAGGATCCACCTGTCTCTGCATACCATATTATCTGTACTAGTCAGGGGTCTTCTTCTTATACAGCTCAGAACCCACCTACCTAGGGAATGGTACTGCCCACGGTGGGCTTGGCTCTCCTAAGTCAGTGAACAATCAAGGCAGTTCCTCATAGACATGTCCACAGACCAGTGGAGCATGGTGAGGAGTGAGGAGCAGCTGAGGCAGGGGCATTAATGAGGTACTTGGGTTTCTTTCATCTGGAACAGAGGTTCTTTCTTCTTGACTTAGATCTTTCTGCTTGGTTACTAGGTGGAGGAAGGGAGCCCACACAGGAAATGCGCTACAGAGTCCAGCTTCTCCTCTGCCTTCCGGTTCTCTCATTGACTCTGTGGGAAGTATTAAGTTGTTCCTCTCTTTCTGTTCCCACTGCTAAACTTTATAACCCACTGGGTCATTAGCACTGTTTCTTGTACATGGAATAAGGACAGAAGTGACTGTGTCATCTCCCGGGTAATGCGGACCGTCCATATTCCTTCTCTTGAGCCTGCCCAGGTCACTGTGGCTTACAAGGATGGGAGAACCGGAAGCTGCAAGCTCAGGCCCCTGTGAATCTGAGGCTTCAGTTCTCCCTGCTGCCTCATGGAGTTTGCTCTAGCTTCCTTTCCGTGACTGTGATAAAATGCGCAGATGGAAAGTAGTGTATGGGGAAAAAAGTTTTATTTGATTTCACCTTTCAGGTCACTGAGGGAAGTCAGGGCAGGAACTCAAGCAAGGTCTTGAAGCTGGTACTGTGGAGGGACTCTGCTTGCTGGCTTGCTCCAGCTCAGTTAGCTTTCTTAGACAGCTCAGAACCACCTGCTTAGAGAATGGTGCCGCCCACAGTGGACTTGGTCCTCCAAGCTCAATGAACAATCAAAGCGATTCCTCCTAGGCATGTCCACAGATCAACAATAAGACAATTGCTGAGTCTCTCTCTCTCTCTCTCTCTCTCTCTCTCTCTCTCTCTCTCTCTCATCTGTTTTCTTTCTCTCTCTTCAGGTGATGCTGAGTTGACCAAAGATTATAGTTAAAGCTAACCACAGCATGCATCGTGCTTTCTTGATTCTGTAGACTCATAAACGGTGAGGAGATTTGCCCCACAGTGAATCACACCCACGTCTCACCAGGAACTGATTTAGATGAGGTTTTTTTTTTTTTGATGCAGGAGTGAGTCAGCACTCTGAAGTATTTGGCTATGGAAATGACAAGCGTTTTGGATGCCAGAGGGTAGAATTGGATTGAGTTGTGTTCTCTTTAAAAAGATACACTGACATCTGTTATATAGATGGCATGGTGGGTTCCATGGAAAGGAAGAGGAGACAAATTACTCTTTAGAAAGAACTTTATTAGGAAAGTCAGCCTCACAGACAGCCATTACAGCCACGATCAGGCTCTGAAGCCGCAGAGAAAACCTCTGGACCTGATGGGAACTTCCTTAGGAGAGATGGCCACCAAAGAGAGCTGTTTTGTCCTCATTTCTTTGGCTTAACCTGTCTCAGCACAGGCAGCAACAGCATTTTTTTTTCTGGGAAAAGCTAAGTCTAACAGATTCCCTGAAGTGGCCCTACTGGATCTCACATCCTCTGGAAGACCGGTCTTGCGGCTAGGGCTGCGGCTGGTCCTAAGGCTGTGGCTGGTCCTAAGGCTGTGGCTGGTCCCAAGGCTGTGGCTGGTCCTAAAGCTGTGACTGGTCCTAAGGCTGTGGCTGATCCTAGTTCTTGGGCTCTGCTTCCTGTTGGGGAACAGAGTCTACTGAATGAGGCTGGAAACCTAGAATCTAATCCCTCATCAATTGTTTTAGAAGTGGTTTTTCTCGTGTATCGCTTTAGAACAGGCCTGTTTATCAAGGACCACTGGTCCGTGTAATTCGTCAGCGAAGGAAAATGCTCAAATGGCTTTCTTTCAGACTAGCAGGATTTTAAAAGGTGGTTATTTAATTACAGGCTACTCTCGAGAGGGACAGATAAGCCTAATAGGTGATTTTATTTAGTGGGGAATGACACCTGAAGCACAGGAGGGGTGTGTGTGTGTGTGTGTGTGTGTGTGTGTGTGTGTGGTAACACTGCCAATTTCTCCCTGTCTACTCTTCAGGTTTGCTGCTAATTTGGAACTTTTAATGTGACTTTCCCACTCTTCCTTCTCCGTTTCTCCATCCCTCCAGGGAGGGACACCGGCTTTCAGTTCACAGCGTAGGAAAGCCCAAGACTTGAGGATGCAGCCAGTCTCTTCCGTACCTCAGAGGCTGCAACCAGAACATGTCCACCACTGAACAAATTCTCCTGATGTAAGAGCCACTCTGCTCTGGGTGTAGACACAGAGGCAGGTGGGGCTGGAGCTGCTTCCGTGAGAGAAAATCCCATCTGCCAGTGAGGTACACACAGCAGAAGGCAGGGCATGGAGGTTGCAATAAATCACATCCTGGTGGGGGCTGGGAAGATGGCTCCTTGGGCAATGGTCTTGGCTCTGCAAGCCCAGAGTTCAAATCCTCTCCACACCTTTGTCAAAAAGCCAGGCATGGCTATTCATGTCTGCAGCATTGTAGGGTGGAGACGGGTAGATTGCCAAGAGCATACTGGCCAGTCCGACTAGTCAAAATGGCGGGCTGTGGTTCACTGAGAGACAGAGAGTGGTGAGGAAGAGACTGGACGTTCTACTTGTCTCTGCACATAAGCATATATATGTGCCCTCACCTCACACTTGGGGACAGGCACTCCACTCATACACACATACAAATACCCCAACCACACCCCTGTGAAACCCCAAGGTCAGCATATCTATAACCTATGTGTCTGAGTATTCTAGCAACAGGAAAGTTTCCATTCTCATTGTCTTGTGAGCCCTATTTTCTGTCACTTTACAAATGCAAGAAGCTAAACGGATGATTTCCCGGACTCAGGATGGCGTGTCACAACTTTTGGTCTTTCTGGAAAAGCATCTGTCTATCAGCAGAGGGACTTTTCCACTTACCCTCAGGATGACAAGGATCCATCTGAGGGTTTTAACCGGGTGGTCGGTGTGCTATTTGAGAACTAGATTGGCCAGAATGTACAACATCCTTCAGTTACAAAATTCAGTTACACACACCAGAGCCTGGGAACAGTAAACTGATTGTGATTGTCACTGGGTTTTTTTTTGTGTGTGTGTGTGTGTGTATGTGTATGTGGAATATGCCAAGGGAGTGGATGAGAGAGAGAGAGAGAGAGAGAGAGAGAGAGAGACAGAGAGAGAGAGAGACAGAGACAGAGACAGAGACAGAGACACAGGAAGAGACAGAAATACAAAGACAGACAGAGACAGAGGGACAGACAGAGAATGAGGTGATGGATGAGACTGACTTTAGGAATGTCCCTCCAGTGTATAATTGATCAGAACACCCCACCTCACACCTCAAATGCACATAGCCTCCATTTGTCAAGCACACTCGCTAAATCTCAAAAGAAAAGGTGAAGGAGAGTTGGGACAGAAAGTTCTGGAAGGGGCTGGAGAGAAAGCCTAGCAGTTAAGCACTTTCTCCCCCCAAAAGTACATAAATGCCACGTGGATGTGGAGACCATCCTGTAATTCCACCACGGAAGGCAGAGGCAGGGTGCCCAGAGCAAGCTGTCTAGAAAGAAGGCCCATACCAAGGAGCTTTGCTTCTGATTGAGAGACCCCGTCTCAGTGAACAAGGTAGACAAGACATTAGGGACATTTCCTGAATCCACCTTGGGCCTCCACATGCGTGTGCATGCACATATAGAGGAAAAACATTCATAAACATCCCTCTCTCTCACATGCACACACACAGTCTCTCTCTCTCTCTCTCTCTCTCTCTCTCTCTCTCTCTCTCACACACACACACACACACACACACACACACACAAACACACACTGAAAAGAAGAAAGTTCTGGAAGGGGGAAGCCCAGACAGGAAAAACAAAATAACAAACTGTTGGAGCTCACTGTGGAGGAAGAGGGGGACCAGAAGGAGAGTACTGAGTGTGTCTGTGTGATCATGGCAAAGCAAAAAGAGATGTAAACCCAGCGCTGCCTGCTCCAGGATCTCGAAGCCACAGCTCTAGCTGAGGTGTTGGTAATTGATGGCCTGTGTGTGTGTCTGTGTGTGTCTGCTTGTGTGTATGTGTCTGTCTGTGTGTATCTGCTTGTGTGTGGGTGTCTCTATGTGTGTCTGCGTGTGTATGCCTGCTTGTGTGTGTGTCTGCTTGTGTGTGTCTGCTTGTATGTGTGTCTGCTTGTGTGTCTGTGTGTGTGTCTGTGTGTCTGTGTATGTCTGCTTGTGTGTGTCTGTATGTGTGTGTCTGCTTGTGTGTGTGTCTGAGTGTGTATGCCTGCTTGTGTGTGTGTGTGTCTGCTTGTGTGTGTGTCTGCTTGTATGTGTGTCTGTGTGTCTGCTTGTGTGTGGATGCCTGTTTGTGTGTGTGAGTCTGTGTGTGTCTGCTTGTGTGTGTGCGTCTGTATGTGTGTCTGCTTGTGTGTGTGTCTGCCTGCTTGTGTGTGTGTGTGTCTGCTTGCTTGTGTCTGTGTGTGTCTGCTTGTGTGTGTGTCTGCTTGTATGTGTGTCTGCTTGTGTGTATGTCTGTGTGTCTGCTTGTGTGTGTGTGTGTGTGTGTAGTTCCTTTTGGGGGTGAATGTGACCACAAGCCCAGGCTCATCAGTTTGTGATTCTGCAAGCACTCTGGGGCCCATCTTAAGTCATCATAGCTCTCAGTGTTTAAGGTTAACTGACTTCCAGAGAGCAGTTTAGTGGGACTGACTAACATCTCATTACATCATAAGGACATTTTCTACTGTAGATATAATAAACACATATATTTTAGAATATACAGAAACTTGAAATATGGAAATGGAAAAAATACCTCTACCGACTGTGCATTAAAAAAATCACATTTATTTTAGAATTCTCTAGGATAGTTGCAGTTTCCCATATACCCTACACATGATTTCCATATATTAGCATCTTACATAATCATATGAAAATAATTAGGAGAAATTAACCTTTGTAAAAAAAAATCGTTTTTCCTTCCAGGTTTCTGTTCCCAGAATGACAACTCTGAGACTTATTATTTATTAACAAATGCCTAGGCCACAAATTTTGGCTCATTTCTCGACTAACTTATTTAACTCATTCAAACTACTCTATGTCTTCTACATGGTTTGTCACCTCTCTTTCATCCTCTTTCTTAGCATCTTCCTCAACATCTCCCTTAGCATCGGCCTCAGCATCCCTCCCCAAGTCACTCCCCGCATCGCATCTCCTTTTATTTTCTTACTATTTCCCAGAATCCTCTCTCTCCCTGTCAATGTCCCACCTCCTATTTCCTGCCTCAGCTCATTGGTTATAAACTTTCTTTTATTGATAGGCGATGCTTATAAGAGATTACTCTACAAACCTTGGGGGCACTAATATCAACTAAATGACTCATTTAAAGTTTTTATTTTTATTTTTGTTCATGTGTCTTTTTGTGTATGCCACATGACTGCAGTACCTGCAAAGGCCAGAAGAGGGAGTCGGATCTCCTAAAGCCAGAGTCAGTTGTGAGGGTGCTAAGGGTTCTGAGCACCTGAGCCATCTCTCAAGCCCCCAAAGGACACAATTTTGTCACAGCAAGGAGAAAAATGGATATTGACACTATTACACATTTCCAACCTACACTGTTTTTAGAAGTCAAGTGTCCTGTAATATACTAAAATTTTCTTACTCCCACTTTTGTGGGTACATACCCCTGAGTTTTCCCTAGTCTTTGAAGGTGTTTAAGTACATTGCAGCTGTCTTCAGACACTTTTTGCAGCCCCTTTTCAGAAGAGGGCATCGGATCCCATTACAGATGGTTGGGAGCCACCATGTGGTTGCTGAGAATTGAACTCAGGACCTCTGGAAGAACAGTCAGTGCTCTTAACATTTGAGCCATCAGAATTTCCAAGGCTCTTTGCTAATGATCCATATGTCTTGATCCACTGAGCTTCCAAACCCTATCCTGCATGTCCTCAGTCTCTGAGACCCCCCCCATCCTCGTGGATTCATGCCTTTGAACACTGATTTACACTTTTTTTTTTTTTTTTTTGGTGTAGGCACAGGGAGGTTTGGCACTAACTGATTTTGTTCAGGCTGGTGCTATTTAACAGATAAAGATTCACTGAATTTTTAAATATTCATTTGAATAACTTAATTTTATATAGATAGTATTATAATCTGGTATGGAATTCAAATATTTCGACACCAATGAGTTGAATTTAGAATGTTGTGTAACCTTTTAAAACCATTCTCTGGTTTTAAAATTTGGGGTGTGTGTGTGTGTGTGTGTGTGTGTGTGTGTATGTGTGTGTGTCTCATAGTGGCTAGGATTCCATCAACAAAATCTGCACAGACCAATCCCAGAATAGATGAGGAGCTATTGGCAACTGATGGCTGTGGGGGAGAGGGCCAGTTTTCTTCATGGATTTGGCCCTTCACAGGCTGCCCATGCTCTGGTGGATGTTTGCCCCTATCCACACACATGTAGTCAGCACTAAACAGACTCAGTGGTTTTTATAAAAATGCACATGGAATTAGGAGGGGAAAGTCATGAGGGAGAAAGGGGGAGGGGATGAGGATGGTTTGCTCAAACACATTATGTGTATGTACAAAGTTCTTCAGCAAAAATTTAAAACAAAGTAAATAAACATAGATATATAAATAAATGTGTGTGCATGTGCATATGTGTGTGTGTGTGTGTGTGTGTGTGTGTGTGTGTGTTTATGCATGCAGGCATGTAGCAACTGTGACTAGAGGGAGGCAATTATGCAGTATCTTTCTCTATGTCTCTCTGCCATTTTCCTTTGATGCAGTGTGGTGGTTTGAATATGCTTGGCCCATGGGAAGCGGCACTATTTGGAGGTGTGGCCTTGTTGGAGGAAGTGTGTCATTGTGTAGGCAGGCTTTGAGGGGCTCCCAGTGCTCAACCTCTGCCAAATGAGGAAGAGAGATGCTCGTCCTAGCTGCCTGTGGCTACAAGTCTCCTCCTGGTTGCCTTCGGGTCAAGATATAGAACACTTAGTTCCTTCTCCAGCACCATGTCTACCTGGATGCTGCTGTGCTTCCCACCATGATAATAATGGACTGAACCCCTGAAACTGTAAGCCAGTCTTGATGAAATGTCTCCTTTATGAGAGTTGCTTCAGTCATGGTGTCTCTTCATAGCCAACCTAACTAAGACAGGCAGTGTCTTAGCCTGTTTTTTTTTTAATGCTTACTAGATGATTACAGTCAACCATGCAAACACAACTTAGAGATGATGAACGTGTCTTGATTTCATGTTGTTTTGGTATATTTGGATGGAAGCTGGGGATTGGGGGAGTCAGAGAGAGATTAGAAGGAGAAAGCGAGGATGCAAAGACCTATGGGTCCCCCGCCACTTGCTTTTGCATTTGACATTTCATATTTAAAAACAACCACCACCACTGCCAACCGACAACAGGGCACCCATGCAACAGACTCGCAGAGAAGACACCAAAGGACATTACATACTTGTAACTCACTTTCTCCGCTAAAGTCTGGTGTATTGAGCCGATGGATTTTGTTGTCAAACTCTGATGATTAATCCCTAGATTGGAGCCCCATAACACCATGATGAATGACACCATGGTCTATAGGATAGGCAGAGCTTGCGATTTTTTTTTCTTGTAAAATCAACCCAGTAGGGAAATAATAACGACAGCTCACATATATAAATAAAAGAGCCTTTCACACTGACAACTGGAATTGTTACTATATATCCCAGTTCTTTGCATTTTATCTGCATTACTGTGTTGTTTTTCAGCCCTCACTTGCTACACAGAAAACTCTGCATTTTCTATACTATGTATCATTTGGGGTGCACTTTGGGAGCTAACTACCGAATCAATCCATTCCAAAGGGGTTTTCTCTCTTCTGTTTACAGAATTGAAATTAAACTATCTTCACAAAGTATTTTGTACTTGCTTGGCTCAGTGTCATTAAGGTTTGAGTGTGAAATTTCCCAACAGGCTCAATTGTGTGAACACTTTGTCTCAACCTGGTGGCACTCTCTAGGAAGGTTGTGGAACCTTTGGGACTGTGCCCTAGCAGAAGTAGGTCACTGGGGCAGGATGGAGGGAGCTGACTGGTTCTGACCTAACTTTTGGCTGCTTGATCCACCCAAATGGGAGCAGGTCCCATGCAGGCTCTCAATGCCACAGGTCAACACACTGTTGCCTGTCATGTTGTCACTGTCATGACAGTCTGTCCTCAGTGACTGTGTGCCCTAAACAAACCTCTCTTCCTTTACATTTGATTGTGTCAGGAATTTTGATACCTTGATATAAAAATAAGTAATGTAAACATATATCTGTGTGTGTGTGTGTGTGTGTGTGTGTGTGTGTATGAGAGAGAGACAGACAGACAGAGACAGACAGAGATAGAAAGAGACTGAAAGAGGGAGAAAGTATGTTACATTAAATGTGTATAATTTACTCCTTGAATCATAAAGCAGTCATTGGGTTTAATTTTATATTCATTATTTAAATGTCTTAAAGTCATACAGCATTTCATTACATAGCTAAAGTTAATAGTCTAAATGTTCTTTTTTAAATAATAGTCTTTATCCTTGAGAATTACATACACGTATACAATGAAACATGATCATAACCATTCCCATTTCACCCTTCTGCTCTCCCCAAATTTCCATCCAGTAAGCCTCCCTCAAAATTCATATCCTCTTCCTCCCCATCAAATAACCACTAAACCCAGTTAGCTTGGGTACATATGTATGGGTGTGGGGGCATCTACAGGAATGTGGGCATTCTAACAGTGACCAAACCCTTAAAAAAAAACCCCAATGATTCTTTTACTCCAGCAGCCATCAGCAGCCGAAAACCTGGCATAGGATCACCTGTCTCAGCCACTGAAAACCTCCTTAGTAAGGGGTGTGGCCTGGGGAGCACCTCTCTTTCTCTTCTGCTAGGATTCTAGCTGGTGGTCCCGTGAAGACCTACACAGGTGACCACGGATGTTGTGAAATCCTGATTTCAGCAACCGTGTCACATCTGGAATGCAGCAAATCATGGCCTTCCTCCCCATCCTTGGGCTCTTACTCTCTTTCCCAACTCTTCATCCAAGACGTCTCCTGAGCCTCAGTCGTTAAAAGTGATGGAGTACTCAGCCCTAAATGGGGTATCTTTATTGTTTCCCATACGAAATGACTCTCTTAGGAAACTTTATTTTAGATTTTACTGGAACCAGAAACTTTTTCTTACTTTTATAATGTTTACACACACACACACACACACACACACACACACACACAGAGAGAGAGAGAGAGAGAGAGAGAGAGAGAGAGAGAGAGAGTGCTAAAGGACTAAAATATTTCTAGTTCAAGGATAAGACACTTGTTAACAAGATGGTGGTTAAGGGTTAAGAGTGGGATGACCCTGGAGTCACCAGGAGGCAGGGACCAGAGAAGGTGGCTTTACCATGGAGGGTGTCTACGATTTGTCAACGCCTTCATGACCAGGATTGGTGAGCTGCAGACTAGGCATGTGGGCGTTTGGCGGAGACGTGCACTTTTTATGGAAACTGAAGTATGGCTCCTCTGGCTGCCTTGGTTCCCTCCCACTTTTCGTGATTTTTTAGGAGAGGAAGAAATGTTTCACAAAGTTCGGTGCTATTATGCAAACTTCAGTTGTGGCTCACATGTTATGCCGCCATTGCCTATGGAGTTTGGCTCCAAAACTCTTCAGCAGTCTTTAAAGGGTGTCTGCTTAACCCATTCTAGGCTGAACTACTTTCCATTTCCATAAAGGTTCTGTGAGATAGATACTGATTTGTTCCTAGAAGTAAGCCAGTGTCTTTGGCTTCCGGATGGGGTCCTTGGCTGACGTTTGTCAGCAGAACTTTAGCCTCCCACCCCAGCAGATATCTGTGCCTGGAAATGTATCCTTTAGGTCTATTCCTCCTCCTCTTCCTCCTCCTCTTCCTCCTCCTCTTTCTTCTTCTTCTTCTTCTCCTTCTCCTTCTCCTTCTCCTCCTTCTCCTTCTCCTTCTCCTTATCCTTCTCCTTCTCCTTCTCTTCCTCCTCCTCCTCCTCCTTCTCCTCCTCTCCTCCTCTTCCTCCTCTTCCTCCTCCTCTTTCTCCTTCTCCTCTCCTCCTCCTCTTCCTCCTCCTCTTTCTTCTTCTCCCTCCCTCTCTCTCTCTCTCTCTCTGTTAGTATCACATAGACATCAATTTTATCTACATTTTTTTTTTACTGTGTCTGTGTTTGTTTTTTTTTTTTTCTGTTTAAAATTGTTCTTAAGTTTCCTAAGAGTTTCAGCATGGTCTTCATTTTTTAGGGAGAGGATCTTCCAAATGCATCTTCCTCTGGTCTCAGGAGATGAGAGTGACCGATAGCTCCATGGGCTGAGTGAGAATTGTCCGTGGGTTCCCAGTGACGCTGTGGGGCCAAGCTTAGGCTCTGGGTGCCTGCCAGAGGAGCCTCTGCATTCTATGAGTCCTGCCTTGGGAGGTCAAGTATGCATTGCTTTTACTGTTTGCTCTAGCACTGAGTCTCTTTTGAAATTGTTTTTACTAGCTTCACTAGATGCAGGGCACTGTAAAAATCCTTCCATATGGAAACCACTGGCCACATTGAACAGGGGAGGAGGGAGATTCACAGTAAAATATGAATGAAGAAGGCAGAAGAGACAGCCATGTATGCAATACCCCCACAGCCGAGGGGGGGTGGAAACACGAAGATGGTTGCAGAACTTGGAAGATTTGGTTGGAGCTCACTTCTTCATAGAGCTCTCAAAATTTAGCACCAGATATTCGGGTCATTTAATGGCCATCTTTCTGTAAATCCTTCTTAATTAGGCTGTGTCTGCACGTGTGTGTCTTTCTATGTCTCTTCTGTGTATCTGTCTCTGTGTCTCTGTCCCTCTGTGTGGTGTGTGTGTCTCTGTGTACATGTTCAGAGACCGTCCACAGGGACTTCCGATCATTGGCGATTTTGCCTTGATAAACTCTGAAAACAAGGATGGTCTTCTGAGCCCTTCCCTGTTGCTGGCCTTTTCTGTCCAAGTCTTTTGAATTCTCCTTTCTCTGTTTTACAGATTTCCTCTAGTTCGGTTTACCTCACCCCACCTCCCTGCCTTTCTTAGCTTGCTGTCTTATGGTGGGAGCCTCCGACGTTTCAAACTCACTTCCTGTATGGCGTTCTTCTACCCGAGAAACCACATAATCTGGAAGCTCGTGCTAAAACCGGTCGTTGGACACGGAAAGTTACTACTAGTTATTAAGTAGAAATTGTGTTTAAATTTAAAAATCATCTCATTTGTGTTGGTAGCATCTCACGTGCTCACCCGATACTTGTAGGCAGTGCTTACTGGTTGACCATGGCACCGTTCACTTCCGATCTCACGCAGACCCTGACAAGGATTACTTCCGGTGCTGTGTGATTTTTTTTTTTCTTCTTCCAATGACGGTGAGGAGTTGAGCCACTTCCGGTGTTATGTTGTTGGGCTCACAGCTCTTACATGATCTAGTTCCAGTTTCTTACAGGCTTCCAGCGTCTACGTTGAGCCCTTGACAAGGGACATTCGCAGCATGGCCCAGAGTTCCACTGGGCTGAGCTGAGGGATCCCTAGTTTTGTTTTCTCTGCCCAAAGCACATGAGATTAAATCTGCAGACCCCATAGTGGCTTCTATGAACTCTGTGTTACTATCTTTTCAAATCCTCTTAGTTCTCGGCTGAATCGCTGACAGCTGCCTCGCTCTATGAACCAGCTGCCGTTGCTGTATTATTGCGATTTGATCGATATTTTCAGCGCTCCTAGCTCTCTTTTCTGAGAAAGACAGCTTCCCTCTGTGGGTGTGGTCTCAGAAGTTATTGGAGATTACCTTTTTGGAGGTCTTAGGACCTTCCCTGGAGGCTCTGGGTCCCTGTAGACAAGAACTAAGGCTTTTGAAACAAAAATGCAGCAACTCCACGGTGGCTTTTCTCATGCCTTTTGAAAAATCCAAGGACCATCCTTTCCATAGACTTGCCATTCACACGCATTAAAATCTCTCAAGGTTGAGAAGTCCAACTTGCATTTTAATCCCGATACCAATAGACACATGAGTTATCAGGATGATATTTATTGAAAGAATCAAGTGTGAGTTCTGACACTTGTCTCTCTCTGGGACAACATTTTTCCCCTTTGACAGCTACAATTTCTAATTTTATTCAAGTCCATTTAAAAAAATCCTATTATTAAATTTTTGATGGGAATGACTTGTTATCTACAAACTGACCCCGCTGGTCCCCCTTTCCATGGCTAAAAGGAAGGCTATTTTAAAAACAGTTCTGCCTAATGAAAATCTAGTTATTTTGTTGAATGTTATTTCTTGACTTCAGGAATTTTTTAATACTAATAAGGGACCGACTGTTTTCCAGATGTCTCCTTGTGCCCCACCCCCATATTACTTTGTTTTTGTAGACAGGGGGTGAGTCCCTTTATACCCATTATCAAATGTTTCTGATTCAACTTGTGGACAAAAGCAATCTACCTTCTGTCTTTTTCTATTGGTGTTCCTTTTCAGGGAAATAGAAATACCAAAGCCTGCCTGAGAATAAGGATTTTTTTCAAAAGTCTCATCTCCTTGTGAATTCTAATTTCCAAAGTTGACATTCATTAAGGGGAATGGATATGGGCTTGCCACTGGCATTTGGACGCGCATTTTATTTCTTGTTATATTTATTTTTTTCCCCGCTTTGTGACTTGAGGTGCAAGCTACCCACGAACACAAAGTGCTATCTAAAACAAGTTCCCATCATCTCACTCTCTGTAAACTGAGATTTCTAAAGTTGAAGAGAAGAATAAAGTGGAATGAAGTGTTGTCCACATACTTCCCAGAACAAACAGCAGGACGAGGTATGCTCATGAACACATGTATCAGACGGACCAAAAAAATTACAGGGGTCCTTGTGATTGTGTGTGTGTGTGTGTGTGTGTGTGTGTGTGTAAGTGTATATGTACATGAATATGTTAGTTAGGTCTTTACTGCTGTAAACAGACACCATGACCAATGCAAGTCTTATAAGGACAACATTTAATTGGGGGCCAACGGGTTCAGAGGTCCAGTCCATTATCATCGAGGCAGGAGCATGGCAGCATCCAGGCAGGCATGGTGCAGGAGGAGCTGAGAGTTCTACATCTTCACCTGAAGGCAGCTAGGAGAAGACTGGATTCCAGGCAGCTAGGATGAGGGTCTTAAAGCCCACACCCACAGTGATACATTTCCTCCAACAAGGCCACACTTACTCCATCAAGGCCCCACCTCCAAATAGTGCCACTCACTGGGCCAAGCATATCCAAACCATCACATTGTGTTTTGTGAATGTTTGTATCTTAGTTGCCATGAAGAGACACCAGGATGATGGTAACTCTTGTACACTTTGTAACTTAGTTTCAGAGGTTTAGTTCATTATTATCATGGCTGGAAACATGGCTGCATGCAGGCAGACATAGTGCTGGAGAAGGAGCTGAGAGTTTTACATCTTGACCCACTGGTAGCAGAAGGAGTTTGTGTGTCACACTGGGGACAGCTTAAGCATAGGAGACCTCGAAGCCCACCCCCACAGTGATACATTTCCTCCAACAAGGCCACACCCACTCCAACAAGGCCACACCCACTCCAATAAGGCCACACCTCCTAACAATGTCACTCTTATTGGCACTATTTGTTCAGTCCCTTTAAACTTATTCATAAAACTGTTCAATGGATAAAAGGTAACTTTAATGAAATAAATACAGAAAGATTAGGAAAATAAACAGGAAGATGTATGTCTTACTGTTCTATTGCTGTGAAGAGACATCGTGACCAAACCAACTTATAAAAGGAAACATTTAATTGGGGTCTTGCAGTTTCAGAGGGTGAGTCCATGACCATCATGGTAGACACAATGGCAGCAGGCAGGCAGACATGGCTGGAGCAGTGGCTGAGAACTCACAGCCTGCTCTCCAGACAACAGACAGAGACAATGAGTGAGGGGGGGAGGAGAGAGACTGGGCCTGATGGGCTTTTGAAATCTCAAGGCCCACCCCTAGTGACACAGCTCCTTTGATAAAAACACACATCCTATCCTTCTAAACAGTTCACCAACTGGAAACCAAACACATTCAAATATTTGAGCCTCTGTGGGCCACACTCATTCAAACCACTAAAGTATGTAAAAAGAAAAAAAAAGAAATCAAGTAATGAGTGTCCATCCCATTTGGTAGTATATATTTTTTTATCCTTACCTTTCATTTCTCAGAGGTTAGGGTTATTTGCATAACAAGTTTCCAATCAGCCATCACTCTTGCATAAGCCAAAGGCATCCTACCTCCCCCCTTCCTACTTGATTATCCACATTGGCATTACTTATCTGTATGGAAACATAGCCCTTCATCCTGATTTAGTTCAAAGCATGGGAACTATTGATGCGCAATTAATTGCTATTCATAATGGGATAAAACAGAAGCCAACATGATTGAGTCTATTGTTGCTGGGAGCTGAAGATTTCCCTTCCATTTAATAAAACGTGATAAATATGATTTTAACGCAAGCCTAGAAACCCAGATAAAGCCTTTAGCTTTCTTTTTTTTTTTTTCAGTATTTCCAGATCGTTCTCTGCTATAAACCTAGAGGAGGAGAGCTGTGTGGAGTTACTGACGTGCACACTCAACTAAGGTTTCGTTTGCACAGGAAGAAGATATACCCATCTTCTGCTATTTCTGAAGAGTTGGCTCTTGGACCTCCAATGATCTAAAAGTCCTCAGGCCTCTTAGCTAAAATGCCATTACATTTGCATATAATCTATGCAAAGTAACATGTGCGTGCATACAGGCCTGTACGTGTAAGTTCAGAGGCTGGGGAAGGATATAGCCTGTTATGCTCCTTCACTCTTTATTCCCTTTGTGACAGGGTCTCTTGCTGAACCTCGAGTGAGGCTGGCCGTCGGAAGCCCCAGCCATCCTCCTGCCTCTGCCCCTCCCCATCCCAAGTCCTGTTGTTACAGGTGCATGTGTGGCCCACACACTTGGCTTTACCCTTGCACCATCTCCCCAGGTCTTCCTACATTTTAAATACTCTCTGGATTACTTTTGCACTCCATAATGCAATGAAACCGCTGTCCAAGAAGCTATTATTTAGGAGATTGACAAGAAAAATGGTCTGTGTATGTTCAGTACAGATGCAATATTCTAAGAACCGCTTCTATTAATTCCTTGAGAACTTTATACAATGTATTTTGGTCTAATTTACTCCTCACTTCTTTTCCTAACTCCTCACAGACCCTGACCCATCCCTACCTAATCCTTCCTCCCAACTTCACGTCTCCTCTTTTCCCCTCTGTTATAACCCACTCAAGTCATTTGTGTTGCCCATAAACTCTTGGGCATCGGGCTACCTACTGGCGCCTGGCAACCCATCACCAGCCATATCTTTGAAGAAAACTGACTCTCCCTCTCCCATCACCTGTCCATATCTCCTCTGCTTGGGATGAGGGATAGTGAGGCTCTCCCATGCCACGATGGAATGCTGACTGGTTGGAGTCTGTGCAGACACACACAGTGACTCTGAGTTATTGAGTGTGGTGGTCCTATCATGTATAGAAGACACTGCTTTGCTCTGGTTCTCACTGATTTCTGTGTCTTTACAATGTTTCTACTCTCTCTTCCTTGAGGGTGCCTAAGATTCAGCTCCTCCACTTGCCTCTTTATGTATGTGTGTGTGTGTGTGTGTGTGTGTGTGTGTGTATTGTAGATGTCTCATTTTACATTGAAACTAACACATGGGGGGTGGGGTCTTTACAATTGACTGCTGACAGTATCTTGCCCCAGACAATATGCTGCAATGGCATGACTCAGTACCAGAAACAAACAGGAGATAGCTAGAAATTTTCTCAGCTGCTTCTAGTGAGATGAAGTTTAGACCTCTGACCCAACCTTCTGGCCCCACTGGTTTAAGATGCATGAATGAGAGGCAAGACCCTGAACTTGCATGGCTTTTTTGTTTTCTTAAAGCTCCTGGGGGGGGGGTGCTGATGCTGTTGACCTGGAGATTGTCCTTTGAGAACTGCTAGATAGAGATATCCTTGAAGAGATCGACATCTTTGTGTTTCACACGAAGGATGTTGTAGTTTGAAATGTCTCCCACAGGTCTTGTGTTGAAGGCTTTGGTCCACAGTACAATGTTCAAAGGTAGGGTTCTGAAAAGTGATTGGACCCTGAAGGCTTTAATCATTGAGTAAATCTATTGATGAGCGTATATGGAAGTGGTAGAAAACTAGGAGATAAGAACCTGTTAAGGGACTTGGTCATGTGGAACACAAGTTGGAGGGTTGTTGCTACTATGTTTCCAACCCAGTTTCCCGGTAAAAGAAAGCTCAACTCAGCGGTTAACAAAACAAGCTACAAGCCTAGACTGGGCAGGCCTCCCACTCCACTACTCTGTTTCAATCTCTATTAATCCCATACAACTTGCGGAAACTCCAGGCCCCGATCTTCTCTCCCTGCCGCCTCTCCATTTCTCTTTTTCCGTTTCTCTCCTGTTTCTTCTCCGTTTCTTCTACGTTTTCTTCTTCTCCCGTTGCTCCTCCTCCTCCTGTTTTATACCCCGTAGCTCCTCCTCTAGACTCTCTGCTCCTCCCACTTTCCTCCTGTCCAATCATTGGCTCAAGCCTTTATTTGAAAAGTTAAGGTGGGGAGACAGTTCACAAGCCAAACTCCTTATCTGCAGCCCCTCTGAGGAGTGGAATTAACATCAAAATAGGAGCCCAGGGCTATCCACAACAGAGGGTGTTTCCTGTCCTTGGTCCCTTCCTGTGTTGATGCTTCTTGGCTGCCAATGAGATGAACCATTGTGCCTGTTCACTCCCCTCTCATGGTCAGGTGACCGCTGGTCAAAACCTGTCTTCCATTTAAGTTGCTAGGTATCTTGTAACAGTGATGAAAATATGACTGATATGAACATGACCATTAGTGATGCTGACCAAACCAGGTTAGGTCCAGACTTGATGTAGGAGGAATCATAGCTTAATTCTTTAAGCAATTTTGTCTGGAAACTGCAAGCTAAGAACAAACCCAACATTCCCAAGTAGTTGCATCCGGAAGATTCTGCCAATGTATCCGTTGTCTTAGTGAATCAAGAACCTTACTGCTTCCCACTCTAGTCCTTCCCCTGAATTCACTTCTGTATTTTAATAGACTTCAATATCATATGAATTAGTGGAAAATGAGTATAAAAAAGGAAACTGTAAATTTACTTTAAAACCATTAACTTACACCCTTAAAATAAATGGATTTTTTTTAGTATGTAAATTATACTTCAATAAAGCTACTGAAAAGGCTTGGCCAACTGTGATACTTGTCGTGTGATCTGTTATTTGTCACAGCTCCTGTGATGTTGCTCTTAATGGTAGTGGGTTTTATTACAGATGGATCAGACACCAACGTAACCATGAAGGGAGAACTCTCTGTTCCCTCAGGAAAAAAAAATCAAGTCAAATGCATCGGATTTTATGGTGAGGGATTTTTCTGGTCATAGCTAAGTTGGCTGGAAGATGGACAGTTATTGGCCGAGAACAAAGATGGAGACAGTGCCTCTTGATGTTTGTTGGGATAACTGAAAGTTGTGCTTACAGAAGGGGTTGTTTCATAAAGTGCAATTGCGGGAGCTCCAGGGGCTGACAGATTGGTAGTGCTCTATTGCTCTAGCACCGTGCTCCCTGCCATGATGATGTACCAAACTTCTGAAACTGTAAGTTACAATAGTTGCCTTGACCATGGTGTCTCTTCACACCAATAGAAAGTAACCGAGGAAGCAAGCCCACAAGTAGTAGTGTTCCTTGTTACTGGTTTAAGCTCCTGTTTTGGCTCCCCTCAGGGATGGTCCGTAACCTGTAAGGCAAATAACCCTTTCATCCCCAAGTTACTTTTGATCATGGTATCTATCACAGTGAGAAAGAAGTAAACCAGAACAATCACATCACAGGTAGGTAGGGGGAGCACATCTTACCTTTAAATTAAAACAAAGTGTCTACACATTTCTATTTGTGGTTATGGGATAAGCAACAGTGGCTCTACTAGACATTTTGTTTCTGTAAGAAACTGTCTTACTTAGGGTTTATATTGTTGTAAGGAAACGCCATGACCAACCAATAAGAAAGTTAAAGAACAACGGGTTTATTCAGCTTACACTTCCATATTGCTGTTCATCACCAAAGGAAGTTGGGACAGAAACTAAAACTAGACAGAATCCTCGGGGCAGGAGCTGATGCAGAGGCTATGGAGTGGTGCTACTTACTGTCTTGCTCCTCATGTCTTGCTTAGCCTGTTTTCCTAAAGAACCCAGGATTGCCAGCCCAGGAATGGCATTGCCCACAATGGGCTGGGCCCTCCCATACTAATTAAGAAAATGCTTATCAGCTGGATCTTATGGAGGCATTTTCTCAACTGAGGCTCCCTCCTTTCTGATGACTCTAGCTTGTGTCAAGTTGCCACAAAACCAGTGAGGTGGTTTGAATATATTTGGCTTACATTAGGAGGTGTGGCCTTGATGGAGTAGGTGTGACCTTGTTGGGGGAAGCATATCACTGAGTGGGTGGGCTTTGAAGCTCCACCCAGTGCGGAAGAGACCCCCCTCCTGGCTGCCTGCAGAAGAGACAGCTTCTCCTGATGCAACAGAGGTAAATAGTGCTCAGGAAAGGATCTGTTTAATACAGGAAAGTAGTAGCTCTCAGCATGCCCCATACCATCTTCTCTTTTAAACTACTTTTTAACTGATCATACAAAATAATGGTGTCTATGATGCTTTTGGGAGTCCTCATAGATATATAAACTTAGTTTTGAATTCACTAGACAGAGTAATCCTGGTCAAAATGTCCTCCTGGGAAGCCCCCAACTTACAACCTTCTGTAGTGATGGGGCTGGTTATTTGTTAAGGAACTGAAGAAGCCAGTGTGGATATGGCCCAAGTTCAACTCTTTCCAGAACCTTTCTGGTCTACCCAGCTCTCCTGCTTCACTTTTTGAGAACTCCATCTTGGAATTCATTTGTCCTCCCAGTGCCTTTCACCTTCTTCTTTATGGGCTCTTTAGTCTTTTTCCAGATGGCCACCAATTTTACCTTTCTTACCTTCATCTGGTCTCTTCTCTGCATGTGAATGTTGGATGTATTTAAAAGATAACTTTAGGGGCCCAGAGAGATGAGTCAATGGTCAAGAGCACTTTTGCTGTCCAAGAAGACCTGGCTTTGGTTCCCTGCGCTCACCTCCAACGGCTCACCACCACCTTTAATGCCCGCTCCAGGGGATCTGACCACTCTTGTCTCTGTGGTCACCTGTACTCACAAGCACATGCCCTGCCCCTACCCACATGATTAAAAATAATAAATCTTAAAAAGAGAGACAAGTTTCCTTAGGTTTCATTAGTCAAATGAAAGCTGATTTTCTCTGATGCCCAAGTCTGTTTGGATCCATGTATTGGGCTTCCCCTTGAGTTCCTAGGCCACATTCAAGGCCATATGTTTCTCCCTCAGACTTCACCCCAGAGAGTCTACCTATGTCTGGTCCCTCTCCACTGCTTCCATCTTTTCCTTCCATCCACACTCCTCCAAGCCCCATCTCCAGGTCCTTGCTCTCCCTGTAGGCCAGAGCAGCTAAGTCCTGTTCGTTTTAGCCTATGCGACATTAGACATACTCACTGTTCACAGCTTGAATTGACGTGTTTGTCTTCCTTTCCTGTTCCATCCACCATGGCCCATCTCTTCCACCAAAGCTTTCACACACAACACGTCATGTTCACACGTTTTAATTTTTAGAGCAAAACAAATTTCATTGGCAAAGATACCGGGGTGGTCAAAGACCCTTAGGTCTCCAACTGAAAAACAAACATATTTTCTTCCGATCCTAAAAGTTGTCCATCTACGTCCCCGCACTTTGTGAATTTCACCTTAACGCACCTTTCCCACCACATTATAGACGTAGATATGGACGTCGCCATCAAACTTGATGAAGTACACGGAAGGGTTGGCTAGAGCTTGGTACACAACCTTGCCGACCTTCTTGGAGCCGTCGCCCCTGGTGTATCGCACGAATGTACCTGTTAGGTCGTCGTCATCCTCGGTGTCTGATCTCTTCTCTGCTGGGGGAGTCTTTGGAATGAAGCGCAGATTACCTTCGCTGTAGTCATCCAGCAGTTGGTAGATATAGAGAACCGGGTCTTTCTCGTAGGTAATATAAAACCAGGCGTTCATGATTGGCACCTGGGACAGCACCAATCCCTTCCAGTTATCCTTAGATCCATGTTTGCCCTCAAATTTATGCTCTACTGCTCTGCCCACCATGGCGCTGGCGAGGTGGGTGTCTCTCACTTGAGGAAACACTACTTTGTGAGTCAGGACCTTCAGCTTTGAGATCCTCTCGTCACTGAGGAGCTCCAGCCCGTAGACACAGTCAACGCCGTCGTACTTCACCAGATAGAGAGAGGGTTTTGTGGGCAGTTGACCTAGAACGATGGCCTTCCATTGGGTGACGGGCTCATTACCTTCCTTCCATCCGTGAGAAATTCTACAGCCGACAATGTTCCTCAGGGCCCGGGAAGAAGGCCTCCTCTTCTTCCTCCTCCTCCTCTGCTTCTGGAGGGATGCTGTGCTCACCCTCTTCAGAGACACCATCTTCTTCATGGCTGTAGACCTGGTGTGGTAAGCCACAGCACTCCTGGTCCACTGCCTTGTGGCTATCGTTCTGTGCTTAGGCTTCATACTTGGCCCACTGCCGGGGTTTGAAGAACTCCCCTGCTTAAACCAGACAAGATGCTATTGCCTCTGTCATAGATATGAGTGCTTGCAAGAACAATGGGGGCGGGGCGAGGGTGGGGCGTGGCATGGCTGGGGCGTGGCGTGGCTGGGGCAGGGCCGGGCAGGGGGAGGAGGCTCCTCTCTAAGAGAATTTCAGAGCAGGTGAAGAAGGCTATGCTAAACACGTTTGGGCTTCTAAATCTAATTTTATCATAAGACGTTAATAGGAGGAGGGCTGGGCAGTGGTGGTGCACGCCTTTAATCCCAGCACCTGGGAGGCAGAGGCAGGCAGATTTCTGAGTTCAAAGCCTGCCTGGTCTACAGCGTGAGTTCTAGGACAACCAGGGATATACAGAGAAACCCTGTCTCAAAAGAGGCAGAGGGAGGCAAGCCTCTATGAGATCAAAGCCAGCCTAGTCTACAGAGTGAGTTTCAGGACAGCCAAAGCTACACACAGAGAAACCCTGTCTCAAAAAAAAAAAAAAAAATCAAAAACAAAAAACAAGTTCATAGGGAAATTAACAAATGATTCTCTACGGCTCAGAATAATGCCCTCAGAGACACATTTCTTCAGACCCGAGGCCTCTGCTGAGGCACCTCTCCTCGAATGGCGAGGTCAGTGTGGGAGTTGGCATGTCTGTCCCCCAAATGAGCAAGCAGAAGAGAAAAAGGATAACAAAAGAGCCAGAAAGATGGCCGCACCTCCCTTCTACCCGAAAGCTATGAGCTAGGTGGCTACATCCACAAATATCTGCCCAGGGACACAGCACACCACTGGCCTTCTGAATTGTGGCTCCTGACCCAGCCCCGGGTTTATTCCGTGAAGCGGTTGCATCTCTGACTGCAACAAGATTCATTTGTCCGGGCAACGGCAGCCATGTAGAACTAACATTTTCTAAAATGGCACACAGACAAAGAGGAGCTTTGGCGTTTTAGTGGAATTGTGAGTTAGATATTGTTAGCAAGGATAATAAATTCAGAAGATTGACTAGCCTAGACCATCCCCCCCCCGCCAGCTCCCAAACATGGGAGACATTAGAACATACGCTTACTCACTGTGTGAGGGAAAATGTTTAGCTTTCTGGGGCTAGAGGTGTCCCGGTTACTTCATAAATGTATTTACCCGAAGAAAATGTCTTAGTCGTCCAGATTCTGTCTTCTGAAACCCGTCAGGCACCAAAAGCCTGTTGAACAATTGTGGGGATCGGAGCTGAACTGGCTTTCACACACCACTGCAAAGATAGTGAACCCACCTTCAAGGGAGTCTAGCGCCCCCAAGTGGAATAGATGCGCAATCTCCACCCAGTGCTTTATGACGCCACCTAAGCTCTGCTTACATCATAGAACCCCTCTCCCGCTGGTTCCTTCCCTAGTTCCGCTCAGAAACGTCCAGCATCTAGGTTTTAGCTTCTCATATAGCCTCCTGGAGACCCAAAATAAAATCCCCACCTAAATCTTCTGGTGACCTGAGTCACATTCTGCCCAAGTAGTTCATTTTCTGTATCTTTTTTTTTTTCCTGAAAAAAAAAATCTCTGGTTTCTGAGTCACCAACATCCTTGCTGGTTCTTTTCCCAGCTCCCATCTTTCCCTTGGTTATCTTTAAGCCATTCTTTGTATCAGAAATGTTGCTAGCCTCCCGGAGGCAACCCACTGGCTAGCTCACCAAGGTTAGCTTTGTGAAAACCCACAATTAGAGGAGGGTCATTTTTATTCAAACAAAGCTGGAATTTGACAGGATTAAATACCTTGTATTGAAGTCAATAGCAATCATGAATTATGGATTCTTTGCAAAGAGCGAGGAAAAATTAGCTCCTGGGCCTGCTTCCAGAGTCGGGATAAACTTATGACAAACCCGATATCGACCAGTCATATTTTAAATGTCTTTAAAATTTACCAGCACTTCTGGTTACATGGAATTTATTAGATCAAGTGCAGTAAAACAGGATGAAATAGATGAGGTAATTTTATTTTTGAAATATGGGTAGACAGATATGGATACTGGTTACAGGTAAGTATAGAATTTACTTGCAAATTACAGGGCACTTTAATTGTCCATGCCACATAGTTGTTCAGATCTTCAAAAGGATCCTTTTCACCACCCTCCCCTGGCCCCACTACCCTGCCCATCCACGTCCTCTCCCCAAATCATTCCCTTCTACTTTAACATTAATATAATTTTTAAAAATGCGTTTAGAGCTCACCTGTAAATCTGGCCACTTTTCTGAGTGTAACTTCCTCTTTTTCTTCGTTCTATCTCTGTTTTAAGCATCCCTCACTTGACACTTTGAGTTTTACTCTTTCTCTGCTTTTGTACGACTCCCCTGCCACCATGGGACTGTTGGTCCACTGTGTGGCTGACCTCAGTGTGGGTTTAACTCAAATGACATGGCTTTTCCCTCTTTCTCCTCCTCATCTTCCTTCTCCAGACATCTGCTGAGATTTACATCCTTGGGGATGTTTTTAAAGCCTGGAGAATACACACACACACACACACACACACACACACACACACACAGAGAGAGAGAGAGAGAGAGAGACAGAGACAAAGACAGAGGCAGAGAGACAGAGAGAAAGAGACAGAGACAGACGGATAGAGAGAGACACAGAGAGAAAGTCCATGAGAGAAAACATGTGGTATTGTCTTTCTAAGAACAATAGAGACAACTTTCAAAAAATAAAGAACAAATAGGCAATAAATACAAGAGGAATATTCTCACCAGAGCCACCAACTCAAGGAGGAAAGATTTTATCTCGCTCTACACTTCTAGGTACCAGTCCGTTACTGAGGGGAGTTGGGGTAGGAACTCAGACAGGAATCTAGAGGCAGGAACTGAGGCAGAGACATCTCAGGAATGCTGAGTACTGGCTGTCTGTCTATGACCTACTCAGCTTTCTCTCCTTCTCGTACAACTCAGAATCATCTCTAGAGGGGATAACACTACCAGTAGCAGGCTAGACCCTTCCACATCAACCATCAGAAAAAGATAATTCTTTACAGATGTGGCCACCAGCCAGTGTGATGGAGGTAATTCCTCATCTGAGGTTCCTTCTTCCCCGGTTGAGTCAAGTTGACAATAAAAACTAACTGGGACCCCTGAACATCCACATTGTCCATGTTGATTGCCTCCCTGTGTGCAATAGACAAGCCATGGAGTAACTTGAGCTGCCGGTCACTGGATGAATGGCTTAAAAAAGGCGAGATATATATCTTAATGTATTTCTCATCTATGCGTAAGAGTGAAGGGTTTTGTTCTCAGAAAAAAAAAATGGATGGAACTGTAAAATACAATATGTTAAGTGAAACAAGCCGAAATTAAAAAGACGATAGTGAAATTTAGATTTTAATAAGGGACATTAAGGAAAAGGAAGGATTTAGGAAGAGGAAGGGTGGCAGCAGGGTGGGTGTGTGTGCAGGTGGAAATGGAGGATCCTGGGGAGGAGGAGGAGGATTAAAGTACAGGATAAACCTGTTCAAAGAGACACAACAAACCCCAGTGAAATCGGTACATTTAAAGCACGCTAATACAAAGGAACAGAGTCTAAATAACGTTTTGATCAACTTGGGGATTTATAGTTTAGAGATACTATAAAGTTTATTTGTATTTTTCTTCCCACGGGTGACTGTTGCTATTTTGACCTCGACGCTGGTGACAGGATGTAGAGAGGAGCTTCAGTCTTTGTACATCATTAGTCGCCAAGAGCTTGTGTCACTCTGAGCTGCTAGGCTCCCATGGGAAAGGAGGGAGCTAGAGATCTTACGGGTGCACTAGGTAGGAAGAATAATGCCCCCCCACCCTCCACTCCCCCCCCCATAGATGTCCAAATATTCACCCTCATCTGTGGCTTGAATGTGTTTGCCCAAAAGTAATTTTCTGAAGATTTATCCCCAGTGGGAATATATTTGGAAGAAATTGATTAGGTCAGGAGGGATGCGACTTACAAGTAAAAATCAATTATCATGGAGAATGTTTAATTATGAAAGGGAGTTTGGCTCCCTCTTTTGTCTTTCTAGCCCATTGGCTCCCGTCTGTGATGGCAGCATCTCACAAGAACTCCTTCCTCGTCTGCAGGGTCTCTTCATCGTGAAGTTCCAGGCTCCCGAACCAGAAGTCATACAAAATCTGCTTCATTATAGACTAGCCAGTCGGTGTTACTCTGTTTGTCAATACGACATGTATGATCATGCTTCAGAATCGTGAACAGCCGGGCCGTATGGGGAAAAAGATAATTAGGTAATTAGTGCCGACTGAAGACGAGATGGGTTTGGTGTTATCATGTGTGCTCTTGTGAAAAAAGGCAGCAGAGAGGGTGAGGGCAGATGGGAGACATACCCCCTGGGAGGGACTCAGCTATCTCCTGTTGGCCTTGGGGATATAAGGGAACACTAGGGTAAGGGGAAAGGTCCCTTGGAAAAGCTCCAGCCACTGCTCTTAACTAGTGGAACCCTTTTTAGAATCCTCATTTTCAAGGGTGTAAAAGAAAACTGTATCACTCTAATGTCTGAGTGACATTGTCATAGTGACATCTGTATCACTATGTCTGAGGTCATTTGATACATCAGTGACCATCAACATGGTATAAAGCCATGGACACAGGTGAGGGACCCAGGAAGAAGCCTGATTTGGAAGGACCCTTTGCCTTCAAGGGATGGAGACTTCTGCCCAGCAACACTGGGCAACATTGATATGGGTATCCCACGGTGTCAAGATCGGTGGTTCTCAAACCATGGGTTGAGACCCCCTTTGGGTGCTCAAACAATATATGACCCTTTCACAGGGGTCACATATCATATATCTTGTATATCAGATATTTACATTACGATTCATGACTATAGCAGAATTATAGTTATGAAGTAGCAGTGAAATAATTTTATGGATGGGGAGCTGTATTAAAGGATCGCATTAGGAAAATTGAGAACTACTAGTTCTAACCCCTCTAAAGCATGCCTGTTGGTATGGCCTGGAGGAATAATGCCTTTCATTCAATCAGGCAAACCCAGAAAAATCAAGACATCACCAAAAAGGTATGAAAGTTAAACAGCCGTTGTACCCACAGTCTATAAGCAGGGCTGCTGACATCTTAAACAAACGAGGACAAAGTGGAAATCACTGTCACACCACGACCATTCCCCAAATGAGAAGCAGAGGAGACAAATCGGTTCCCTGGTGGTGACATCAAGGATCGTCAGCAAGGATTTTAAATCCCTGCTCTAAAGCCCGGATTTAAGAGTTGATGAGAAACTTCCAAGACAAAAGTAAATACGGAATCTCGGTGGAGTAGTAGGAGAAACAAGAGAAAAGCAACTGGGAATTCACTGAATTAAAACAGACTGTAAGAGTAGGAATTAAAGACATGCCTGGGTAAAATGAACAGTGAAGTGGAGGTACTTAGAGCAGGTAAAAGGGGCCGCAGAGACGACTCACTGCTTATGAACACTGGCTGCTCTTGCAGGGGACCACGGTTCAGTTTCCAGCACTCACATGGTGGTTCCCAGCCTCCTGCAATTCTAGTTCCAGAGGATCTGATGGCTTCCTTGGCCAACACACACACACACACACACACACACACACACACACACAAATTTTTAAAAATCTTTAAAAAAAAAAAAAAAAAGGAGCCAGGTGTGGTGCCCCTTTAATCCCAGCACTCCGAAGCAGGCTGATCTCTGCGAGTTCAATGCCTGCCTGGTTTATTTAGTGAGTTCCAGGCCAGTTCTAGCTATATAATGAAAACCAGTGTCAAAGCAAAAGAAAACAAAACAACAAAAAGAAAGAGTGGTATATTTATTTCTGGTAAGGGAGACATCAGAGAAACTATTTCTACAGAGAAAGAGAAATACGTAGTGTTGGGAGGATCAGTGGGCTGCAAGGGGACCCCAATTCTTTATGTCACTGTCCCATCACAGCCTCAGCAGGAAGCAAGGACAGGTAGAGCTGAGAAGGAAACAGGGCAGCTGTGTGTTAAGCTGTGGATGTGGATCAGCACATCCGCAATGGAAGCAGGCAGGAAACCTGACTTGCAGGAGGTGTTTGTTTATACAGGTTTCATGTAGCCCAGGCTTGCCTCAAACTCCCTGTGCACCCAAGGATGGTCTTGAACTCTTGATCCTCCTCCTGCTACCTTAGGTGCTGGGACTATGGGCATGCACCACTGTACCTGGCTTATTGGGTGCTGGAGGTGGAACCCAGAGCTTTCTGGGAGCCCAGTGAGAATTCTGTCCACTGAGCTGCATTTCCAGCCCCTCAGGATGTGTTCTGTTAATACAACAAAATCAAAATAGAAATCTTCAATGAGAGACAACAGGCGAGCTCCAACTCCAGAAACATTAAAATCGCACATTCACAAGTAATACATATGTAAAGAAATAACAAAGCTATGTAACAGTAAAAAGAAAAAGGGGGGAAACATAGTATAAAAATGTGTGAGACATAATTATGAAGGTGCTAAGAGGAAACTATTTACAACACTAATTCTTATATTAGAAACAAAGAGTAGTCTCGGACCAGCAACCTAGGTTCTTATCTACATAGAAATTAAGAAAAGAATTAATTCAATGAAAAAGAAATTGTTAAAATGAACCCTAAAACACTAACATTAAAAATAAGAAATTAACCAAAAAAAAAAAAAGCCAGTGAAACACAATTAATTCTTTTCTTTTTAAAGCAAAGAATGGTGTATTGTGGTCTTGATTAGACCAAGATAGAAAAATATAAGGTCCATTCTGTTTGATGATTTAAAAAAAAAGAAATCACTATGTTTTAGAGTTACTGCATAACACTGAACCTAGTACCACAGACAAAATTTTTCAAAAATTATTCATCATTAAAACTCTTCTTAATGACAGTGTTTACTCAACTTGTCTCTCCTATAATCTGTTTAATATCAGAAAAGACTCCCAGGGTTGCCATATGGAGATTATGCAATGTTGAAATGGAAGCAAAGCATTGTATTCCCAACACAGACTCTGGTGGAGAACGTCATTGTTTTTATCGGAGGAAACTAGAAGAAGATCCAAGCCCGGTCTCCCGAGGTGCTTGTCCCGTCGCAGAGCCATCTCTTCAGACAGCTCTTCAGCTGTGTTGGTTTTTTTCTGCAAAAAATCGAAACAGAAGTCTTTGTTGCACTGTTTGGCTTGCCGAGCTGCTTTGGAGATCCTGGACCATCAGACATAGTGAAAGTTCTCCCAGACAGCTGTCTCTCCCCACCCCAACACCCCAGCTATCAAACCACAACACCAGCATTGATTTAGAGGAAAGAGGAGAAACAGATACCAAAAAGGAAAAAAATAAAAAGTTGCTGCTGTGTGGAGAAGATTCATGCAAGTAGGCCAGCCTGGCCTTGGATTTACTATGTAGCCCAGGAGATCCTTGAACTTACTATGTAGCCCAGATTAGTCTTGGATTTACTAAGTATCCCAGGCTGGCCTTGAACTTACTGTGTAGCCCAGGCTGGATTTGAACTTGTGATCTTCCCAAGTATTGAGATTATAGGCGTGCACTACCACACCTAGCTTTGTTATTATATATCTGTTATATCAACTGTGGCCCTCATTTGCCAGCCTCCTATCAACAACAGCAGCCACAACCACATGCCAGGATAAGCCTGTCCTTTAACTCATCTGTTAAGATATTTACTTTATAGCACAGAGATTCAGCAGAGTGGTGGGATTTGAGTGACTGTTTGAGCCAATCACACCTTAACCTGGTTCTGATGTCATGACCAAAAAGAGAAGAAAAACAAATAAGGAAAACTGAAGAGGAGATGGGTCCAACCTCAAGACTTGAACATTAGCAGTTGAGGAGATGGCTCACGGGTCTCAGGTAAACGATGAGTAGGATTTGTGGCCTACATATAATCCCAGTCCTGGGAGATAGAGAGGGAAGGGTCCCTGGAGCAAGATGGCTGTCAAGACTAGTCATATTGGTGAGCTCTGGGTTTGACTGAGAAATGCTGCTTCAATGAATAAGGTAGAAGAGAAAATGGATGAGTCCCTACACTATATACTGCATATGCATGCATGTGTGTGTGTGTGTATGTGACACACACACACACACACACACACACACACACACTCATGAACAAAACAAAAAGCCACCTCAAGGCACGGCTTTCACTGTAGTAGCACATAGGAGGAGGTGGGTATCTGTGATGGTTTGTATATGATTGGCCAAGGAAGTGACCCTATTAAGAGGTGTGGCCTTGTTGGAGTAGGTGTATCACTGTGGGTGTCGGCTTACAAACCCTCACCCTTGTTGCCTGGAAGTCAGTCTTCCACTAACAGTCTTCAGAAGAAGTTGTTGAACTCTCAGCTCCTCCTGAACCATATCTGCCTGGATGCTGCCATGTTTCTGCCTTGATGACAGTGGACTGAATCTCTGAGCCTGTAAGCCAGCCCCAATTAAATGTTGTCTTTTTAAAACTTGCATTGGTCATGGTGTCTGTTCACAGCAGTGAAACCCTAACTAAGACAGTATCTAAATAAGTGTTCCTTTCCACCCCCACAGAGACCAATGTACTGGCTGGTTTTATGTGTCAACTTGACTCAGGCTGGAGTTATCACAGAGAAGGGAGCTTCAGGTGAGGAAATGCCTCCATGAGATCCAGCTGTAGGCATTTTCTCAATTAGTGATCAAGGGTGGGAGGGCCCATTGTGGGTGGTGCCATCCCTGGGTTGGTAGTCTTAGGTTCTATAAGAAAGCAAGCTGAACAAGGCAGAGGAAGCAAGCTAGTAAGGAACATTCCTCCATGGCTCCTGCTTCTTGAACTGCTTTAGTTCCAGTCCTGACTTCCTTTAGTGATGAACAGCAATGTGGAAGTATAAGCTGAATAAACCTTTTCTTCTACAACTTGCTTCTTGGTCATGATGTTTTGGGCAGGAATAGAAACCCTGACCAAGACAACCAACATTCCTATAAAACCTCTGCTCTGTATCTGTACAATGAGCTCCACAATCTGCTAAGGACTCATGTACATTTAATTTAGTTTCTTCACTCTCTAATACATTCTGGTGTTCTGTTTCAGGAATCCTGAGCTGGGGCCCAGCTGAGTTGAGCCTTACTCCCAGTCTTCCATCTAAGACAACTTTTGACTGCCCTACACCGAGCATTGGAATTCCTGCTAAGTACCCTGCATTGCATTTCTCACGAGTTCATGCCATGAAGTCAGAGAAAAGTGTGGCTTTCTTACTCTGCTGTTTATTAGCTTAGAGTATTGGGAAATTGGCTCAGCATCTAAACCTCACTTCCCTCATATATAAATGCACAAATGAACAATTCCAGTTCATCAGTTCTCCATTAGGAGTTAGCTAGAAAAACACATCAAAATGATTAGTGCAAATGTGTTTTATGAATGATATGCAGTATTATTTATATTATTTGTAATATTGGAAATTATTATACCTAGAGTATAATAGTTTTATTATCATTGCATAGATGATGTGAGGAAAGCATCTAGGATACAGTCATGCTTCCCACCTGCTTTATTTCTGAGAAGCATTTCTTTCTGCTCTGATTCTTTTCTTTATTTACTTTCCGATCCATCTCCCCTTAGGCTATGAGGTTAGAATGGAGTTTGGTGAGAGGCGTTATAAGATGTGTTGCAGAATATATCTACAAGAGTAAATGTTGTGTTCAAATGGAGGATCCTCCATGGATACACCATGTTCCTCCCAGAAGCTATTGATTTTTGTGGGATGGATACTCTTGGAAGGAAGAACCTCAGGTTGAGGAGCTGCCTCCATTAGATTGGCCTTGGCTGTGTCTACATGGCATTTCCTTGATCATTAATTGATGTCAGAGAACCCAGTCTACTGTGGGCAACACCACCCTATGCAGGTGTGTCTGGGCTCTATCAAGGTAGCTGAATATGAGCTTAGAAAGCCAGTGAAGAGACTCTGTAGTTTCTGATCTTGGTTTTCCTTGATTATGGGCTGGAACAGGTGAGATGAAATAAAGTTTTCCCTTCCCAAGTTGGTTTTGGTGAGTGCATTTATCAGAGCAACAGAAAAATCAAATTGGGATAGTTATTAAACAAAAATCACAGTGCCAGATGTGGGATGTCTTCCTGCAAGTTGCTGACCAGGGAGGTCCCCAAAGCCCTCAAAACTGTATAGGCTGTTGTCCTTGCTCTTGGTAGCCCATCAGAACTTGATGGTAAGATTCTATTGCTGAAGACACTGTATACGTTGGTCACAGGTGAACAGAAGGATGAGTCTGGAGTAGAGATGGAAGCATTCTCTATCATGTCTAGCCTTCGTGGTTCAAGAAAGTGCTATGTAGGCTGCCAGGGGAACAAAAATATTACTCAGATGTGATCCATTCAAGCTAAAATATCAGGCAAGATGGATCACTTGCATCATGGCATGACTGTCATGGGGTAACCAGTGGCTTTCCAGTTGGATACAAGGCCATTCCACAGGATGGAATACACACTGGATTCTGTAAATCTGGCCAAGAACCCATGGTCAGGGTGGTATATACCCTATGGAGGAATCTAATACTAGTGTTTTGCTAAATATGTTGTCAAAATGCCTTCCAAATAGTCATGTTTATATCTATAGATCAGTGCTGCACTTAGCTCTCATCAGAGAAGTAGCTTCTGACTACCATGGGCAGAGACACATAGGTGGACAAAGTACTGGGAATCAGTGATGTTAGACTGTACAGATGGAAATAGGAGAGCTAAATCTCCTCCTCCATGGCTCAGAGATCATCATGGAAGAGTGGGTAGAAAGAATGTAAGAGCCAGAAGATGGGGAGGTGGACAGCAAAAAGATGTGACTGAGTCATTAAACTCTTAAATTCATGGGCACAAGGCTGGGCCTCTCAACATTTCATTATGGATGGGAGAGGCCTCTACCAGAGAAACTACTTGGCAATCAACATTTACTGGAGGAGGAGGTCTATCCTGCAGGTTTAGGTTTTTCACCACCTACTTTAATAAGGGGTCTTAAATACTCTAACCTCCCTTCTAGCCCCCACCCACCAGAGGTAGTGGAAAGGTTAATAGGGCAAAGGGGGATGTGGACCTGTTTAGAAATAGTTCTTTGGGGCAATCCCATTCTTCATCATAAGGATATCAGCAGTTTAGTTCACATGGATCAGCAGTGGTAGCTCGATCTACTTGCAAATCAATTCTTGAATCACCAATGGTAGTTCAAGCCAAAAGAAATTGCTAAGATCTGCGAATTAGCCAGAGTCTGAGGATTCAGCAAGAAGCTGCTGGAATATCATCTCGAGAAGTTCTTTGGTGTTTTCCGCTCTACGAAGTCATGACAAACGATGATCAGCGAAGAAGACAAGGTGAACCAATATCACAATGTCATCAGTGAAGACCAGCATCAGCAGAGCCCAGTGAAGACCAGCAAAGACTGGCAAGATGAACCAATGCTACAGCATTCTCCACTGTCTATTGGGTTATCCTTATATCCTTTCTAAATATAACAAGTCCTCCCATGTGTCCTCTCCAGTAAAACATCACCTGCCCTTTCCCCAGGCAGCTTCTAGAGAAACACCAACGTTTGTTCTCAGCAAAACATCCTCTCATAAGACAGTTCCCAGAAAAACATTACATGGCACAACTGAGTCTCTAAAGAAACCAGAAATTTATGCTTGACTCTCTTCTTCATTAGTGTAGCCATAGATAAGTTGTTCTGTTGAATACCTCTGTATTCATGTAATTAATGAAACATAGGGATCACACACAAAAAGGAGACATGAAACAGGAGGAGAGACTGACTGAGACCAGTGGTGCCAACTGGAGAGGGAACGGCATGAGAGAAGGGGTTGAGGGAGAGAATGATGGAGGAGGATGAGGGAGGAAGCAAGGGGAATTGAAGGAGGAAATGGGAGAATGAGGGAGGGGGATGAGGGAGAGGGATGTGGGAGGGGCTAAAGGAGGGGATGAGGAAGGGGCTGAGAGAGGGGGATACGGGATGGAAATGACTAAAACTTATTATGTAAATACATAAAACTGTCAAACAATAACAAAAGCACCAAAATAAAGTGTTTTTTTAAGTTCATCTAAAGTCTATCTTTATTGAGTGTCAATCATTACAATGTAGGGCTTATTTTGTTGGATCAATTTTGTCTTTAAGGCTTTCTTTTCCTTTGAGCAAACTGTCAGTGCAGTCCAGGGTTCTGTGTGACTGAAAATCAAGTCAATAAATACCTTGTATTTAGCATCAAAAATCCCAGTGAGTTCTCTCCAGTAACTCCCCCTTTATCCTACTCCACCCACAGTCCTTTTCAAAATGCTGGATGAATTAAGTACCTGATACTGATTTGGACACTAGTTCAAGCCAGAGGAAGTGGGAGAAAAGAGACTAAAGACAAACAAAGTAAAAACAAGATTTCTTCACTCTGCACCTGGATTTCCATTTTATGATTTTGGAGATTCTGCTACCCTGAACAAAATGGAAACAGTAGCTTCTGAGGTAGTGTTTAACTTAGTGAAGAAAGGCGGGTATGGCTGCAAATGGGGAGTAGGCACTCAAGGCAGCTCCCCTCCTAAAGATAAGTGTAAACAGTGAGCCTGGAAATGGAGAGAGCCTCCTTGTGAAAAGGACTATGAGATATTTATGAATACAAGGGCCTTTGTATCACACCAACGGTGAACATTCACACAAGTAAATCACATGGCAAGTGTTCTGTGTATGTTCACACACATCAGGTGATGCTGTGTGTTTGAGGGTTGGATAAACAATGATTGGGTGGGACTAAAAAGGTATATGACTTGGTAGTTAAAAGCCCCTTCCTGCTCTTGCAGAAGACCCGAGTTCAGATCCTGACACCAACATGGTGGCTCACAAACATCAATTACTCCTGTTCAGCTCTTTCTCTGTGCCCTTCTCCCATCTCTCACTTGGATGTATACACATGTGGTCATGAGGGAAACCAACTTGGGTTCTGTAACCTCCCATGCCCTATTGACTGTGACTCCTGCCTTTCTTTCCTAGCTTCTTCTGGTTTCTGTGGGCGCTGTATCTTTTATTCAGATACATAAAAGCAATGGGAACTTCCATATATGGATTTTTTTAAAGAAAAGGAAACAAAGAAACAAAGAAAGTTGAGCATCCTCCACATCTGCAGTGTGACCATCCATTCCATATTCTAGCTGGCATGCTTTCCCTGCCTTGATGGATGGTACCAGCTCAAAGGATGGGTCAAAATAAACACCTTCTTTCTTTCTTTCTTTCTTTCTTTCTTTCTTTCTTTCTTCCTTCCTTCCTTCCTTCCTTCCTTCTTTCTTCCTTTCTTTCTTTCTTTCTTTCTCTCTTTCTTTCAGTTGTTTTTGCTGTGTATGTTGTCATAGCAACAACATACACAGCATATCAGGGCCATGTGAATTAGTGTCAGTGCTTCACTGAGGGCTGTAGGGTTCTCTTGGACCCACCCACAGAGCCTGGAGATGGCATGGACCCTCAAGCTGGCCTGGTGTGGTCAGTCAACACAGACTCTTGATGATCTATTCTCTTTGTGAGAACCAAAACATCATGTCATTGATAAAAAATACACCAAGGAGTGTGTCACACGCAGCTGTTCTAGAGTCTATTTTTGTATACCTAGTGTCAGCAGCCCTTGTTGGGAGGCAGGGAGACTTCCAGGCACCGAGAACATCTCAGTTCTATGGACCACCTTCTGCATTCCGTGACATCACAGACCTTGGTCCTGGAATGCAAATTCTTAGCTCGAATATCTAGCTCTTCCTTCCAGGTGTGTAGCTGTGTCTTGGAACTTCTAACATGAGCCAAAGCTATAAGTTTGGAGAGAAAAAATGGTCTCACGTTATGGGAAATTTACGTGACATATATGCCTTCGATATACTTTTCCAAGCAAAATTTATGCAAGAAAAGGTGTGATCAGATGCCAAAAAGACAACCCAAATTCCAAACCCAAACTCTTTGAGTATTTGTCCTAACACAGCTGTGTGTGTGTGTGGAAAGGTACACATTTCTGTGTGTGTGCATGAGAACAGAGGGAGACCCCAAGTGCATCTTCATTCAACTTCCTCTTCTTTAGTTTTTGAGACAAAGTCTATCTGAACCCCAAAGTCACTGTTCCTGGCTATCACAGGCAGCCCACAAGCTCTGGGATCTTCCCGCCATTACCCCTTCATTTGGGTTACAGGCCTATATAGCCATGTTCAGCTTTCCTGTGAGTGCTGGTAATTTCACAGCAGGCACGCCTACCCAGAAAGCTATCTCCCAGCTTGCATCTTAGCCTATGTTCACTGGCATGCTGGAGATCCTCTATTTTGTTTACTTGGCCCATAGCTAGACACTCATTCTTGGACTATAGGTCAGTGGTCGACCTTCCTAATGCTGTCACCCTTTAAGACAGTTCCCAGGTGGTGACAACCCTCAATGGTAAAGGTATTTTTATTGCTACTCCATAATTGTCATTTTGAAACTGTTATGAATCATAATGTAAATATTTTGGAGACTGAAGTTTGTCAAAGGAGTCATAACCCACAGGTTGTGAACCGCTGCTATAACTGGTTGCAAGACATATTTGAAGGACAAAACTGGGGGAGACAACCACTAGGATGAGTCCTGGACCCTAAGGCCATCATTTTATTGACCTCCTTCACCTCTTTACTTCCTTAAGTGTGGAGTCATGGGAGGAGTGTTTGTCATTCTGAATAAAACATCCTTTAACAGAGACACATGATGTATTGTTATGGCTGCTAGTGTGTATTTTCCTCCTCCTGATATCCATGTTTTAAATATCATCAAAAGCCAAGAAAATAGGTATAAAGATCTATCTGGGTGAGATCCTGCTCATTATTCATTGTTTACCTGGACTTAGACTTTAGACGACTGCAAACATTAGTCATTTGAGAAATCCACTTCCTGCTCATATTTCGTTAAAGAAAAAAAAAAAACCAAGCTAAATAGAACAATAGAGAAATAGCACCAAATGGGTTGTGTGTTTAAAGCTCTTAAAGCGCTCATAAAATAAGGTATGTCTAGGACATACCTCTGCTGACTCAGAAGCAAACGGGTGAAGCCCTCATACATGAACAACAGGAAGGAAGGTGTCTTTCCCAGGCAGGGAGACAGAGCAGAGCATTGTTCCTTGGTCTAATTGAGAGTGAGGGAGCAGGTGGCTCTCCACCTAAGTCATTGCACACCGAGCCCGCTTGTGACGTTCTGGACCCTTAGAATCTCCAGTGCCTGAGGTTGGGATGCAGCTGTTCCCCCAGACCCTCCCAACATGAACAAGCACTTGTTCCAGGGAGAAGTGCTTGAAGACTTCGTTCTTTGAAGCCATCTTCTCTGAAGTGCATATCTTCAGTTCTTCAGCAAGAAAAAGCACCATGTCTTCGACCTTGTCATCTTTCCAAATCTGCCATCTCCGTGAAGCCCTGTCTCAAAGGTCTTGACCAGGGGATCTGGCTTCCTGAGCTGATGTCTCCAACTAGTTTCCTAACATCTTACCTTAGCAGTTTTCAATGGATTACCTTTACGCTTTATCTACAGTGGAAATAGGGAATCTATTCTTGCTTATCTGTGTCCCTGGAGGTAGTAGGGTCTCATAGAGAAATGAGCATGTTAGGGAATTATAGACATGAAAGTGTTAATCTATCCTCAGGGGCAATCTCCTCTAATTTTTATATATTTTTTATCATTGAATCAAATAAATTAAGTCAATGTCCCAGACAGGGTGAGTGTCTGACTTCTGCATCAGCCTCTCTCATCCCCAAAGTCCTAACTCCTGGCTGCTCAGGCTGTGATAACCATTGGAAGTAGAGTCATTGCAGATGTAAGTAGTTATAATATTGGGGGCCACACTGGAGTGTGCTGGGCCCCCAATCCCATATGATCATTGACCATATCGGAAGAGAAGCGTTAGTGGGATGAATGACAGGCAGGATGGAGGGGACCTGATGTCGGGCTGTGGTTGACTGGGAGCTAATTTTATTTCCCAACCAGGGAGTTTGGACTTTAGTTTGAGGTTCTAATGAGCACTGGAGAATTTTCATCAGGGATTTACCTCCAGGGATCATTCAGGATGATCCCCTTGGGGCTGTACAGAGGAGGAACTGGAGGAGGCTGACTGGGCTGGGCTGTCAGCCCAGGCAACGCCAAAGATGATGGCTCCACAGTCGGCACATGCTGCAGACTGGAGACCACCAGAGACAGAGACCTGAGCAGTTAGTGCACTGCCTCTCTTTGCATCAGAGCGTCCCCACCCCCACACTACCCTTCTTTCTGTTCACATAGCACTTAGTCTGTGCCGTGCAGCTCTTTCGCAATACACAAACAAACCATTAAAACCCAGGATGAGGAAAAAGACACCATTGCACCAAGGAACGAACAGCACATATCATAAGACACGATGGATGGTAAGAAGTTTCACAACTGAGCTGATGCAAAACTGAAATAATGTAATGGAAGAATCAGGAAACATTGAACTGAAGAGATGATGGTTCAACAGTTAAGAGGGTTCACGTCCCTTGCAAAGGATTGGGGTTCAGTTCCCAGCACCTATATCAGATGGTTCCCAACTATCTGTAACTCCAGCTCTAGCAGGAATCTAATGCCCTCTTCTGACCTCTGTAGGCAACTGCACGTGGATACATACAGTCAGACACTCACATACACGTAAGTATAAATAAATCTAAAATAATCACTCAACACTCAAGCTCACTTCAATTTTGTATAACTTCCCAGTTTTTCTCTCCAGTGCACTCTTGTATTCTTTGAGGACAGATCACAGCACACGCTTCTGTAAACCCTATGGGACCCATTTTTGAATCAGTTACACACAGCGAGGGGGTAAGAGCACACACTAGACATGGTGCAAGCTGCCAACGGTCAGATCACTTGAAGAGCAGTAAGTTTCACTGGGTCATGGTGTAGTTTCATCTTGTAAGTGAAGAGGCTGAACATTTGGGAGAAATCGTGGAAAAGATGAACAGGTGTTAGGAACCGCAAGGAGAAAGAAATTCCCAAGAAAGCCCACACTGTGTGGTCGTCTTCTTTACTTTCAGCTCCAAGGACACAGTCTGAGATATATGGATGCTACTTGCATAATGGACCATCAATCACTCACTCCTGGGTTTAGAGGAAGTCAGAGGCGTCTTGGCCTCTCTCTCCTCTCTTTGTCTTCAACATCGGCCTCACTTGAGGGTGTATAATCACATCTCAATTTTGGTTCAAAGCTCAGGAGCAACTTTACCATTATTATTGATTTTTCTATAAATTTCTCTTCATCAGAAGCTTAAGTAGAAACTGTCAGGTTGAGTCCTGTCAGGCAGGATGGGTGGGACCTGATGTCTGGCTGTGGCTGATTGGAGCTGATTTTTGTTTCCCAACAGGAGTTTGGGCTTTAGCCTGAAGTTCTAATGAGCACCGGAGAATTTTCATCGGGAAGGTTCCTTCAAGAACCATTCAGGATGATCCCCGGGGGCTGAACAGAGGAGGACCTGGAGGAGGCTCTTGTCATGCAGGCTGAGATTAAGTCTCAAGTGTTTATAGCCTCCATCACTGAGATGAAATCAGCTGTAGAAATTTGCACATTGCTTTTCATTGCACACATACGCGTGCACGCACAGACCTGATTTTTTTAATTGAAAAATAATTTAAGGTTTCTTTTATTAGATATATTATTTATTTACATTTAAAATGTTATCCCCTAAGGCTGAGATGGCTCAGTGGTTAAGAGCACTGACTGCTCTTCCAAAGGTCCTGAGTTCAAATTCCAGCAACCACATGATGGCTCACGACCATCTGTAAAGAGATCTGACGCCCTCTTTTGGTGTGTCTGAAGACAGCTACAGTGTACTTACATATAACAATAAATAAATCTTAAAAAAGAAAGGAAAAGAGACCCTATATCCTCAAATGTTATCCCCTTTCCTCGTTTCCCCTCTGAACCCCCCCATCCCATCCCTCCTCCCCCTGCTCACTAACCTACCTACTTTATGAAACCACTGTAGAAATTTGAACATGGTCTTTCATTGCAAATACACATATTTTTAATTGAATTTTATTATTTTCATATAACATATTCTGATCATGCTTTTCTCCAAACTCCTTCCCTCCTCCCTCCATCTTCGCAAATTCCATGTCCTTTCTTTTTGCCTCACTGTAAAAACAAACAAGATGAGAAACTCACTCACCCTTCAAAAATACAAAATCAGAAATTAAAATATACAAGCAGAAGATGGGTAAGAAAAACAAATGTCCAGACAAAGCTACATGAGATGGAAAGTCTGCAGCAATATCTCTGAATGTGTTCTGTGTTGGCCATCTATCCTGGGGTCTACCCGGTGTGTCTGTGTGCTAGAAGTGTGCTAGATATACTCAGTGAGACGCCCCTAGGGAAGATTAGATTGTTTTCCTTTGCAAGAAGGTAAAAATCGCAGAGAGCTTCTTGGTTAAGGGTAGGAGCCTATGTCCACTGTCCCCTCGTAACCCTGGGAGCCTGTCTGGCTTGGACCTGTGCAGGTTCTTTGTGTGGTGCCAGTCTGGAGAGTTTGTAGATGTGACAGTCCTGTCATATCAGGTAGATTCTGTTTCCTCAGTGTCATCTGTTACCTCTGGCTCTTCTAGTCTTTCTACTTCCTCTTTAGCACTGATCCCCGAGCCTGAGGGAGGAAAGGACTTGATGAGGACATCCTATTTAGGATGGAGAGCTCATTCTCGACACGTTATTTAGCACACACACACAAACACACACACACACACACACACACACTTGTGTATACAGAGTATAGAGAAACAGAAGGGGAGAGATGGTGTGCTGTGAGCACATACATTTACATCTATAGGTGGGAAGAACCTCATATCAATGTTTTTGTCTCTGTAATGTGTACGTTTTCATTTGTATGTGTGTGACATATATATACACACATATAGATACATATACGTGTGTGTATATATATATATGTGTGTGTGTGTATACATATATATATATATATATATATGCTGTGTGCATTCATATCTACATGCAGCTCCACTAGTACAGTGTATGTGTGCATGTGTGCACATTTTCACATGGAGGCGAGAGGTTGTCACTGAATGTCTTTCTTAACCATACTCGATTTTACATTTAATATATATTTATGTTCATTTAACTTGTATGAGTATTTTGCCTGCATGCGTGTCTATGCACTATGTGTGTGCAGTGCACATGGAAGCCAGAAGAGGGAATTGGAACCCCTCAGAACTGCAGTTATTTATGACCTTAAGTACATTACAAACCCTAATTCAACTATAAGATAAGAACCTAAGAATTTCCCCCTTCCTCCTCCACTACCTGCCCGATTGGCTGTGGTAGACCTTTGTCAGGTCTGCCACAATGAAGACACCATCTACTGATACTTCCTAGAAAACCAGCAGCACACAGGGCATTCGAGAACTAGGAGCACTGCAGGGCATTAAGAACCACCCCCACCTCTGGAGGTCCAGAGCCACTGGGTCTCGCTACCCAGCAACCACCAAAACCCCTGCCCTCCAGAATACCACTCCCCTTCAATTCTTTATCCTCCTTCCTCCACTGCCACCTGACTATTCTGCTGTTGCAGACCCTTGCAAGATCTGCCACAATGAAGGCCCCATCTCCTGATACTTCATGGAGAACCAGCCCCATGCAGGGCATTTGAGAGAATGGGAATCCCAGGAGTACAGATACACAGGCTTGCAGGACAGAGAAGCCACAGTCAGAGACAGCAAATCCAGCTAACACCAGAGATAACTAGATGGCAAAAGTCAAATGCAAGATCATTACCAACAGAAATCAAGGCAACATGGCACCACCAGAACTCAGTTCTCCCACAACAGCAAATCCTGGATACCCTAACACATCGGAAAAGCAAGAGCTGGATTTAAAATCACATCTCATGATGCTGACAGAGGACTTCAAGAAGGACATAAATAACTCTCTTAAAGAAATACTGGAGAACATAGGTCAAGAGGTAGAAGCCTTTAAAAAGGCAACACAAAAATCCCATAGGGAATTATGGGAGAACATGGGTCAATAGGTAAAAGCCCTAAAGAGGAAACACAAAAATTCCTTAAAGAAACACAGGAGAACATGGGTCAACAGGTAGAAGCTCTTAAAAAGGAAGCATAAAAATCCCTTAAAGAATTTCAGGAAAACATAAACAAACAAATGAAAGAATTGAACAAAACTATCCAGAATTTAAAAATGGAAGCAGAAAACAATTAAGAAATTACAAAGTGAGATATCTCTGGAGATAGAAGGCCTTGGAAAGAATTCAGGAGTCATAGATGCAAGCATCAACAACAGAATACAAGAGATAGAAGAAAGAATCTCGGATGCTGAAGATTCCATAGAAAACATTGATTCAACACTCAAAGAAAATGCAAAATGAAAAAAAAGCTTGTAACCCAAAACATCCAGGAAATCCAGGACACAATGAGAAGACCAAACCTAAGGATTATAGGTATAGAAGAGAGCAGGGATTTACAACTTAAAGGGCTAGTAAATATCTTCAACAAAATTATGGAAGAAAACTTCCCTACCCTAAAGAAAGAGATGCCATGGACATCCAAGAAGCCTACAAAACTCCAAACAGATGGGACAAGAACAGAAATTCCTCCCATCACATAATAATCAAAACACCAAATGCACTAAATTAAGAAAGAATATTAAAAGCAGTAAGGGAAAAATTCAAGTAACATATAAAAGCAGACCTGTCAGAATTACACCAGATTTCTCACCAGAAACTGTGAAAGCTAGAAGATCCTGGGCAGATGTCATACAGACCCTAAGAGAACATAAATGCCAGACCAGACTACTATACCCAGCAAAACTCTCAATTACCATAGATGGAGAAAGCAAGACATTCCATGACAAACGCAAATGTACACAATATCTTTCCATAAATCCAGCTCTACAAAGGATAATGGGTGGAAAATATCAACATGAGGAGGGAAACCACACCCTAGAAAAAGCAATAAATTAATCTTGTTTCAACAACCCCAAAAGTCATACAAACAGAATTCAACCTTTAACAATGAAAATAACAGTAAGCAACAATCACTTTTCCTTAATATCTCTTAGTATCAGGGGTCTCAATTCCCCCAATAAAAAGATAATAGACTAACAGACTGGATACGTAAACAGGACCCAACACTTTTCTACATATAAGAAACCCACCTCAGTGACAAAGACAGTCACTACCTCAGATTTTCTAGATACATACTAGGCGCCAACATTAAAACAGGATCAGATAAACCATCTAAATAGTCCCAGAAGTCCTGAGGAAATAGAAGCAGTTGTTAATAGTCTCCCATCAAAATAGAAACTCAAGGAACACTACCAAACTTATTCTATGAAGCCACAATAATACTTATACCTAAACCAAACAAAGGCCAAACAAGGAAAGAGAACTTCAGACCAATCTCCCCCATGAACATTGATGCAAAAATACTCAACAAAATTCTGGCCAGCTGAATCCAGGAATGCATCAAAATGATAATTCACCAGGATCAAGTAGGGATGCCAGGGATGCCAGGAAGCAGGGATGGTTCAATATACAGAAATCCATCAATGTAATCCACTACATAAACAAACTCAAAGAAAAGAAACCACATGGTCATTACATTAGATGCTGAAAAAGCTTTTGACAAAATTAAACATCCCTTCATGATAAAAGTTTTGGAGAGATTGAGAATTCAAGGCCCATACCTAAACATAGTGAAAGCAATATATTGCAAACCGGTAGCCAATATCAAACTAAATAGAAACTTGAAGCAATCCCACTAAAAATGGGGACCAGACAAGGCTGCCCACTCTCTCATTATCTATTTAATACAGTACTTGAAGTCCTAACCAGAACAATCAGACAAAAGGAGGTCAAAGGTATACAAATTGGAAAGGAAGAAGTCAAAATATCACTATTTGCAGATGGCATGATCATATACTTAAGCGACCCCAAAACTTCCACCAGAGAACTCTTAAAGCTGATAAACAACTTCAGCAAAATATAAGGTTGGATATAAAATTAACTCAAACAAATCAGCAGCCTTACTCTACTCAAAGGATAAACAAGTTGAGAAAAAAATTAGGGAAATGACACCCTTCACAAGAGCCACAAATTATATTACATACCTTGGTGTGGCTCTAACCAAGCAAGTGAAAGATCTGTATGACAAGAACTTGAAGCTCCTGAAGAAAGAAATTGAAGATCTCAGAAGATGGAAAGATTTCCCATGCTCATGGATTGCAAGGATTAATATAGCAAAAATGGCCATCTTGCCGCAAGCAATCTATAGATTCAGTGCAATCCCCATCAAAATCCCAAACCATTTTTTCATAGAGCCAGAAAGAGCAATCTGTAAATTCAGCTGGAATAACAAAAATCCCAGGATAGCAGAAACTATTCTCCACAACAAAAGATCCTCTGGGGGAATCACCATCCCTGACCTCAAGCTCTACTACAGAGCAGTAGTGATAAAAACTGTTTGATATTGGTATGGAGACAGGCAGGAAGATCAGTGGAATAGAATTGAAGACCCAGAAATGAACCCACACACTGACAGTCACTTGATATTTGGGAGCTAAAAACATCCAGTGGAAAAAAGACAGCATTTTTAACAAATGGTGCTGGGTCAGCTGGAGACAGCATGCAGAAAAATGGAAATTGATCCATTCTTATCTCCTTGTACAAAGCTCAAGTCCAAGGACCTAGACTAAACCAGATACACTGAAGCTTATAGAGGAGGAAGTGGGGAAGAACCTTGAACACATGGGCACAGGGGAAAAGTTCCTGAATAGAACACCAATGGCTTATACTCTAAGAACAAGAATCAACAAATGGGACCTCATAAAACTGCAAAGCCTCTGTAAGGCAAAGCCACTGTTAATAGGACAAAATGGCAACCAATGGATTGGGAAAAGATCTTTTCCAATCCTACATCTGATAGAGGACTAATGTCCAATCTATACAAAGAACTCAAGAAGTTAGACTCCAGATAATTAAATAACCCTATTAAAAATGGGGTATAGAGCTAAATGGGGAATTCTTAACTGAAGAAACTTGAAATGGCTCTGAAGCACCTAAAGAAATGTTCCGCATCCTTACTTATCAGGGAAATACAAATCAAAAAAACCCTGAGATTCCACCTCACACCAGCCAGAATGGATAAAATGAAAAATTCAGGGGACAGCAGATGCTGGAGAGGATGTGGAGAAAGAGAAACACTTTTCCATTGCTGGTGAGATTGCAAGCTGGTAAAACCACTCTGAAAATCAGTTTGGTGATTCCTCAGAAAATTAGACATAGTATTACCTGAGAACTATGTCTATAGTATATATACTATATGTTGGAGCATCTTCTGGGTATATAGAATATATATAGAATATACCCAGAAGATGCTCCAACAGGTAAAAGGTCACATGCTCCACTATGTTCATAGCAGCCTTATTTATAATAGCCAGAAGTTGGAAAGAACCCAGATATACTTCAACAGAAGAATGGGTAGAGAAATTGTGGTATATATATATATATATATATATATATATATATATATATATATACACACACACACACACACACACACACACACAACGGAGTACTCTTCAGCTATTAAAAACAATGAATTCATGAAATTTTTAGGCAAATGGATGGAACTAGAAAGTGTCATCCTGGGTGAGGTGACCCAATCACAAAAGAACACACATGGTATGCACTCACTGATAAGTGGCTATTAGCCCAAAAGCTCAAAATAAACAAGTTACCATTCACAGACCACAGGAAGCTCAAGAAGAAGGAAGACTGAAGTGGGGGTGCTTTGGTTCCTCTGAGAAAGGGAACAAAATACTCACAGGAGCAATTATGGAGACAAGGTGTGGAGTAGAGACTGAAGGAAAGACTGCCCTACCTGGGGATTCATCTTGTAAACAGTCATCAAACCCCAACACTATTATGGACGATGACGAGAAGTGCACACCGAAAGGAGCCTGTTATTGTTGCCTCTGGACGATCCCTGCCAGAGCCTTACACATACAGAGGCAAATGCTAGCAGCCAACCATTGGACTGAGCATGGGGTCCCCAATGGAGTAAATGAAGGGCAGACCGGAGGAGCTGAAGGGGTTTGTAGCCCCATGGGAAGAACAAAGATGTTGGCCACCCAGATGCCCCAGGACTCCCAGGGACTAAACCATCAACCAAGGGGTACACATGGCTCCAGACAAAAGTGTGGCAGAGGAATGCCTTGTTGCACATTAGTGGGAGGACAGGTCCTTGGTCCTGTGAGGGCTCAATAGATGTTCCAGCATAGGGAAATCGAGGGCGCTAGGTGGGAGTGGGTCGGGTGGAAGGGCATATAGTTGGAGGCAGGGAGTGAGAGGAGGGGTTGGAGGTTTGGGGGGAGGGGCGAAACGGGGAAAGGTTTTAGCATTTGAAATGTAAATTAAGAAAAATGCAAATCGATCCATTTTTATCTCCTTGTACAAAGCTCAAGTCCAAGTAGATCAAGGACCTAGACTAAACCAGATACACTGAAGCTTATAGAGGAGGAAGTGGGGAAGAACCTTGAACACATGGGCACAGGGGGAAAGTTCCTGAATAGAACACCAATGGCTTATGCTCTAAGAACAAGAATCAACAAATGGGACCTCATAAAACTGCAAAGCCTCTGTAAGGCAAAGCCACTGTCAATAGGACAAAATGGCAACCAATAGATTGGGAAAAGATCTTTTCCAATCCTACATCTGATAGAGGACTAATGTCCAATAGTCAATAAAAAATTGATTAAAAAAAAGAACCACAGAATTATAGCTAATAAGAAAAGAGTGAGATTAAGTAATAAAGGAAATAGCCTCTTCTTCAGAAAGGCCAATAAAGTAACTCAACTGCTTACAGGTTTATTTAGTAAAAGTGGAAAAACTTCATTGTGTCTATTATTGGGAGTGGGATTACATCATAATAAGAATGGGGGAGATTGTAAAAATAAAATAAAATAAAAACTACTACCTATAGTAGTTCTCCAAGAGCTGGTCACTTTTTCTACAGAGATCCATAAGATCTATTTGGATTTATGGTTGACTTTTGTTTTGCTGTCACAAAGCTTCATGGAACTGTTGTTGAATTGGAACTTTGGGGTAACCTGACTCCCCAGGTTCCAGGGCCAGGACAACTCAAACTTTGTCTTACGTGTCCACCTTTCAGTTAGGCTTTTTGTCACCTGCTACTTAAAGCTGCCTGACTGTCATTGTACCCTGCTCCCTCTCTTTGTAGCCGTCACCAATCTGTAATAGCTGTTCTAATTTGTTCATCCATTTTGCCCATACCAAGACATTCCCTTCAAATGCTACAGAGATGGCTCAGAGGTTTAAAACACTTGCTACTCTTACAGAGGACCCAGGTTCAGTTCCCAGCAACCCATATCTGGTGGCTCACAACCACCTATATCTCCAGGGACTGCCATGACCACTTCTAACCTCTGCAGAGCCCAGCACTCATGTGCACAAACACATGACAGATGTGCGCAAGCACACAATTACACACAAAATGAAACAGACCACTAATTTCATAGGGGAGGGATTTGGTTTTTAGCGCGCATGCTTCTATAAAAGGCTACTTTAGGGATAGAAGTCCTGATTTCTCCCGAGGCTGCATGTGGTGTTATAGAAATGGTTCCATTTGTTTTTTTGAAGTAATTGGATTCCAGAATAAATGAAATGCAACTGATATGTACATATAGCTTAGAATACTCGTGCCCTGGGCATAGTTACCGCTTCTCAGTGCTAACTGTTATTTCTGTGTGATTATAAAGTTGTCTCTGCCTTCTCTAAATAGAGAAGCTTAAACCCAGTCTAGGGACCTGGTGGAAAGCACTTTCCAGGCTATTTCCAATGCATGGTCCCATTCTTCTGTCCCCCAACCAAATAGCGCCCTCTATATTAAAGCAAACTCACTAGGTCTGCCTATTAACCTGCACAGGTTTGCCATCCCCATCAGCAGCTATACGAGCGTCTACAGAGCAAGGTTTCCTCTGAGTGCCCCAGCTGGAGCAAGTTCCACAGAGAATGATACTCAGGCATTATTCTTTATGGGATTATATAAAAGCCGTTTTATTTGAGCCATTAAGACAATCTGTGTAAACATGATTTTTTATGGCAGAAAGATATTCTAGCATACGGCTATACTGTCACGGACTTGACTATTTCCCCGTTATTGGATGCTCAGGATGTTGTTTGAACTGGGTGATTGTGAACTGGGTGGTGATGTTTCTCCTCAAATATGAACAGAAAAGTCCTGCTGGAGGGGGGGGGAATCTTGATGATGGGGATAAAAGGCCAAACACTGCCTCGACTTCTGTGGTGTGGTAGCTCCGACGACGACACATGTTTTGAGGGGGGGAGGTTGACAGGGTGCTGGGAATGAGGACCTGAGGTTGGGTATGAACTGTGCGCAGATATCTATGTGGAGACCATCTTGATATCATGTGTATGAGCGATGTTCATTTTACATAAGAAATGACCACGGTGAGGACCTGCCAGGTGAGGGAGAGACACCATGATGCTGTGATCCACCCTTTCACTTTGCAATTATTTTTCTAAGCACATCCTGTGTGCCAGGTGGTAACTCTTGATGTGGTTCCTACGCCGGCGGCACCAGCATCCCTGAGGACGAACCAGAAAAACTCCTGGGTATACCACCCAGAACAATCTCCCGATAATATCTGCTTTCACAAAGCTTCCAAGGGCGTTTGATGCCTGCCAACAGTTCAAAGTCTGTGAGTGCGATATGGACCAAAGCACTGTTAAAATTCCTCCTGTCTTTGGACTTAGGTTGTAAAGAAAGGAACAAGATCAAACAAACGCTTAAGTCCTGCGAGGTGGCTTGGGTGGCTGAGTCTGGAGGAGGAACATAAACAGGGCATCAGAGCAGAGACATGAAAAGGAGATGGGCAGGTTATCCAGATGCTGGGTGGAGGAACATCCCATCAGAATGTGTAGGAAGCTCGAGGCTTGAGCAGGTGGCACTGTGTCTTAGTCGGGGTTTGTATTCCTGCACAAAACATCATGACCAAGAAGCAAGTTGAAGAGGAAAGGGTTTATTCCGCTTACACTTCCACATTGCTGTTCGTCACCAAAGGAGGTCAGGACAGGAACTCACACAGGGCAGGAACTTCGGAGGCAGGAGCTGATGCGGAGGCCATGGAGGGATGCTGCTTATTGGAGTGTGTCTCCTGGCTTGCTCAGCTTGCTTTCTTATAGAACCCAGGACTACCAGCCCAGGGATGGCACCACCCACAATGGGCCCTCCCACCCTTGATCACTAATCGAGAAAATGCCCCACAGCTGAATCTCATGGGGGCCTTTCCTCAAGGGAGTTTCCTTTCTCTGTGACAACTCCAGCTTGTGTCAAGTTGACCCACAAAACCAGTCAGTACGCACTGGTTGGCAGCATTCTGTGTCCACACCAACAATGGAGGAGAGAGCTGGCGTCCCACCTCTGTGCTGTTGACAGAGGCATCTGGAATGGAGACTGGTATGGACAGTGTATGGAGATCAGTAGGTTGACAGTCTGCAGTTGGGGACAACAGAGGGTTCCACGATGTGAGCATGTGTTTGAACCCTTCCTGAGAAATGCACATGAGCATCCGGAGTTGCAGACCTCCAGGGACGTTGGAGAAGCACCAGGAGTTATTGAACTTCTCCCTGATTCAGCTCACAGAGGAGGTGGGTGCGGAGACTCTGAGATTTGCTGATAGTTGCTGTTTGAAGAGAGTTGCAATTGATAGCACCCTCAAAGATTCCAGGGGGACCGGGTGTCATTTGCCTGCAGCTGTGAGGCAATATGAGGATACTGTGGGGACAGGTGCTAAGGCTGTTTCATGATCTTTCTAGACAATGGTCACCTATGTGAGGGGCTCCTGACCATCCTCTGCAAGCTGTTAAATGACTGAGCATCGTAGCCAAAGAACATCCTCTGCTCTGTGGTGTTATCTTGGGAAGAGGGAACTCGGGGGTAAGACATGTTGAAAAGGGTCAAATGAAATGGCTCAGTGGGTAAGGGCCCTTGTTGCCAAGACTGGTGCTTCTGGAGTTGGACTCTTGTGGCCCACAGGGTGGGAAGAGTGATCTGACTTCTGTAGTTGTCCTATGATTTCCACATGACCACTGTGGTATGTATGTGCATGCACACACACACACACACACACACACACACGCGCTCGCGCGTGTGCACACACACAAGTAAATATTTTAAAATGTAATTTAAGTAAAATGATAAATATTGTGTGTGTGGGTGAATACATGTGTGTGTCTCTCTCTGTGTGTATGTATGTGTGTGCCCATGCGCACATGAATTTGAAGACCATAGGAGAACTTCAGGTATTTCTCCGAGGTGCCGTCCAAAAAAGAACGTTTTGTTTCTTTTGAGACCAGGTCTCTCATTGTCTTGGATTCGTCAGCTAGATGAGGTCGGCTACCTAGGAATGCTACGTATCCACCAGTGTCCACTTGCTCGGCACAATCCTGCATCAGCACACCTGGGGTTTTTATGTGCACGGTGGGGATTGAACTTGAATTCTCATGCTATCAAGCAGCACTTCACCAACCGAGATACCTTTCCAGCCCCGAGTGGATGTTTTCTTTTAATGTACAAAGGAATCACTGTGAAGGTCCACTCCTTTCTTTGGAAAGTGATGCTGCTTTGTTTTTCTAGGTACCTCAGTTTTGATTGGGAGGAGAAAGTTTATAGCCCTAAGAAGAGCTTCAGAAAGGAAGTAGAGCACTCCGGCACCCAAGGGCATCATGGGAGACTTCTCTAATGGTGGCTCAACCCAGCAACTGACTCTCAGAACCCCTGGCTTAGAATTCCCACTGCTGCGTGAAGAGACACCGTGGCCATAGCAACTCTAAGAAAGGCTAACATTTAACTGGGGCTGGCTTACAGTTTTAGAGGTTTAGTCCATTGTCATCACAGCCGGAAGCATGGCAACACAAAGGCAGACAGGGTGCTGAAAGAGCTGAGAGATCTACACCTTGATCTGAAGGCAGCCAGGAGGAGACTGGACTTGTTTTACACTGGGCATTGCATGAGCATTTAAGACCTTGAGGCACCCCGCCTCCACAGTTGCACACTTCTTCCAACAAGGCCACACCTCCTCCAACAAGGCCACACCTCCTCCAACAAGGCCACACCTCCTTCAACAAGACCACACCTCCTCCAACAAGGCCACACCTCCTAATAGTGCCACTCCCTGAGCCAAGCATCCAAACACATGAATCTATGGGGACCATACCCATTCAAACCACCATAACCCTGTTCGTAGAGGTGGGGAGAGCCTTCCTCTTGCATTTGTGCACTGTACAGGAACATGACAGTGGTCCTGCCTTCTCAGCTGACACTTATGAGAACAGCCACAATCAATACTTCGGCTCCCACGTAGAAGAGTACTGTGGGATCATAGCTTTGCATTTAGAAAAACAATGGAAAGTATCATCCCTGTGCATTGCTGTTGAGTTTGGTCCTTTACACAGGCGGTGGGAAGACTTTGAAAAGCACTTTATGTTGCCATGAAACAGCATCTGTCCCGTGCCCTGCATTAGCTGTTGATCTTAACAGTTCATGGTTTGTTGGTTTGGGATGTTCCTGCCAATGGCAAGCGATAATATAACGGGTGTTTATTACCATCCTGCCCTGCAGGTTATTAGAAAGACTGGGACCAAACTGTGTTCCAGCCACCCATGAATCAGCCACAGGCAGGTGTTTAATAAAGCCAGCCACATGCTCACCCGCTGTCTTTGCTCTCTGGATAAAGATGCCGCAGCTTTAATTTAACGATGATTCATTTTATTTAGGCTATGGTTTCAATAAGCATTTCAACTTATTTATTATTTTTTTTTTACTCAGTATCTATTTATATTTTTGTTTTTGAGATGGGGTTTCACTATGTAGTCTTGGCTGGCCTGGAACTTCCTCTGTAGACCAGGTTGGCCTCCAACTCACAGTGATCCACCCGCCTGTGCCTCCAGAGTGCTAGGATTAAACGAGTGCACTATCATAGGTGATCACGTTTGTCAGTTTTTAAATGAAATGTATCTGTTGGGAATAACACACCCCTGTCTCCGATATGGAACTTAAGTGTTGTGGGGATGGGAAAGAAGGTGGGAGAGGTGACATTTTACTAGGACTGGAACATGTAAGAACTCGGGGTCATTGTCAATCTTGGAATATTATTGATATAGTTGGGAGTGTATATTTAAGAACATTAGGCTGTTAAATGATGGACTGCAAAACACTGCATTTTGTTAGCTTTCTAAAACTGAAATAAAGATGTATTTGTTTTCATTTTATGCATACGGGTGTTTTTTCTGCAGGTATATCTGTGTGCCAGGCATATGCAGTGTCCATGAAGGCTAGAAGAAGGCGGGGAATACCCTGGAACTGGAGTTACACACATCTGTGGGCTACCATATTGGGTCTGGGAATTGAACCTGAGTCCTCTGGAAGTACAGTCGCTGTTCTTAGCCACTGAGCCGTCTCTCCATCTTCCTTAGATTTTAATAGGTAAGGACACTTAATCTGGGAGTCTTCTGTTACAGTAACAAAATGCCAGAGAGAGTCGACTTCGCATAGGAAAGGTTTTTTTTATTGGCCTTAGTGTGCCAGAGGTTTCAGTGTGATTGCTTTCAGGTTTTTAGGCCCACCCTGGCTGGAGTCTATGGGGGAGGGGAAGTCTCACCTTAGGGTAGCGCGAAAGCAAAGAAAAGAGAAGAACCAACCCCTTAAAAAACATACCCATGGAGACTGATACCTTCCTCTAGGTTCTACCTCGTAAAATTCCCATAGCCTCCCATGGCGGCAAAGCCGAGGGCCACATTTCTTAACATCCACGCTTTTGAGGGACTACAGTATGAATTCCTTCCCTGGGGACACTTAAACAGTATCGTGCCTTCCTCATTAGTTTCCAATGACAAATGTACACATGACCCCAACAGAGTCTACCCTGGGGAACCAATTAGTTTATTGGACTTGTTTGCACAGTTTGGGTACTGGGTCCCTGCTGGGAGTATGGACGACCTCAATGCCTCCACACTAGGAGATTCGCACGCAGGGTGACAGCAAGACAGATGGAGCCCCTTCAACCATCTGTCCCCAGCCTCTATATGTGAATACTCCTGAGACCCCGAACTACTTGCAATCAGCGGGGGAGAACTGCACACAAACAGCTGGGACACAGCTGGAATCTTGGGTGGGAGGCCAATGGCTCTTCCCTTCTTAGGGGCGGGGGTGGTGGTGGGAGGGTGGGTGGTGGGTGGGCATCAACCATTCACAAGCCCAGACATAATGGTCACCTGCCAGCAGACACTACATACAACCTGACGCAGAGGACCATATTTATAACAGGGACATTACAAATCCAAAGTATATCAGACACATGGACATCATGGGCTGGGCCCTAGCCAGCCCTGGGTGCTGAGGCCCAGCTTTCTAGTGTGTTACCTCTTCCAGATTCTCACACCCTTTTCTCTCTCATTAAACCCAGGTGATTTTGTTCTTCCTAAAGCAGAGCTACCAAACTCGGAGGGATGGAATGGCTTCTCACGTAGGTCACAACCGTGTCCTATCCATCTTGGCTCTCGGGTTGCAAGTTGATTCTTGAGTTACCTTGCCTCGGAGTCTTTGTAATGTCCTTATTTCACCAAGGCCAACCCAGTCATCTTTAAAAGTGGATTTTTAAGATTAGAGCACAATTAAGTAGGGAATTTGGCCTGATATATCCCTGGAATCAATGAAAATATATTATGTGCCGGTAAGCCGATTTGAAATTCTCATTCACGGACAGCAGGCTACTTAGAAGTGAGGGGACTCGAGCAATACAGTTTCCAGTCTCTTATAAAGGTATCCGAGTTGCAAGATAGCTTGCGGTTGTACCCATACCTAAAGGATGCCTGAAGTTTGAATCCTCCCTATTACTGTAGACTAGCGGTTCTCAACCTGTGGCTCGCCACCACCTTGACAAACCTCTGTCTCCAAAAATAATCTACATTGTGATTAAAAAACAGTAGCAGGTTTACAGTTATGAATTAGCAATGAAAATGATGTTATGGTTAGGGGTCAGCACAACATGAGGTTGTAGAGTCAGGAGGGTTGAGAACCACTGTTCAACACAGAGCCAAGACCCTCATCCTCTGCCTCACACAGAAGCCTCCCTGCCTGCCCTCCCTGTGCAAGCCTTCCTCATCCTAGCTCCTTCAACTCAGTGCAAAGTCTCTGAGTTTTAATTTATTGTTTGTCTCTCCGTCTCTGTCTCTCTGTCTCTCTGTCTCTGTCTCTCTGTCTCTCTGTCTCTGTCTCTGTCTCTCTGTCTCTGTCTCTTTCTTTCTGTGTGTGTGTGTGTGTGTGTGTGTGTGTGCACATCTGTATGTGTTTGGCCAGAAGTTGATGCTGGATGTCTTCCTCAGCCACTGTTTATCTTTTTTTTTTTTTTTTTTTTTTAGGTCCTGGCTGATTCAGAGAGCCTGGTTGGCCAGTGAGCAGCAGGGATCCTTCTGTCTCAGCCCTGGTGCTATACAGTACACATCGCTGCAGTGCTGGGGTTATGGGGTGCACATCGCTGCAGTGCTGGAGTTATGGGGTGCACATTGTTGCAGCGCTGTGGTTATGGGGTACACACTGCTGCAGCTCTCGGGTTATAGGGTACACACTGCTGCAGCACTGGGGTTAATGGGGTGCACATTGCTGCAGTGTTGGAGTTTTGAGGTGCACACCACTGCAGCGCTGAGATCATAGGGTGCACACTGCTGTGCTTTGCTTTAAATTTGGGTTCTGGAACCCCAAACCCAGGTCCTCATGCCTGTGTGGCAATCTTACCAACTGAGCCATCTCCCCAGCTCTGAAATGTGCATGCTTTTCTGCAAGCTGTCTCAGTTTAAAAAAAAATCATGACCATATATATATTTTTTTGTACAGAGAAGGATTACCCCAGCATGTCTGAGCTGTCCAAACACCGCGTATTTCAGAGTGAGACTCGGTCTTCAACCATCCTTGAGCCTCAGTGATGATCAGTATCTTGGGCCATCAATTGGGCATTCAGAAGAGCTGGAGAGACTCACTGGCACAGACACTGACGTGGCTGGTCCCAGCTGAGAGCGCCCATCGCCACAGCCCGGCCTGCTGAGCTGCTTTGCAGGAGCATCCTCCCCATGTGTAGTCCTTCACGACACTGGGAGGACCAGGCCCCATCTGTGGCTTTGTAAGGAGATGTGAGCCTGACTGCGAAGAACTCTGCTTTGTCCTAGAAGCTACTTTAGACAAATGTCAGTGCTTGAAGGTGCCCCTAATGAAGTCTAGTGCCAATTAAAATTATTGTCAGAGGGCTCAGTCAATGTAAGGCTTATTTTCCAAGTGCAAGGACCACATTTTGATTCCTCCAGAGCTATGAAAAAAATACTGGGTGGGAGAGAGGGGGAGTGTGGGGTTTTTTTTTTTGTTTATTTGTTTGTTTGGTTGTGTTGTTGTTGTGAGAAAGGGTTTCTCTGTATAGCCCTGGCTGTCCTGGAACTCTGTCTGTAGACCAGGTTGTCCTCGAACTCAGATCTACCTGCCTCTGCTTCCAAGTGCTGGGATTAAAGGTGTGCGTCACCACAGCCTGGATCTTTTAGCCCCAGTGGTAAGGAGGAGGAGACGTGAGGATCCCTGTGGCTCACTGACGAGTCAGCCTGGTCTAGCAGGCAGGTTCTAGGGCCAATGAAAAGACCTTGCCTCAGAAAAACAAGGAATGGCACCCGAGGATGTCTGCTGGCCTCCTATGTGTATGCACACCTGCACACATGGATTCTACGTGAGAGGCCAATAGAATGTCCTTGCCTACAGCCACTTCTTGGTTACTGTCTTAATTTGCTCTCTTTGCTCATGGCCTGTGTGAACAGGATGAGCTCTTCAGAGACTGACCTTGGCTTCCATCGGCTTTGTGCATTTTTTTGTTCTTGTCCTCTTCTTCCACACAAGTGTCGCTCAGCCAGGGCTGGGCACAGGGGTTAATGGGAACTGATTAATTAATTAATTATCTCATTAAACAGATAATGTAACTATTACAAAGTGGCTGCCCCTATTTGAGCTGCGCATGCGCCCTGGGGACGCTGTGACGCACTTAGACCTTTCCTCGTTCTCCGCGCTGCATCTCTCTGCTCATTCAATTCAAACTGTCCCACAACAGTCAGCAGATCTTTCCCAAGTGACGGAAACTGGACCAGTTCCTAGAGAACATCAGACGTCCTTGTCCCCAGAAAGATTCCGTTCTTGAGGGGACAGGAAATAGATACAGGGATTAAGTATGACTCAGTCACTGGTAATTTATAAAATGGAGAAGAGCGGTTTGTGGGGGAGAGAAAAACCCAGGTGCTCCTGACATCGCGTGCAAAGACCGGAAGTTATTAAGAGATGGAGCCCATCTGTGGCCCTCATCGGAGATACCAAGAGCTGTACACTCCGGTTGGAAACACCCCCTCCAGGAACAAGGTGGGGGAGCACTTTATCGATGAGAACCAGTGGGGGGGGGCGAGGTAAACAAACCTTACATGTCTGGGAAAGCCAAAATTTGCCTGCTTCACCAGGGTTCCTATCCAAGGTTATAGAAGCAACCAGCACCTGCTGAGGAAGAGACTCTGATCAGCTGAGTTGCTGGGGGCGGGGGAGGGAGAACTCTCTAAGCTGTCCAGCTGCAGCTGCCTGCGACTACAGCAGAGAGCCCAGGGGGGTGACACTTTTGTGAGCCATCATTTATGTTGATATATCTATCTTTGAGTCATCTCTGCTCCTACAAGGAATGTCTCACCCATGATGCCATAGGTAACCCCAATAAAACTCATTTAGGGGCTGGAGAGGTGGCTCAATAGTTTAAGAGAACTTAGTGCTCATACAGAGGATCTGGGATTGGTTCCTAGCCTCCCTATGACAGCTCCTAACTGCCTGTAACTCCAGTTCCAGGGGTCTGACTCCCACTGCAGGTACTACACACACACACACACACACACACACACACACTCAGATTTGCAGGATCACCCAAGTGGACTTTGGTAGAGTCAAAGCTTTGGTCTGTCCTGGGTGGCTTTTTTGTGTGACGTGTGTAGAAGCTGTGTGCCTTGGCTTACCAGAAAGCGTCTCACACACATCTAGACCAAATGTGACAGTTGGTTCTCACTGGAGATGTCTCAGGTTCACCCCAGGCCTGGAGGAGGAGAGACAGGGAAGTCAGGCGGCAAGGGGGGGGGGGAGAACCTTTGGAAGGAGTGTGGCTGCCTTTGCTCTGAGGAGGATGAGAGACCCCGGCACGCTCTGAGTAGAGCATCCCATGTCTGACTTTCATGGGGATTCTCTCTCTGATACAGGCGTCACGTGTGGAGCTGGTCCCTCCCCATCATTGCCTGTGCTGTTGGGGAGTTCCCATGGAAACCATCTCAGTTTGGATCCCCAGGAGGGATAGGAAGAGCTCAGGACCCAGAGAGGCAAAGGCATTTGTAGATGAAAATTGAAGACCATCTCCTTCGGGTTCCCACATTTCCTCCTGTCTCTCCTCAAATTGGGGAGAAGGGGGGAGAAGTCGGCTCTCGGCTAGGGCTGTAACGGTCTCAGAAGGAGAGAAAGTACAACACAACATAAGCTAAAGGTCACGCATAAACCATCATTATTATGTTTTCCTTGGGCCCCAAGGACTTTAACTGAAAGGCCAATCAACAAATCAGGGAGGGTCTGTCCAGGTATAGGAGGCTTCTAGGGACACTTGGTGACATTTAGAAAAAAATCACATCCCAGTGACATGGTAAAGGTCAGAAAAGGCTAAAGGGTCAGACACCCTCTTTTTTTGCCCCCCCCTCCCAGCACCACTAACTAAGCAGGTCAGCCATCTTCCCCTCTGTGTTTATCACAGGATAATAATCTCACAGCCAGTTATCGGATACTGAGATGGCTCTACGCATGGGCTTCTGGGTTCTTATGGATGGTGCTCTGGTCTCTTCTAGCACCAAGACAGATTTTCCCATCCAATACCACCATGCCTGTGGTGTTTCCACAGCCTCTGAAGAAATGCTGTTTCAACGTTGACACTGGCTGTACCTTCTCTAACTGATTCACTCCTCCCTGGAACAGACCCTCCAAGGGCTCAGTCACTGAGCGCTCCTGGGTGCCCGGCCACTCTGGTGCCTTCCCGTCTCTCCTGCCTCAGGAGCTGAGGCAGCTTTTCTCATTGTCTGGATCTGGGCCTCTTCTCTCTTTAGATATTTGCACGGTGGCTTTGTATCAGCACCAAACTGACATGCTCTACAAAGCCTTCTGTTCTAGAGTGGACACACGGTTGTTTCCTACCGCATTCTTGTGGGAGTTGATTGAATCTAAGCCTTATAGATGCTAGGTAAGCACTCTACCACTGTGATATCCCCAGCCTTTTGCTTGTATTATTAATTAATTAATTAATTAATTAATTTTAATTTGAGGCAAGGTCTTACTGAGTTGCCCCAGCTAGCTTTGTAGCCCACTCAGGCCTAAAACTTGCAATCCTCCTGCCCCAGCTTCCCAAGTTGGCATACCAAGTAGATCTACAGGAAGTCTGGGCTTCCTGCTACTCTTTAACTCCTGAAGACCTTCCAGGTGCTTCTTTGATGCTCAGGTATTCCCTCTCCCTCCCAGCATGAGGTCAACTGCAAGAGAGAAGGAAGCACGTGGGTGGGTCTTGTGCAATGACGTCATTCAGGCGATGGGAGTTCTCTTGCGTGCTCAGATGCAATTAGTGATGGGTGACCTGGGGCTACAGGGACGACGTCTGTAGACACCTACCCACCCTCGCCGCTGAATGGCTAATGCTGCTGTACATGGGTAGGGGCTTCCAGTGTGTTTCCTTCAAATAACTCAGCACCACGTCCTCTTGTGTGAAGAGCTTTGGTTGCTTGTTGGAGGAGAGTGGGTCCACATGCACTTTTAGGCTCTCTGTAGTTATTTTCAAAAGTGTCAAAAATCTCTCGCCCATTTGCAGCATCAGAAGGAGGTGAGGCCTCCACGCTCAGACCCCAGGGAGACTGAATGGTCCAGTGCTTTGACCTTCCAGATGGAGGCTGAAATAGGCCATTCACACCACACTCCCAAGGCTCAGGAACCATCTTGGAAGACAGGGTGGAAAGAGTGTACGGAGTCAGAGTTCTGGGAGGACCAGAGGAAAACCGTATCTTCTAACCATGACAGATAACTGCATTAATGAAATCACTGCTCAGTCAACAGCCCAGCATGGAGTGGGACAGGATTCATGCATCTCCATCCCTACCTGGGACAGTTGATAGCTATTGGTGGAGGGAGTTTTTTTTTTTTAGGGGTGTGGCCTTGGTACAGAGGATGACTGCACCCAGGCACATACAGGTATCACTTGTAACAACAAAAAGTGAGGACTTTGGTGCATGTTGTCAGGGAGGAAGGTGCAGTTGGACCTGTGAGAAGCTGGGTGTGTGTGTGTGGGGGGAGGGTGGGCAGGAAGCATTGGAGAACAATTATGATAAGAAAAGGATCTTAAAAGAAGCAGTAAGACTTTTTTTAATGAAAAAGGTATTTGACTAGATTCTTCACCAAAACAACAGCAACTAAACCCTCAAAACAAAACAAAACACCAACATTATCATCATCATTAACAACAACAACACACTGGCTGCCGTCAGGAAGCAGGGCGAGAGGAGCGTTGGTGCTCAGCTAATGTCTCCTCTTTATTCAGTCCAGGCCACAGCCCACAGGAATGGTGTTGACCACATTTATAGTGGTTCTTTCCAGCCCTTAAGAGGCAGAGACAGGGAATCTACATAGGAAACGGGCTGACTAGTCTTGTTGGATCAGTGAGCTCTGGGTTCGACTGAGAAACCTTGCTTTGGTGGATAAGGTGGAAAGTTGGTAGGAGAGACACAGAGGTGTTGGACTCCATTTAGCCCAGATGTGTGCAAAACCACTTCCCCTTTGTATACCCACATATATGCAAACAGGCACACACATAAGCATATATTCTACACAAAAAACACATGCAACAACAATATCAAAAACACCCCAAAGAACTGACGGTCAGTCATGGAGGTTGACTCACCCCAGCACTCAAGATGCCTAGGCAGAAGAAATCAACTTAGGCTGCCAGGGAGACCCTGCTTCAAGTAGGAAATCTGGCACCTTGGAGGGCTACCAAAAAGATCCTGGCACATGGGCAGTGGAGTGTGGATTAGGATTATGGAACAGCCACTGAGCGAAAAGGCTTAGCCAGTTCGGATCACATTAAGCATGCACTCCATGTGTGACCTCCTGCCTCCTGTCACCTCCAGTCCCCAAAGAAAGAGAAAGTCATGTGAGCCTTAAAACCCACCTTTATCAATGTCCCAAGTATACAGTATGTGTGTATACGTACATATACGTCCCATGTGCTTGTGCAGGTGCTGTCCCTCACTCCCCTGTAGAAGCCATTTGGCTTTCATTGGAGGAATGACCTCTGATCTCTCCCACGGAGAAGGACTTTCCTTGCAAAAATCCCCAGTCTGGAGCTTCCTGCAATGCAGCTGCTGATCATGTGACATCATCCCCTGAGATTTAAGTGATTTCAAAACATTATAATTATTCCGAAATCCGCTTGGTCTCAGTTTTGCTTACAAATAAGAACTTCTGGGCCTAGGGCTACGTTCTGAGCTGAAATTGATACCCAGAGACTGGATTCGGGGAATCAGAATTCTTCATTTTTCATAGAAATGAGCTATATAATCCACTCCTTCGCTCTAATAAGACCTGGTACCTCAAACCTTGAGGCTGTGGCACCAGAATGGAATTGCTCAGTCGGGGACTGGGAGTGAACTGAGACCGGATGTGGGATTTCTCAGTGCTGTCTCGGTGGGTCCTAAAAATTCCAATTCGGGGTCTATTTTCATCTCCTCCTTTGTGTGATAGACTTCCATCTCAGTTAAGAGAAATAATGTGGCTGTCAGGCCACCTGGAAAGTTCCCTGCGGGAAGACTCTGGAGGACCAGCTATGCTGTGGTGTCTGTACTTGTTGATGGAGACTTTGGGGGGCTTTTCCTCATTCTGATATTTATTTTCAGAGGAACCTATTTCCTTAACAAGTCTGGACATGGTGGTCCTTTGTGGGTGACTATAGGACAGTGTGGCTCAATGATTCCTATTATTTGATCACCGATAAGAAATTGGGGCAAGTTCCCACTCTTTATGGGAATGAGAGCGTGGGTGCCTGCAGCAAACAGAAGGGTGACAGATACGCTGAAGCTGGAGTTCCAGGTGATTCCTCCCACCCGACATAGGTGCTGAGAACTCTTGTCCTCCACAAGAGCAGCCAACACTCTTTATCACTGAGACATCTTTTCAGCCCCCATCACTAACTCTTCATACATCCTGTATTTCTTGGTATTGAAAAGCCCCAGACACCAGTGTCTGGATCTCCTCTCTGTATTTATTCTGTGGTGGGATGTAGGTGAGTCCTTGGTTGTGCTGAGTACTTAGATTTTTTTTCTCTGTGAATGGTTGTTATGTTGATGAGGAATCATGAGCCACTCTAAGGTCTTTCTCCAGCATTCCTTGGAGTCCAGTTAAATAGTGAAAACATGTGAACAACTTAATGCTTGCACAGTAGTCAACTAAACAAAAGACCAGCAACGAGCTTCTGACTTATTTAAACACCAGGAACAAAGCCTGAAGATCAGGAGAGTGCAGCCAGTCTTTGATCTTTGTTATTGAACCGATTGGTGTTTATCGACTTGTAGCAACTGGAGAGAACACAGGCCACAGGCTTCTGTGAGTTTTTCCCCAACATGAAAGTGTTAGCAAAGGCAATTGACAGGAATTGGGGGTTTTGTTTAGTGTTGGGGGTAGTGCTAAAATCATTAAGGCTTTGGGCTGGATTAAGTGCTCTCTGAGAGAGTGGAGATAATTCTACAGAATGGTCTCCAAAGGGATTGCCTGTCTGAACGCAGTAGGAAGCTGGGCCAGTAGGAAGACAGACATTTCATGCACCTGCTGAACACCTCAGTAAAATCTAGCAGCCTTCTGTGTTCAGGACAGAATGGAAACAGGATGCAAAATGTTTCTGACGAGACACACATTTCTCACGAGGCACACGTACCTTCCTTCCACTTCTGTCACAAGGAAGTTGATGGCTTTGGTGACGTCACTTCACAACTGACTCTCAGGTGGCACTTTCTGTTACAGAAATTCCTCAAAGTATTCTGCCTGACATTTTCCAGAATGGTGGCAGGTTTGAGATGTCCTGTCGGTTCAGTGTCTGACAGGAAAGCTGGGCTTGGCAGCTCAAGGATGCTTCACCATGTTATCTGTCTTGAGCCAGGAGAAGGGAGTTGTTATGTAAGATCAAGTTGCCTTGATCTGGTAAGGAAGCAGCCATGGGATCACAGTAAATCAGAGCATCTGCGGTGACCTGCTGTATCACCTATCATACATTTCTATTTCATCACACAAAACCATCAGATCTGTTACGACCTACTATATTATGGGAAGTTTACTGTTGTGTTATAGAATTGCACCATATTATCTATTGTGCATGCCAATGTTTCTAGTATAAGTCATGATTGAGACGTAATACATTTCTCCTGTGTCACGATGAATCAATCACATTACATCATAATACATTTTGATTTCACCATGTTAAATTATAACTGCATTACAATAAATTTCTACTGCATCATGGCAAACCATAAGATCTATTGTGAGGATCTATTTTATTGCAATATTTTTTTCAGAACTTTTCAGAAATTACTTTCTTTTGTTCATGATAAAGGCTGTCAGCTACCTTGGGTACCCAGTCCTTACCATGTCCCACTTACTTACTGAACAGTAACAGTAAGGCTTAGAGGGCTATCTTGTCTTACTCTCCTGTTGTGATAAAACATCATGACAAAAACAACTTAAAAGAGAGATTGTTGGTTTTGGCTCCCAGTTAGAGGGTACAGCCCATTATGGTGTGGACACCCTAGCAGTAGGGGTTTTAGGCAGCAGGGGCTCAGCCCAATTTCCCCCTTACACAAAACCCAGGACTCCAGCCCATGCAATGGAGTCTCCAGCAGTTAAAGAGGACTGGCTACTTTTCTCAAGGATCCCAGTTTTATTCTTAGCATCCACATGGTAGTTCACAACCATTGTTAACTCCATTTTCAGGGGATCTGATGCCCTCTTCTGGCCTCCACGGGCACTGCAGGCATATGGTACACATACATACATGCAAATGCTCTCACACACCAAGTACAGATTTAGAAAACCCTTATTGAAAAGAGATCTAAACTGTAGAGATTATTAGATGCAATAGAGGTTAAGATATTAGATTTTCAAAACCTAAATTAAACACAAAATTATTTAAAAAAAAAAAAAAAGAGGCCAAACATGGGAAGGGAACTAAAAGTGCCTGACGGAAACAATGTAAAAATAAAAAGTAATAGGTTAGGAAGTGCAGTGGATACAGTTACCTACAGATGTTCAGATCATAACGCCTGTGAAAATTCCAATTTACATTCAAAGTCAGTGACACATACTACAGGTTTTTGTCCCCCTTGAGGACTTGTGCAATGGATTCTAGAATAGAGTTCCTTTTAAGTTTTCAGAACTGACTGCTTTTTGCCTTGAGTAACGGAGGGAGGACATGTGAAAAGACAGAATTCTATTTTTAGGGTGCTCAGCATCCCGACTCTATTTTCATTTCACCCACAAGAAAAATCTCCTCAGCTAACCGTCAGCTACTTTTATTATACCACACCTAAGAAAAAAATCCTCTTGAGCCCTCTCTAATGGGCATGTGATTCCCAACTATGAATGCACACACATTAGATTTCTTTTGGAGAATTTTAGAAAGTGTATGCTCAGGATACTCTCCTGAGAGATTGCATCAGGTTTAGAGATACTATTGGCAGCATTAAAAGATACGTTTGTTTTGATTTTATGTGTGTGGGTGTTTTGCTTGCATTTATGTCTATGCTTGTATGTGTGCAGTGCCCATAAGTAGGCCAGAAGAGGGCGCAAGATTTGGATGCAGGGAACTGAACTCAGGTTCTTTCTACAAGAGCTGTCAGTGCTCTTAACCATTGAGCTCTCTCCAGCTCCCCAATCACACGTTTTTAAAAGCTGGTACTGACATCCAAGTTGTCTGGGGTAGAGGATCAGAAAATTATAATCTGCAGACCAAATATGGATCGCCCGTTACTTTTGTAAATACAATCCAAGTTGGACACAGCCACACATCCTTAATGGCTGCTTCCACAGTACAAGGGCAGAGAGGTTGGGCACTGATGACAGACAAATTGCTCTTAAAAATGGAAATACTTGCTATATGGTTGTGATGGGTGATCTTCCGTTGTGGATTTCATAGGAAGTATGAGTCATCCAGGATTCACATCTCTAGGTGTGTCTGAGAGGGGGTTTTCTAGATTAGGTTCATTGAGAACGGAGGTCCCACTCTGAACATGAGCAGTATCATCCCATGGACTCTGGACTCTGGAATGAAATGGAGACAGTGGACTGAGCACCAGTATCCATATCTCTCAGCTTCCTATGAATACAGTGTGACCAGCTGCCTCACTCTGCTTCCTGACTGTGGATACAATGTGACCAACTGCCTCACTCTGCTTCCTGACTGTGGATACAATGTGACCAGTCCCCTTAAGCTGGTGCACCATGTCTTCTCTCCATGATGGACTGTGCCCTTAAATTATAGAACAACACAGATACTTTCTTCCTTTATTTGATTCTTGTCAGATATTTTGGCACAGGCACCAAGAAAAAAAACCAACACCCTAATATAATGGTCATTTTCAGAAAGAAAAGTTTGCAAACTTTTCTCTGGGCCTGGGGAAAAATAGTTCAGCAGAAATCATGCAAGAACACCTTGATATATGTCACATTACCCTAAAGGAGTGTTCCTCAAGCTATCAGTTGTGACCCCGTTGGGGGGGGTCAAATGACCCTCTTTCACAGAAGTCATCTAGGACCATCAGAACACACAGATATTTACATTATCATCTATAACTGTAGCAAAATTACAGTTATGAAGGAGCAATGAAAATGATTCTATGGTTGGGGGGTCACCACAACATGAGGAACTGTATTAAAGGGTTGTAGCATTAGAAGGTTAAGACTCACTGCCCTAAGGTGATCAAAGATGATCCACTCAGATTCAGGGGTGGAGAGAAGTTTGAACTTATCCAAGATTGCTTGGGAAGCTTAACACCTGGGACAAGTGTCTTTTAACTCTACACCATACAGCAAGGTCATGTTTAATACAATCCATTGATTTTCTGTCTTATAGCAGTTAACCCTTCTCTTTAGTTTTGCTTATACTTATTCAGAGTCCAAAATTATTAAATAGAAAATTCCAGAAAAATGCTTCATAAATTTTTATTGGATATTTTTTAAATTTACATTTCAGATCTTATCATCTTTCCCAGTGTTCCCCCGGAAACCCTCTATCCCATTCCCCTTCTCCCTGCTTCTATGAGGGTGCTCCCTACCTACTCACCCACTCCCGCCTCACTGCCTTAGCATTCCCCTACACTGGGCTATCAAACAATTCTAGGACCAAGGGTCTCTCCCTCCATTGATGCCTGACAAGGCTGTCCTCTGCTACAAATGTGGCTGGAGCCATGGGTCACTCCATGTACTCTTTGGTTGGTGGTTTAGTCCCTGGGAGCTCTAGGGGGTCTGGTTGGTTGATATTGTTGTTCTTCCTATGGGGTTGTAAACCTCTTCAGCTCCTTCAGTCCTTCCTTTAACTCCTTCATTGGGGACCCTGTGTTCAGTCCAATGGTTGGCTTCAAGCATCTGCCTCTGTACTTGTCAGGCTCTAGCAGAGCCTCTAAGGAGACAGCTATATCAGGCTCCTGTCAACAAGCACTTCTTGGCATCTGCAATAGTGTCTGGGTTTGGTGTTTGTATATGGGATGAATCCCCAGGTGGGATAGTCTCCTTCAGTCTCTGCTCCACACTTTGTCTCTGTATTTCCTCGTGTGGGTATTTTGTTCCCCCTTCTAAGAAGGACTGAAGCATCTCCACACTTTTGTCTTCCTTTTTCTTGAGCTTCATGTGGTCTGTGAATTGTATCTTGGGTATTCTGAGCTTTTGGGCTAATATCCACTTATCAGTGATTGTATACCATGTGTGTTCTTTTGTGACTGGTTACCTGTCTTAGTTAGGGATTCACTGCTGTGAACAGACACCATGACCAATGCAAGTTTTATAAAAGACAACTTTTAATTGGGGCTGGCTTACAGGCTCAGAGGTTCAGTCCATTGTCATCAAGGCAGAAACATGGCAGCATCCAGGCAGGCATGGTGCAGGAGGAGCTGAGAGTTCTACATCTTCATCTGAAGGCTGCTAGTAGAAGACTGACTTCCAGGCAATTAGGGTGAAGATCTTAAGCCCACACCCACAGTGACACATCTACTCCAACAAGGCCACACCTCCTAATAGTGCCACTCCCTGGGAAAAGCATATACAAACCATAACATTACCTCACTCAGGATAATATTTTCTAACTATGTCTAAGAATTTCATGAAGTCATTTTTTTAATAGCTGAACAGTACTCCATTGTATAAATGTACCACATTTTCTGTGTCCATTCCTCTGTTGAAGGACATCTGAATTCTTTCCAGCTTCTGGCTATTATAAATAAGGCTGCTGTGAGCGGAGTGGAGCATGTAGGGATGGTTCAATATGTGGAAATACATCATCATAATTTACTATATAAACAAACTCAAAGAAAAAATCACATGATCATCTCATTAGGTGCTGAGAAAGCATTTGACAAAATTCAATGCCCCTTCATGATAAAAGTCTTGGAAAGATCAGGAATTTAAGGCCAATACCTAAACATAGTAAAAGCAATATACAGAAAACCAGTAGCCAACATCAAACTAAATGGAGAGAAACTTGAAGCAATCCCACTAAAATCAGGGATTAGACAAGGCTGTCCACTCTCTCCCTATCTATTCAACATAGTATTCAAAGTCCTAGCCAGAGTAATTAGACAACAAAAGGAGGTCAAAGGGATACAAATTGGAAAAGAAGTCAAAAATATCACTACTTGCAGATTATATGGTAGTATACTTAAGTGAACCCAAAAATCCCACCAGAGAACTCCTAAAGCTAATAAACAACTTCAGCAAAGCGGCTGGATATAAAAGTAACTCAAGCAAATCAGTAGCCTTCCTCTACTCAAAGGATAAACAGGCTAAGAATGAAATTACAGTAATGACACCCTTCACAATAGTCACAAATAATATAAAATACCTTGGTGTGACTCTAACTAAGCAAGTAAAAGATCTGAATGATAAGAACTTCAAGTCTCTGAAGGAAGAAATCGAAGAAGATCTCAGGAGAGATGGAGAAATCTCCCATGCTCCATAAGTTTTAACGGAGCATCCTTCTTGGTTGTCTGATAGAATTCCACCCTATCTTCCTTCATCCCAATTTGTGTTTGTTTGTATATGCTTGGCCCAGGGAGTGGCACTATTAGGAGGTGTGGCCTTGTTGGAGTAGGTGTGTCCCTTTGGGCATGGACTTCAATACCTGAAAAGTCAGTCTCCTCCAAGCTGCCTTTAGAACGAGAGGTAGACCCCTCAGATCCTCCAGCACCATGCTTTCTTGGACACTGTCATGCTTCTATCTTGATGATACTGGACTGAACCTCTGAACCTGTAAGCCAGCCCCAATTAAATATTGTCCTTTATAAGATTTGCCTTAGCCATGGTGTCTTTTCACAGCAGTAAAACACTAACTATGACACAATAATAGCCTGGGTTCAGTGTGACCACACTGTATATGTTATCCTCCCATTATCAGCTAGCAACCTTCTAAGGGATTGGATTAATGTGGATTAATTGGATCATGTTGCTGGGCTAAAGTAACTCATATTACTTAATAGGAATCCCCAAAAGTCCAAAAGTGACTGCTAATGCGATCTATATGGTGCTTCCTTTAAGTGAACACATAAAACTAAAATGTGTACCAACTCAGTAAAGAGACAAATGAGTTTAGTATTGCAAGCGCTGGCTACTATTCTTAACCGTATGATGTGGGTATTTATGAGATAAACCTGATTAGAGGTGTATGTTCTCAGGAAACACAGTGCATGTGTGTTCAACACACTCTGTGGTTCTAGGTACACACTGTGTTGGAGAGTATCCTTCACTGAGACAGGGGACAACTGGATTGCCACTGTATGTCAGTATAAACTAGTATCGATACACTGCTGTGGCCACTCTGGTTTTTATTCATGGTTTGTGTTTTACACACACACACACACACACACACACACACACACACACACGGGGTCAGGGAGAGGGAGAGGTAGATATGAAAGGAGAGGGAGACACACACACACACACACACACACAGAGAGAGAGAGAGAGAGAGAGAGAGAGAGAGAGAGAGAGAGAGAGAGAGAATTTATTTAGAATTGCTTGCCTGCAAGTATACGCACTGTGAGCATGCTTGGTGCCCACGGAGGTCATTGGATTTTCTGGAATTGGAATTATAAATGGTTGTGGGGTGCCATGTGGGTCCTGGGAATTGATCCCAGGTCTTTTGCAAGAGAAGCTGGTGTTCTTAACCTTTGAGCCATCTCTCCAGCCTCTGTTCCTTTTGTTTTTTTGTCTATTTTCCTCTTTCTGTTCCAGGCTCTTTCCTAGGATATTTAACTAAGAGGCTTCTTTATTCCCACCGCCCCCCCAACAGACAATTTAGCACTAACATCAAATGGTTCTCTGACAGAAACATTTAGATCCTTCCTTCCTGAGATTCTGACCCTTGTGACTTCACTGGGGACCATGTCAGCTGTTTTCTGTGAGTGACAAGAAAGGCTGTCTCCAGACCTCCTTTTTTCCTCTGTCTAGTGGCTTGCTTGGATATTGGTGATCATGCAAAGATGCAGCCCATGAGTACCCCCTAGTTTCCCCTTAGCTATGGCTGCCCTCAGATATTCTGGAAGGTCGTGTCAAGGTCTTAAAATGGCAGTGTGGTGAAGTTAAAGCACACAGAGCCTTGGCTCCTCTCTTCTCCTATTGGCAAGACACTGAGCGTTCTGCTGCTCATCTTCCCACAGGTCTGGCAACAGAGAGGGGGACTCTGACCACCCCTTGATAAATTCAAAGCTCAGAGTTACAAAGGAAGAAGTAAGGAGCAGAGGTGGGGTGAGATGCCAAGCTTGGACAGAAGCAAAGTCCCCCAAAATATTACATGGCAGTCACACGATTTAGCAAATCTGTGTTGAGTCAGGAGGTTGTGGGGGCTGCAGTCATGTGACTGTGAAAACTCCCACTCCTTAAATGGTCCATTGGTGTCTGCTGAGGACTTGGGGTCCCAGGATTGACCCACTGGCCTCTCCAAGGGGACTTGTGACAAAGCAAACATTTGACCCGAAGGGTGGATGAAAATTCACCTTTCTTTGACAGGCATGGTGCAATAAAAAAAAAAATGCAGATATAGGAGAAAATGTGAACAGGAAGCAAATGTGATATTGGTGGAGACTGAGGCAGCATGGGAGAAGATGATACCCCCTCAGTACTCCTCTGGTTGCAGGTGACTAAGTCCCAAGTCCTCTCTCTACATATGAAAAGGAAGATGTTCAGCATTTGCCTCACTGTCTCCTTTAGACAGGTGAGGGAGCCCCACCTCTCATGGGGAATGAAGCAAGTGTCAGGGATTGTAAATGCATTGTCAAAATCTGTGGCATTATTAGCATTAACTACAATGCTTTAAGAACATCCATTTGCAAGAACACCAGTTGCAAGCATTTCTTCTGATGTTCGTTTTCCTGTAAATAAACAAAGATATAGGGGCTGGGGGCAACTTAACAATTTAATGGCTGCTCTCTGGGTTGTCTTAGAGAAAAAAGGATTATCAGTCTACTAGCCAGAGGAACTACCAGCACTAAAACACACCACGGATGCCTCCAACAACTGTACAAAGACAGGAGCTGGCTGCTAGAGCTACAGCATCTGCTAGAACTGTCTGAAACTCAACTTGTGGATCACAAGCCCGTGGGAGTCATCTCCACCTTAGGCAGCAGGGGGCGCACTTCCCTTAGTTGGAGGGACTATTGTAGCTCCTTCAAGAATAAGTGGCTGTGATTGGTTCACAATGAACAATAGTGACCTAGAGAAATGTCTCATTGGTTGAGAGCACAGGCAGCTTTTGAAGACTTGAGTTCAGCTGGTTCCCAACTGCCTTTAACTCCAGTTCTAGGGGTTCTGACACCCTCTTCTGGCATCCCTGTCTGTGTTGGCTAGTTGTATGTTAACTTGACACACAAACTGGGGTTATTTGAAAGAATAGCCTCTCCTGGGATCTCTTCATGGTGGCAAGCCTCAACTCCTTCCTTTCAGTCCTACACCTTCACCAATGGCCTCTCCTGGCCTCTCCTAGTACAAAGACTCAGGTTCTCCCCATGACCCTTTCAAACCGAGTACCACCTGGCTGACTCTTATGCATTACCAAGTCCTTTGGCCAACACAAGGTACAACCTTGGCTACCTCTGGAGTTCAGCTTCTCTCTGCTGTCAGGAAACACTTCCCAGAAATTTCCACCTCAGTGATGCTGGTCTCTTCCTGATCACAGCTATTATCTTGGTTCCAGCTAACTAGCATCAATTGTCTGAGTGATACAAAACTTCCATATCACAGGTGCTTGCCTCGTGTTAATTGTGGCTGATTTCTTTTCCAGCCACAGCTAACCAGAACCACAGAATCTTAACTTAGAATAGCAGACATCCCAGATACAGTCTTTAAATTTCCCTCTGGAACTTTATAAGCCAGGCCTCCGTCTTTAGCACTGCTCTTAACAGTCTTATCTTTCAAGCTCCTCAAGAACATCTCTCTGAGCTCTCAACACTCAATGGCTTTTCTAGCTCAAAATTCCAAAGTCCTTTCACAATCATCCCCCAAACATGGTCATATCAGTCACAGAAATACCCCACTCCTGGTACCAAATTGTCTTACTTAGGGTTTCTATTGCTGTGAGTGAGACACCACAACCAAAAGGAAAATTGGGGAGGAAAGGGTTTATTTAGCTTACACTTACACTGCTCATCACCAAAGCAAGTCAGCACAAGAACTCAAGTGAGGTAGGAACTGATGCAGAGGCCACAGAGGACTGATGCTTACTGTCTTGCTTCACAAGGCTAAGTTTGCTTTCTTATAGGACCCAGGACCACCAGCCCAGGAATGATGCCATCTACAATGGGGCTGGGCCCTCCTCCATTGCTCACTAATTTTAAAAAATGCCTTACAGCTGGATCTCATGGAGGCATTTTCCCAACTGAGGCTCCTTCTTCTCTGGTGACTCTAGCTTGTATCAAGTTGACATAAAACCAGCCAGTACATCTTCTGTGTGCAGAATCAATGATCTGGCATGATGTAGCTTCTGACACTCAATTACGGGATCCTTTATTCAAATTCAGCTATTGGTACCCAAATGTTTGACAGATGAATTGCTGGCGATGGTTGCATGCTGTGTTGATTATTTTTCTGTGGTCTCCTGGTTGCCTCAGCTCAAACTCCAGCTCCTGAACAACCACACCCTCTGAGTTGGGTGTCACACGTTGTCTTCGCAGCAGCCACTGAGCTGTGGATAGGGTCAGAGAAATGAGGATACAGCTGATGAGGCCGAGAGCAACAATTCCAGAAAGAGGAAGGGAGGCAGAAATAGAGACAAAGAGGGAGAATGGGGAGCAGGTAAGAGGATATGAGGAGTTACAGGGGAGACTGTGGTTGGTGGATGAGTCCCAGAGAGCTGTCAGGTCTTTAGGTCCCCAAACAGACCCCACTCCTGTGAGGCTCCACCTCTGAAAGGTTCCATATCCTTCCAAAAGAGTGCCACCTGCTGAGTACCAAGTGTTAAAGCACCTGAGCCTTTTGGGAGACATATCACATTTAAGCCACTAACAGAAAAGATTCTGCCCTCCAGTAATTGTTCCCTGAGGGTGATGGGGGAAAGGATATGTATTCTGTTGGTGAGCCCTCCTTCACTCCATGAGGGAATGTTAATGAGCCCAATCATGTGAGGGCCATTGTACGCCTGAAGGAAGGCTGTCCACAGCACAGGCTGGTCTTCAGTCCCCGTGGTGTGATTATGATGAGCAGAATTGATATCTTGATATGTCAGATCTATAAATGGAGCTTCCAGAGATTCATAGGAATCTGGAGAGAAAGAAGGCAACTATTATTATACAGTGGGGCTTTAAGAATGGGGAAAACAGTTGAATCAGGAGGAAGAGTCAAGCGCACATTGTAAGTGAAGGATAGAAGATACGATTAGAAGGTAATCTAGGGTCACATTGTGACTCAGACTGGAAACTGTAGGAACTTGAGTCCTGGAGGAAGACTCAGGATCTAGTGGCAGATAAATAGCTGGCTTGATTCTATTTTGTTCCATTACAAAAATAGGTTGTTGAAGCAGTTCAATAAACAATTTCTTCATTTTGGAATATAGATATTGATTTTGTTGTCTGCCCATAGTGCAACATGCTGCAAGAAGAACTCTCTGCCTCTCTGCAGTGTTATTAAATGTGTGTGCATGTGTGTGAGAGAAAGAGACCAAGACAGCCAGACAGCCAGACAGCCAGAGAGAGACATGCACAAAGTGACAGAGGCAGAAAGAGAGAGACAGAGAGACAGAGAGAGACAGAGAGAGACAGAGACAGAGACACAGAGAGACAGAGACACAGAGAGACAGAGAGAGAGAGCGACAGAGAGACAGAGAGAGACAGAGACAGAGAAAACCCTTGTCCAAAATAGTTTATAGATGGGAGAAAGTTTTGGGGAGTGAATAGTGGGGGTGTTCTAAACTAAATAGTTTACAAAGCAAATAGAGAGGGAAAAAGACTCCCTTCTTTAAAAAACTATTTTGATTTAAAATTTTTCAATTTTTTTACATGTATGTATAGTCTATGTTTGTGTCACATGAGTGCAACACCCAAGGTGACCATGAGAGGACATCACATTCCTCTAGAACCAGAGGTACTGGTGGTTGTCAGCTGCCCAACATGGGTGCTGGGAATGAAACTGTGACTTCTACAAGAACAGCAAGTACTCCTATTCTGGGAGACACTCTACTTTAAAGGAATAATCCAGAGAACAAGAAAGGAACCAATACCATCTTCTAGCCATCATATGTACACACACACCTTGTGGATCATGAACTGATTGCGAGCATCCTTCAATCTCATATCAAAGCTGAGTTTACCCCTCTTCTAGAATCTACCTGATAGGTGTGTATTACCCTTGGTTTTCATCTCTATCAAGACTCCATCGAAGGCTAGAGAGATGGGTGGGTAATGTGCTCCCCACTACCCAAGCACAAGAAGCCAAATTCAATTCTAAGAACCTATGTAAAATAGCTGGGTATGATGGTACCCACTTGTAATCCCAGCACTGGTAGGGTGGAGACAGGTGGGTCCTTGGGGGGGGTCATTAGTGCTGACTTAACCTACCTGGTTAGTTCCAAGCCAATGAGGGAGGATCGTGTCCTAAAAACAAAGTGGATGGTATCTTGAGGTCTTATAGTGAGGTCATCATTTGCCTTCTACATTAGTCAGGGTTCTGTAGATTCACAGAACTTATGGAGTACCTCTGTATATTGAGGAGATTTATTGTGGTGACTTACAGTCTGTAGTCCAACTAACCCAACAATGGTCAACAGTGAATGGAAAGTCCAAGAATCTAATAGTTGCTCAGTCTCATAAGGCTAGTTGTTTCAGCTGGTCTTCGGTATGAGCTGGAATCATGAAGAAGGAGGTCCCAACAGATGTGTTGGCAAGTAAGTGCCAGCAGGTGAAGAAGAGTGAATCTTCCTTCCTCCAAGGTCCTTATGTAGATCTCCAGCAGACGGTGTGGCTCAGATTAAAGGTGTGCACCTCCATGCCTGGATCTGGGACTTGCTTTGTCCCAGGCTGACCTTGAATTTAGAGATCTCCTTGCCTCAGTCTCCTGGGACTAAAGGCATGTACTACCTTGCCTGGGTGTAGTGGCTATTCCTGGCTGTCGACTTGACTATATCTGGAATGAACTACAATCCAGAATTGGAAGGCTCACCTGTGATCCTGATCTGGAGGCTCAGAGATACAAGTTTCTGACCTGGATCTTGGCATGGAGATCTTGAAGCATAGTGGCTATGAATTCCAGATTAAGGACAGGGAGATCTCCAAATTCAAGGTCATCTGGAATTAAAGGCATGGTGGCACATGCCTTTAATCTAGGCCATTCCCTCTGCTAGAGACCTACATAAGGACATTGGAAGACTCACTGTTGCCTGCTTGCCTCAGGGGACTGAACAACTGCTAGATCCTTGGACTTCCATCCACAGCTGCTGCCGACCATTATTGGGGAGTTGGACTACAGACTGTAAGTCATAAACAAATTCCCTAACTGTATAGAGACTACCCATATGTTTTGTGACTCTAGAGAACCCTGACTAATACACTGGGCCTAAGCTTTTCATGGCCACTATGCCTCAAGATCTCCATACCAAGAACCAGGTCAGAAACTTGTATCTTCTTCCAGCCTCAAGATCTGGGTCACAGGTGAGCCCTTCATTTCCGGATTGTAGTTCATTCCAGATATAGTCAAGTTGACAACCAGGAATCGCCACTCCACATTCCATGGTGCACTCACACTCAGGCATGTGTACATAGATGAGATAACAACATCCTCATCCCTGGTGATGAGAGCCACTGGCAACAGCAATGAGGCTGGTGTTCTGGAAGCAGCCACGTTCTGTGGGAAAGCAGGAATGTTCATCCAGCCAAGAAGTGACACCCTCCCCCAAGGCTGACCTTGCAGCCGCCATATTAATGTTTGCCCATCAGTTTCTCCTTGAAAAAAATCCTTTGCCCTAAATCACCGTACTCTGAGTGGACAGCTGAGAGTCTTTGCCTCTCTTCCTGGCAGCTCACAAGGGCTATGCCCCATGCATCCACCCACAGCATCTGCACTTTATGCTTATCCGAGAGGCTCATTTTCTGTCATTAGGGTCACTTGAGGCCTCTGTCAAAAGGCCAAGAAAGACAAGAACATGTCACCCATAGAAAAGTCCTTGAGTCGAATCACACCTGCCCCCTTCTTTCCTTTGAATGCCTCTACAGCCAACAGGGTCCCACCTGCACATGTGATTTTTAGTTCCATCCAACACACACCCTCTGGTATTGCAGTATCATGTTATGGTTTAGAGCATAGTCTATTTTGATTGGCAGAGATAGGGATGGAGGGAGGGATGAGAGAGAAGAGAGAAAAAGAAGAGTCAGAGAGGTAAGAGGGAGGAGGAGGAGTGTCGGAGAAAGGCAGAGAGATACAGGAGAGCAGAGACAGAAGACAGAGGCCACAGAAGGGGAGAAGAGAGATGAATGAGTGAATTTCTACTTCACCATAGTTATTATGCCTTAGGAAGGGCCTGTAGGAGACCAGTAACTAATGTGTAGACTCCCACGGCTTTGTAATCAGGGGCCCCGTGGGTGATTTCTGTTTTGTGAAAAGCATGGTGAACCCAGGTCTATAGGTTCATCCCAGCCTCCCTGCTGTTAGAGATTCAGCTACCAAGGCCTCTTCTAGTGCCCTAAGTTCAGCAGAACCAACCGCACAGACACCCCTGCACCCAGTTCTGCCAAGGCAGTGTGGTCAAGCAGTCCACACCAGTCTTCTTTCTGCTAAGCTCAAAACATTGACAATCTTTTACTCTCTATAAAGCCAGAGTCTGTTTCCTCCTTGGTATCTTAAAAGTAAACATAAACTTGTGCTTGTGTGTGTGTGTGTGTGTGTGTGTGTGTGTGTATGTGTGTATGTGCATGCTCGTGCTCTTTCTGTGAACACCGATTTCACCCCAGGAACATCCCATGCTTCTGTGAAAGTATGTGGATTGATGGTAGAGAGGGGAGACCCAGCAGGGCTTAATTTGGCCACTTTAGACTCTGTAGGTTTCACGTTTTCAGCCAACAGTGCAGTGGTGAGAGCCTCATTACCCATGAGGCAGCCCTGCAGTGATGCAGAGAGCACCCTCCTGAGAGTATAGCTCCTCAGAGTGATAACACACCTACACACACATATGGTGTGTACATATGCACTCACATGCAAACACATGTACACAGACACACACATATAGACACACATAAAGACACATGTACCACACAAACATACACATACACATGTGTATGCATGAAGACACGTGTACTCACATACATACACACAGGCACACATACAAAAAAATATACATTCATATATATATACATACAAACACACTTAAACAGATACAAACACACACACATCCACATACAGACAAACTCAATGTACATACATATACACACAGACACATATACATATAAGCACACAAACAAATCCACAAAGATGTATACAAACACACATGCAGACAGACAGAGACACTGTTCACACACACACACATACACACACACACACAGAGAGAGAGAAATGCACAGCAGGCACAACATCTGGGTCATTTGGGGGGACTCCTAGATTTGATTTTATATATGTACACACACACACACACACACACACACACACACATACACACACACAACTTTATTTTTGCAAAGCATGGGAACTGTGAAGACTGAAAGCCTAGTATAGATTTTTCTTATTCTTTATGTTTTGTTTTCTTCAAGGTGTTTCATTCTCGGAAGCCCACCAGAGACCGTGAGAATGGATATCTGAGGGTGCAGAGACGGGCGAGCAGCCCACAGTGAGGCGACGAAGAGAGAATCGATCGCTGTGGCAGGGTGACCAGGGTCTCCAGTGAGGGGAAGCAGTGAAGGATGGATGGGCAGGGCTTCCTCCTGACGCTCACAGGATAGATGGCACCCCCGTTACTCTGTAGTCAGCAAAGAATAATAGCTGTGATATACAATATTTCACTAAGAACAATGACTAGCGCAGCTTAAAGTCAGAGGAAAAAGAACTAATAAACACTTTTGCTGAACTAAAGTCAATAGTGTGTTGGGATGGAACCCCTGTGGAAGAAGGGGATACTTTGAACAGCACCAACAGACAGTTACAACCCAGTGAGTGGAGAGGGTGTAATTTGGGCACGGAACCTGACTCTGCTATGGGGCCACTTGCTCTTTAGTGCAATACTCCTTTCTGGAAGGAACCCGGAGACTCCAGTGGCAAGCAAGCTTAACTTTCTGAGGAAAACTAAAACTCACAAGAGTCCCAAGAACCTTGCTCCAGAGTTACTAGCAGTCAACACCTACGTGGGGAGGAGACTGGCCAGCCTGGCTGTAACACCAGTGTACTGTCGGGTTTTGTGTCGATTGGACACAAGGAGAGGGAGCAGGCTCTATGAGATCCAGCTGTAGTTTTCTTAGTGATGGATGGGAGAGGGCCCAGCGGCATGGTGGGTGGTGCCATTCTTAGGCTGGTGGTCCTGGGTTCTATAAGAAAGCAAACTAAGCAAGCCATGGGAAGCAAGCCAGTAAGTACCGCCTGTCCACAGCCTCTGCATCAGCTCTCGCCTTTAGCTTCTTGCCCTGGCCCCTTGAGTTCCTGTCCTGATTTCCTTTGGAGATGAACAGCAATGTGAAAGCGTAAGCTGAGTAATCTGTTTCCTCTCCAACTTGCTTTTTGGTTGTGCTGTTACATCATAGCAATAGAAACCCTAACTAAGATACCCAGTAAAAATTCAGCCTTTTGTGCAGTATTTGTTTTGCTTTGGTTACACACACACACACACACACACACACACACACACACAGAGAGAGAGAGAGAGAGAGAGAGAGAGAGAGAGAGAGAGAGAGAGAGAGAGCAATGGTTTTCAACCTATGGGTCACAACCCCTTTGGGGTTGCATATCAGATATCCTGCATATTAGATATTTACAATTCATAACAACAGTAGCAAAAGTATAAAATTCTGAATGGTTGGGAGCCACCACACTACGAAGAACTGCATTAAATGGTGGCATCATTAGGAAGGTGGAGAACCACTGTATTAGATTGTATTGGCTGACATGATAAGGCCTACCAGTCCAACAATGACCGCTGCCAGGGAGCCTGAACACCTACCTGAGCTGGATGTCTCAGCAGTCCAAGTCTGGTGCTGAAGGCCTGAAAGATTTCTGGAGAGCCACCAATCTTCAGCCTACATGAAAAGCCACAGAAGCCGGGTTCTTGGGCCAGCAAAGGATGCCGCAGCTGCGCCAACTGCTCTAGAGTAGATGCACTTACCAGCAAGGAAAAAAGATGGGCAGGCCACAGCAACATTGTTTCTCACTCAGAACCCTTTATTCTGGTCTTCTACTCACTCTGGGGGGGGAAGGCCAATTCTCCTGTAATTAACCCTTTCAGGAACCATCTTATATACCCACACAGACATGCACAGATCTTATTTTAATCACAGAACCAATGAAACTGACAACCAAGGTTAGCTATCATACCGCCCATCCTATGGAGGAGGAGCTGAGTCCCAGGCAATGAACTGGTGGTCGGAAGGTTATCACGGGGAGGAGAGCTGGGGAGATCTGAAGAAGGTCTCCAGGAGAGTTCTCATCAGAGCATGCATGCACACAACGCAAGAGGGCAGAGGGAAAAAAAACAAAAACGTCTGAAAGGATTAATGTAGCAAGCGGCGATGCCTCTGGGAAGAAGGTCCTCTGAGACTGTGGAATGGGAAGTCACCATTTATCCCAGCAGCGTTTACATGAATGTGACCCCACGGTGTGAGTGCTATACCTAACCTGGATGAAACACACAGGGAACTTGACACGCATTGGATGCCCTACCCTACTACAGACCAATGGAGGCAGAGGCTGAGGGCGGGGCGGTAGCTGCCAGTGCACAGACCCTCTGCTCCAGGAAGCCATTGCCTGGACAGTGGATGGTCTAAGCAGGTAAGAACATCCTAGGTCCAAACATTTGCTTGTTGTTAATTGCTGAGCTCCGAATCCTTGGTGTGAGAAAGACCCGTGGTTTGTCCAAGTCTTTCATGTTTTACCTGAATGCATTCTTTTGGTCAATAGTGACATGCGTTTATTTATTTTTTTTAGATTTTATTTTAATTTCCTGTGTGTATGTTTGTGTATGTATGTGTGAGTGTGTGTGTCCGAATGAATGTGTGTATGTGTGTCCACACGTGCCTATGCATGTGTGCCCATGAAGATAAGGAGTTAGCTCCTCTGTAGCTGGGATTATAGGATGTCGTGAGCCACCCAGTGTTGAGGCCGGGAATTAAACTTGGGTCCTCTGTAAGAGCAGCCCATGTTCTTGACCTCTGAGCCATCTCTCTCTAGCCCAATACTTTAAAACGGAAACCTGTTCCCCAGAGTGTCATGTTTGTATCCTGTTATAAAACATTGTCTAATGTAAAAGATCCATAGTTTTTAAAGAATTCACCACTTTGGGCCTTCAAGTAAAAAATAAAATTAAATTAAAAAACAGAAAAACTGCAGAATGGAAAAAAAAAATCTGAAGTGGGCAACTGTAATAAAATTACAAAAACCAAAACCAAACTCAAACCCCCAAATACCTCTTATTAGTAAAGGAGCCAGGTAATGGTGGCATGTGACTTTAATTCTTGCACTTGAAAGGCAGAGGCAGGCACATCCTTGAGTTCCAGGCCAGACTGGTCTACAGTGAGTTCCAGGATAGCCAGGGCTATACAGTGAGACCCCGTCTTGAAAAAAAAAAAAACCAGAAAACAAAACAACACAGCATCAACAATACTAACAACAAAAGGGGAAGGACTAGGCGGATAAATAGGCTATCAGGAAAAAAAATGGCTTCTTTCCTTGGTTCACGTTTGCTCTTGGAAGGTTTAGGGCCAGTTTTACAGCATGTTGATAATTTACTTTCTTGAATCATTTTTGTTTGTTGGTTTGGTTTTTTTTTTTTTTTTTTTTTTTTGACCCTGAAATATCTAATGAGCTCTGAGAACTGGGCATCTATTTCCCTTGACCAAATGATGGATGGATGTGCTTTCTGGATTAAGCGTCTTCAGCCCAGGTAGCAGAACGCGTGTGTGGCGCTCTTAAGCAATGGTAGAGGTGATTGGGGGAATGCCAAGGGACTGGTTCCAAAATTGGACAGGAAAACTGGAGAGCGGGCCTCCGAAGAGGAACCCCCCCCTCAGGCACTCTGGTACAATAAAATATCCCAAATGTTGCCAGAGAAAGCTCAGAAGTTTTCCGGTTTCTCATATTGACCACACTGCTGTAAATGTCTGCCTTCCATTAATCAATTGCAAGCACTGTGCATCAGCCTTAACGAGCCAGAACCTATTACCAGCATCGCCTCCGTTTCCATGCAGAGTGGCAAACACTGGCTCGACTCAAGATATGTTTTCCTCCCTACCAAGGGGGAAGAGGTGGATAATGATCTTCCAGGCGGGCCCTCTTCTTTCTGCATTTCCAATCCCTCCACAACTCACTTCGGCCCAACTGCTATTTAAATACAACATTGCTTCCCACGGGGTGGGCATATCCGTGCCCGAGGTTTGGAAGGGACCCATAAAGTTCCCCGCAGAGTCAATGCAAGCACGGGCTCTGACTGCCCACGCTAACCTTTGCCACCCCCCCATCACTCAGCAAGATGACTACTCTGTTGCATGTCACAAGTTCAAACCCATTTCCCCCTCTAGGGAGGCAATGTGGAAAAGGCCATTTTTCATGCTGAAATCAAGGTGAGCCACCTTATTGGATTATGACATAAAACCTCAGGTGACAGATTGGCCCTGAATGAGAGCAAGGAGAGAAAAATCTGCCTCATGACATTGAATCGGAAGAATTTATGCTAAAATCCTCCAGTCCATAGTCTTTGGACGTTCAAGCCTGTGTTTTACCCATCTCTGTTTAATGAAAGCCTAGTTACTACCTCAGAAGCCCCAAGGCTCTCTCCCTCCTCCTCCTCCTCCTCCTCCTCCTCCTCCTCCTCCTCCTCCTCCTCCTCCTCCTCCTCCTCAGTTTGCTCTTTCTTTGAGACAGAGACTCATATAGCTCAGGCTGGCCTCAAACTTATTGTGCAGCTGAGAATGACCTTAAAATCACGATCCTTTAGTTGTTATTTTTATACAGCTTATCTCTACAGAGTCCTGGCGGTCCTGGAACTCCCTATGCAGACAAAGCTGGCCCTGAACTCAGAGATCTGCCTACCTCTGATGAGATTAAAAGTACTCACCACCATGCTTAGCCTGATCCTCTTGCCTCCACTCCCTAGTATTGGAATTATATCACCATGCCTGGAGTGTATGGTGCTGGGGCTAGGGCTTCATCAATCCTAGGGAGGAGTTCTATCTACAGAGATATATCTCTAGCCCCCCCCCATCCATGGATCTTTAAATCAAGAAGACTCATTTTTTTCTCTCCCAGGGAAACTTTTTCAGCTCTCTCCAAGCTGAAGGCAAATATCCCATGAAAAGGAGCACTCCTCTGCACGAGATTTTCAAACTTACTCCCACCCCCCATTGGAATTTCCGTAGGCGCTTGAAGGGTGTAGTTGAATGCTTCTGCATGAGAAAGGGAGAATTATATTGTGGCTGATGTTATCTTTGCTTATTGAGGTGTTTCACCGTTGAGTCGATTGATCTATAATGGAGAAAGCCCTGAAACCTTCTTTTGCCTACCCGGACCAAGGATGGATCCAAAAATATCACTTGAGGGTAGCCATTGGGGTTTATGTAAAACCTACAAGATGTCTGGTGAGGGATGGGGGTTCATCCGTCTCAGGAGATGCAGAATGAAGACCTTCTCTTATCTCTCGGACTCTTATTTCGGAGTTGTTTCTCTAAAGCTCTTGTTTTATTTTTGCTGTAATTCTAGATCTCTCCCCACCTTTCAGAGCCAGAGTAAGGGCTGGGTGGAAAAAAATGTGGCTTGAAAAAAAAAAAACGCCAAAAAGCTAGCTGACATTAGAACTCTTTGTTCAATATCTTTCAAGAGCCTTTTAGAGTGGCTATGTGTGTGCTTTATACAATCTTATCGGAGTCCTCCAAATGAATGAAACGTTTCTCCCTGCTTTTCAAATGAGGGGAAAATTTTTTTCGCCCCAGTCTTTTTTTGTTTTTGGAGCAATGGATTCTTCCCTTCTTGGTTAAATTTGTCCCTCTTTGAAGGTACTGCAAATGGGAGTGCTTCCTTCAGTTCTTTTTGCAATAGATCAAGTTAATGCACAGAAACAAACATTCTTTGTGTGTTCGGTTTTTGGCCTCTTATAACTTCTCTAATTTCTAGCCACATTTTGGGTTGGCATCTAAAGGGTTTCCTACCTGACATCTGCCAGAGTCTGTTTCCCTTCTCCCTTCAGCTTGGATTCTATATTTCTTTTTCAGTTTCGCCTCTTCTTTTCCCCCCTTTCTCCCCCCTACCTCTCTATGTGGGTGCTGAGAACCGAGCTTGGGTCCTCTGAAAGAGAAGCAAGGACTCTTTGTTACTGACCCTCTGGGAAAACGGACTTCCTTCAAATTTCATTAAATTCTTATAGTCCGATTTGTATCTCTTTGTACTCTGCACTCTTGGTTAAGTATTTTGGAAATGAATAGAATCCTAAGCCTCTGGGGGGGTTTCAGGGAGGGATAAGTTTTTTTTTTCTTCCAGGGCTGGGAAGATGGCTCAATGGGTAACCTAGAACCCACTTAAAAGCCATGTGGATGCTATGGTTCCAGAGGAGCCAAAATGGTGTGCTCCATGTTCAGTGAGAGACCATTCCTCAATTTGTAAGGTGGAGAATGATCAAGAAACACACTTGGCACAAACCTAGGGACTCCACACGCATATACACACATGTACATGCATACCTATATACACCCATGTGCCTGCACATGCACTCCCCACACACATACAGACATAAATATAGTGTTTAGTTCCCAACACTGATAGGAGCAAGATGAGTTTTTCCCTCTAAATTCACACCTAGAGAATCGATGGGATCTTCATTGTTTGGGATCCATTCGCATTTGATATTAAGGGCACAGAGTCCTCAGACATGGAACAAAGTCTTGGGAAAAGGACATTCAGGGGATGGGTCTGTCTTCTAATGTTGTCCACAATCACACAGAGAGAGGGATAAACTCAACGAACGCTCTCCTGTTGGAATCAGATCTAGATCCTCCTGAGGATTATTTTTGCTTAAGGGATGTCTCAGTGTGCCTATCCAAAAATACACCGTTCCCTTGAAAGCCGTTGTCACCATAAAGTGCTGCTTAAGAACACAGGTGTTACCTCTTATTTTTAACTTCTGCATTTGGATGAGGGAGCAACAAGAGATCTATATGCCTGTCAAACAAGGACAAGACTGAGAAGAATACCCCCCCCCACCCAACCCATATATTTTCCTCAGCTATTTTTAGCAATGTATCTGCCGTCTGGTGCAAGAGATCTGTCCTTCTTTTGGTGTCTGTCCTTTTTACTGTTTAGATTCATGTTAATTACTAGGGGAAGGAGACTCCCGTGGCTATGAGTCAAGCCCAATATAATTATAAGTCAAAGAGAGAGTCCTTTGCTGTGGTGGGGATGTTTCCTTCTCCACAGCCATCAGAATGTAGCCTGCATATGACAGACATAAACACATGCCACCCCGGTGAAGATGGGCTCACACTCGGGCCCTTTAAGAGTTGGGTTATTCAGAAGAAATGGCCTGTGTTGTCCATTACTGGAGGCTGCTGGGGCTTTATTATCAGTTAATGATGATGGATATCTGAGTCTCTGAGCCTCTGCTTCATATGCTCTGTACTTTTCCAAGAGCTGTAGAAGACTTCAGCCCCCACAGGATAAATTGGGCTATGAATTTGTGTTTGTCGCTATGGTAATTTATATCGGCACCATTTTAATAACCACGTCAGACTTGGGCACTCTGCAACAGTGAAGCTCACATCTAACAATAGACTAGAAGCGCTCTGGGGTGGAAAAAAGGAATTAGAATCAACAGAAATGAGTGACTTCAAAGCGAAGAGGTGAGAGTGTTTACATCACAAAAGTAAAAGGCCTTCATGCTTCCACTTCTGCTACTGTGGTGTGATTGGTAGCAACGGCAATACATTTACATATATGGTCCAGGTCCTGCCCCAGTGAATAGAGGGAAACATGCTTGCTCTTTAGTAGATACAAGTCAGTAGGAACTTTTCTGGCCACCTTCAGTGATACATTAAAATTAGTGACCACTACACTGTGGGGTGGTAGATTTTATTGTGGCTATAAGTATATATTTATTTTTAAGCTATATTTTTTAAATTATGTGTATCCATATGTATGCGAGTGTGTGCACTTGTGTGTGTAGATTCTTGTGGAGGCCAGAAGGGGGTGACAGATCTCCAGTTAAAGGCAGTTGTGTGCCTTCTTATATGGGTGTTGAGAACTGAACTTGGGTCCTCCGAAAGAGAAGCAAGGGCTCTTCATTGCTAACCACCTGGGAAAACAGACTTTCTTCAAATTTCATTAAAACCTTACAGTCCAGTTTGGATCTCTTTGTACTCTGTACTTTTGGTTAAAAAGTTTTGGAAATTAGTAGGAGTCTAAACCTCTAGGAGTTTCAGAGAGGGATAAAAAATGAGCAGGAAACCTCTTACGTTTTGATGAGTATTTTTGTTGCTGTACTGGGGTGTCACTCCTGGGGCCTTGCAAACTCTGGGTGATAATCTCTCTCTCAGCTCTAACCCTAGTTGTACTGTGTCTGAGGTGCGGATGCAGCATATTTTCTTTAGATCTGTCAAGTAGCCATGACAGAAACAGCGTGTGCTTCTGATTTTGTCCCGAGACTAAGCAAGTGGTAATATCCACATACCTCACGAAGTTTGAAATCTCTTCATCAAAAAGAAGCTTAAGTAGCAACACAAATATGTTGCTGCCACTTGTTCATTAAAATACAGACACAATAGCACACATTTCTAGAAGCTACCAAGCAGCCCCAGTCAGCCTGCTTAATCTTAGACATAATCATTTTTCAGATGACTGCTAGTGGCCAAGGTGGGGGGATAAATGAAGATATCAGAATGTCTGGTTGGGTCTTCAAGAACTGAGGCCCCATGGAAATATTTTTTAAAAATATCCTCTCTCTCTCTCTCTCTCTCTCTCTCTCTCTCTCTCTCTCTCTCGCGTGTGTGTGTGTGTGTGTGTGTGTGTGTGTGTGTGTGTGTGAGAGAGAGAGAGAGAGAGAGAGAGAGAGAGAGAGAGAGAGAGAGGAGGACAGCTTGCAAGAGTCTGTTCTTACCTTCTACCATATGGGGTCATCAGGCATAACAGATACTTAGGCCAGAGCTGAGCCAGTCAGAATTGCCTTCTTGGAAATTTAAATATGATACAAGGGTTTTCTATGCAATTTCTCCTTCACAAGTGCACATTCTTGGGACAGTGTTGTCCAATGCGAGTCACAAATATAAGTAGAAATATGAGGTAAAATTGATTTTATTAATGTATACTATTTAAACCTATAGCTAAATGTTTCATTTCAGCATGTGATCATATAAATTTCATTTTTTTTGCTTTCATTTTTAGATCTCTTTAACCCAATGGCTCTATGAAATACATACATACAGAGCCCCAGTTCCGGTCAGAGTCATCCCAAGTGTTCAATAACCATTGTTACAGGGGCCATATTGGATATTGACTTTGTAAGAAGTGAGACCTCAACAGACTAGCAAACAGAAGAAATGCTGGTTTAATTTCAGATGCTTTCAAGTACTATACATATGCACATGCACATGTGTACACATCTATATACATGGCCATGCATACACAGATGCACACAGGTATCCATGCAAATGTACACACAAGCACACACGCATGCATATCCATTCATATAAGTGTACACACGTGCACACATGCACATACTCACAGGCATGCACGTACACACAGGCATGCACACACATGTATACCCATTCACAGAGGTGCACACATATGCATATATACACAGGCATGCACACACATGCACACACATGCATACCCATTCACAGAGGTGCACACATATGCATATATACACAGGCATGCACACACATGCACATACACACAGAACTTTCTAAGGCTCTACTGACTGGACTGGTGTCCTTTTGCCTGCATCAAAGCTGGTTTAAACTTGACATGACGGTGGCTGCCTCATGCTGTTCTATAACTGGAAAGACTTGGTCCTTTTCCCAGAGGCAGCACTGGGGACAGAATGGACCCATGGATACTTGGAAAAGTCAAAGGCTGACAATCTCCCACCACATGCCATGCGATGCTGACACTAGGGCGCAGTTCCTGCTAAGAGGCATGATGGTCCGTGCTCTTTACACAATGTGGACCCGGCAGGTTAAACTACCAGAGCATCGCAATGGGGAGCGAGGGAACCAGGGCTCAGCTTTGCTCTGCTCGTCATCCTTTCCGCTTCTCCAGGGGACTCAGAAGGGTCTATGATCACTTCCTTGCTTGGGGGAGACCGAACAACACAGATGGGAAGACAGTCTGGGTCTGTGCAAGGAGGAGAATTGGCAGTGGCTTCCCCAGCCCCTTGGGCTCTGTCTCTCAACCCTTCTGTCTCCAGCACCACATTCACTAATGGATTTTGGATGAAGACACCAAGACCCTTAATCATTCTGGTAGCTCCAGCCTTAGTGCTATTTGTCCCTTAGTTTTCTAAAGGGGACAAATTTGAGCCTCAGTTGGTGCATGGACCTGGTGTTTTTTTTCAGAAGTCTCCAAAGCCACATGTTTAAATGCTGACCCAACAGGATGGTATTAGGAAAGGGTCTTCAGGGGTGTGTAGGCCACGATCTTGCCATTATCCTGGGGTCAGAGTAAGCATGAGAGAGATCCTAGAGGTGCATTTCCCCTTCCAGGACACACACACACACACACACACACACACACACACACACACGACAGAGAGAGAGAGAGAGAGAGAGAGAGAGAGAGAGAGAGAGAGAAGAATATTTTTATAATAAAAAATATTTCCATGGGGCCTCAGTTCTTGAAGACCCAACCAGACATTCTGATACCATTGTTTATCGCCCCCCCCCCACCTTGGCTACTAGCAGTCATCTGAAAAATGATTATGTCTAAGATTAAGCAGGCTGGCTGGGGCTGCTTGGTAGCGTCTACCATCCTTGCTGAGGATACAGCAAGGAAGTGTTGTGAACTAGGAAGCAGTTCTAGCTGGCCATCATCTCCCAATACCTTCATCTTATACGGTTGGCCCTCAAGAACACAAGCAGCATGTTTGTGTTATCTATAAACTACTTAGCTTACGGCAGCTTGTGGTAGCAACAGCTGGGTTAGGCATAATAGCCACTGGCTTACATGTTCAGGGCAGTCTTTGAGAGACCTTGGCTCTCTGATGGGAGCAAGAGAAGGTAGAGAAATTAGACAGTCGACTTCTGCAGTGACAGGAAGGGGGTGAGATCTCAGGCTCTGCCACCTGTCAGCTTTGTGACATTAGGATGACTTCATCTGTGTTCTGCTTTTGGGCACGGGGTGTTCTGGAAGATAAGATTAATGAAAATTTTCCACTCTATAAGGCAGTTATGAAAAGTAAGCAAATGGACTGCTGGACAGAGGCATTTTAGACCCTACAGTTCCTCACCATGTTGCGCCTATCACTGGTCACCATAGGGGAGTGGCGTGATGTCATTCTGAAGTCGATTGTGCATTCTATGATGCCATTCTGAAGTTGATAGTGCATTCTATGCTAATTTAACAATTTCTTCGAGATTTCCACGGTCCTCATACCACTTTAGTGTGGCTGTGATAAAATCACTCTGTTCAAACACAAATTGGCTTACACACACACACACACACACACACACACACACACCCCAAGGGCAACACTGCTAGCTGGCTCACTCAAGATCATGCTTACCTGGCTTTTTTACACAGCCCAGGACCACCTGCTTGAGAAATGGTACCACCTAGAGTGGGCTGGACCCTTATACAACAATATCAATAAAGACAATCCCCCCCCCCCCCGCCCCCAGACTAACCCGACCTAGGTAATTCCTCAGTTGAGGCATCTCCTCTCCTATGACTGTAGGTTATATCCAGTTCACAATAAGACCAACTAGGATAGCCAGGTAAATACAAAATAAAATACATGTAAGACACTTTATTTATGGATTAAAAACTGGTGGGCACTTTCCTGTGAGTTGGCCTTACCCAAATCCAAGGCTGGACATGGGCTTCCCTTTCATGACTGCATCTTAACTCAAGAGGCCCTTAATCTCCATAAGGGTCTCAATCTCCTAATGCTGTCACCCTGGGGTCAGGTATCAGCCTGTGAATTTGAGGAAGAAATGAAAACAAGCCTTCCATCTACAACAATAGGCTTGTCCCTAGAAGGGGAGCCAAATTGTGAGTCTTGATGTCTAAGACACTTGAACATAACAACTCCTTAGAGAACATCCTCCCTCTCCATGTCTGACTTCCATCTCAGGAGGCTATCTTGCTATTGATGTCTGATGGAGGGACCGTAAGCACAGGCTGAAGCAAGAGGGATATTGCCAGGGCTTGCCCCTAAGGTCTCTGGAGCCTGTTCCCACACAGCAGTGATTTGCATACATGATCACACCATCACCGAAAGCGGTCGAAGATACTCAAAATAGTCCTCCCGAGTGGTGGTCAGACAGAGTGACAGGCTAACAGCTGTTGAAGGCCACCACAGAGCTTAAGATGGAGTCAGGGTCTAGACCTTCTTGTTGGAAAGCGATGGGCGCAGTCGGATGACTGTTGCTGTGGAGTTTGAAATTCAAATCAGGAAGAGCATCTGGCATCTGTGTGTCACGGAGATGAACCTTGAAGCTGCATCTGATGAGGACGGAAAGGAAACGCATAGTCAGCGAGACGGAGCCGGGAAGCGAGTGCAGATGTGATATTCACTCCTCCATCACTGGATGCCTTGCTAATCAGTAATAAAAAAGAGCCTGATAAATCAGGCCCGATTTCCTGCTCCAAAATTAAAAGCAATGAAAAAAAAACATAAAACAAATGGGGACTATGATAATTTTGCCTGTTGGCACCTTAGAGACAGCACAGCGTGCTGTTCTGATCGGTGTTCTACCTGCCATGAGGTTGCATGAGAGTCGTTTCCAGACAGATACAGGTTGTGACTGATGCGCGGATGGTTGACATAAACTCTCCAGTGCATTTGTGCTCACTGTCAACTACCATCAAGTTGTTTTTATCTATATCCCAGTTTGCCTTTCTGTCGCTATGGTAAAACCCTCATCCAAACCAACTCAATGGGTTCACCTCAGATCATGGTTGGTTGTCCATCCTGGAGGAAAATCAGGGCAGAAACTCAAAGCAGGAACCTGGAGGTAGAAACAGAAGCAGAGGCCATGGAGGAGTGCTGATAACTGGCTTGCTCCCTGTAGCTTGCTCAGCCTGTCCAGGGATGTCACTGCCCACAGTGTGCTGGGTTCTTCCACAGCAGTCTCTAGTCAAGAAAATGTCCCATCAGCTTGTAACAACTCTATGAGGGAGGAGGCAGTTTCTAGGCTGAGGTTCCCTGTAAGTCTAGCTTGTAACAAGTTGGCAAAAACTAACCAGCACAATCTACTCATGGGGGGGGGCATCCATAGCTATAAAAGTCATGATGTTTATCACAGAGAAACAAAACTTAAGAGACATAAAAGGAAGAAGGATCAATTATGTTTCCAGTAGGAACAACGGGGTTAATATGCTGATCCATTTGCTTCTCCTGTTTGTTTTAGGCACGAAACAAAGATATGTATTCATAAGTTATGGGTGGGAGCTTTCAGAGGCAGATTTTACTCCATTGTTCTTGGAAAATTTGACTCATTCATCTATTAAAAACCAATACACTAGAAGCATCTCCCCACGCTGTGAAATATATTTAGAAAACACGAGGCTTTAAAATGATGTTAATAGCATTGAAATGAAATCTGTTGACCTTCTTTTCCACTGTGCCATAATGACTGCTGTCTGGATCATATTCTGCTATTCCCTGAGTGTTCTCTTGATGTTGTAGTTAACCCTGGTTCTTCCTCTCCAGCCCCATTCTCCTAGAAATAAGACTCAGACTCAAAATATATTTACAAATATCTTGGCCAGATAGCTAGTCTCTACTCTGACTAGACCATACCTAAAATAACCCAATTATTTCAACCTACCTTCTGCCTTGCGGCTGGTTATCTGAGCTCAGTACCACGTGTAGCTCTCATTACCTGGTTTTTGGTGACCCTCCTGTCTTCTCTCTCCCAGAATTCTTTCTTCTCTCACATGTCCCACCTCTCTTTCCTACCTAAGCCAAAGGCCATAGGCTTTTTAGTTGTCCATACAATACACAAGATATTCTCTCTCCATCTTGAGGTTAGAAATACAATTCCCTGGGTCTATAGGTCTCCGGGGAGCGGTCTCTGCTCAGCACGCCCATAGCAAAGAGCCAGTGACAGTGAGGGTGGCCTCAGAGCTTAGTGGTAACAGCAGGAACTAGTGGTGCCCATGAGCTTGCGGTAAGTACAGGGACGGATAGAACCCTCTTGTTCATGCATCTCTCTCTGACCAGGATGCAAACCTCACTTGGCCACGCGAGGATCTGGGGAGACGTGAGATTCCTCAGAGTGCTAAAGAGCTCCTGCCTGACTCAGCACCTGGCTCTTTGGCAAGAGGCGGGCAGGGGCTGAGATCTGACAAAGGCTTCCCCACCTGTACTCACTCTTAAACACTCTGAGACAGAGTTCAGCCTCCCTCTTACACAGGCTAGTGGGAGAGCCATTGCGGAGGTGAAAGAAGCCAAGCCGCACAGACATGTGCTACCAGTCGTAGAGGTCAGGGAAGCCTCTTGCTCATAATGACTCTCAAAGTTCACAAAGTGGCCAGAGGCTCTGGAGCTTAGCTCTTTACTCCCCATGCCCTCTGGTGTTATTCTCCTGCGTGTGTCTTATTACTTTCTACTCAGAACAGCCAGGCTGATAGGACAACGGGAGGCAACTATGGTGTAAGGCCCCTGGGTAAGAATTAACAACTGTCCATCAGATGGACCATCAGTGGTCCAGTAGAGTCATCAGAAGGTGTTTTGATAAGACCCAGAACATCCGAATGTGCAGCAGGGGCAACTTGTACCCCTTGCATATCTTACATCTTCCCCCAAGTCTTGTATGATTCTTTGAGGTCATGAGACCACTTCGGGCCCAAGAACTAGAAATGCAAGTGGTGCCTCTCATTTCTGGACTGGCGATGTAAGAACTCCGTGTGGCTGCTCCTTCTGTCCCTAATCCTCTTTCCATATGCTCCTGACGATATGGCTGTGATATTATATGGATATGCCACAGTGAAAACCCATATCTTTATATGCTAACCTGAAAAACTATTTTTTTAAAAAAAAATAGTCTATGTAGGTCTTTAAATGTAGTTCCCACACGGAGGGCTGCTAGGATGCTGGTGTTCACGGCTCACTGGAGAGCCAGAGCTACCAGAATACAATCCCCCTTTATAGCAAGACCCGGGGTGGGCATCAACGGAGAAGCTGGTTCTCCCCGTGGCTTGCATGATTCAGCTTGGTGTTCTGGAAACTATAGCAACAGCTACCTCTATTGCTCTGCGTGGTCCTGAAAACTGTCTGGGGACCCTCCTATATGAGGGCAATGCTGGGGGATAGGAAGAAGCCAATCACGAGGCTTATGCAGGCGATCCACTGTGTCATGGTCATCGGTACCACTGAGAAACGTGAAATTCACTCTGTCATGGTTGGGAAGAAGTCTTCGGGAGGGAGGTACAGTCTCCACTCACATCCTCAGATGTGTTTAGACCAAGGCTACCAATATCCTCTGCTCTCCTGGCTCACAGTAATTCCCTTTTCATATTTTCTCTTATAATTGTCTTGCTCAGAGGCTACAATCTTTTCTTTCTCTTTTTATTCATTTACGGGTCTCTTCTGACTGGAATCTGTGGTATGCGCCTCATCCATTGAAATCGCCAAAAGTTTAAGCATTAAGAAGGGAATGAGAAGCAGGCTGACTGTGAAAGATTTCTCTGAACATAGAAGACAAGGTGGCCTGCGAATGAGTCACATATGTCTTTCCAGGAGGTAGACTTCTTGGGATGGGGGTGTTGGGTGAATTTTGAGAAAAGGAAGGTTGTGAATTTCGTAAATTCAGTTCTGATTAGACTTGGCTTTCTAAATTTGTATTTTCCAGCTTAGAATTCATTCGGGCTGAGCCTTTCCCAAGAATTCCCACGAGATACTGACAGCTGCCAGTCTTTTGTAAATAATTATAAGGTTGCAAAGGAGACCGCAGTGGGCTCCAAATATGCCTGTCCATTCTGGTAGGACTTTTGTTAAATTGGGGCTTAAGGGGGGGCACAACAGAAATAAAATAAAATGCAAATCAGGGTGTATCTTAGTTAGGGTTACTGCTGCTGTAATGAAACACCAGGACCAAAGGCAAGCTGTCGAGAAACTTTTACTTGGCTTACAATTCCAGATTACTGTTCATCATCAAAGGAAGTCAGGATAGGAACTTAAAACAGGACTCAAAACTCCAGGGCAGGAAGCCAGAGGCAGGAGCTGATGCAGAGGCCATGGAGGGGGTGCTGCTTATGGGCTTGCTCCTCATGGCTTGCTCAGCCTGCTTTGTTATAGAACTCAGGACCACCTGTTCAGGAGTGGTACCACTCATAATGGGCTGATACCACTAATCAGTCACTAATTAAGAACATGCCTTACACCTGATCCTATGGAGGCATTTCCTTAACTGAAGCTCCCTTAAACCCAACGACTCCAACTTGTATCAAGTTGACCTAAAAACCAGCCAGCACAGGGAATAACAAGTGTCCTTAAGTTCAGGGTGACATGGAGTTGAGTCACACACTCTTGGGCTGAAAGAAAACATAGACCTTATTGAGTCATATCATATCACCATATCAAAAAAAAAAAAAAAAACCATTGTCTAGCCTGGAAAGATGGCTCAGATGTTAAAGAGTACCGCTTGCTCTTCCAGAGGACCTGAGTTCAAGTCCCAGCACCCACATAGCAGCTCACCACTGTATGCAATTCCAGTTCCAGAGTAACACACACACACACACACACACACACACACACACACACCTCTGCAGGCAAAAGACCAAAGCACATAAAACAAAAATAAGTAAAAAAACCAAAAAAACAAAAACAACTGTCTAGTGATTATAATAAAAAGGGTTTTTTTTTCCTGCTTTTAATACTTTCTGCCTTGAGGACTGAGGGATATTCTTAGTATTTCAAGGTCCATTTCAATGTTACTAAATTGAGCAACCCATTTGGGTATGTTGTTTAGCTTTTGCCAGCTTGACATAGCCATGGTTATGTGCGAAGACAGTTCCTCAGCTGAGAGATTGCCTCTATTAGATAGGCCTGTGGTACATTTTCTTGATTACCATCGATGGGCTAAGGGCCCAATCCACTGTGGGCAGTGCCACCCCTAGACAGTAAACAACATTCCTCCTCGGCCTTCTGCTTCAGTTCCCGCCTCAGGTTCCTGGTTTTGATTCCATCCCCGATTTCCCTTCACGATAGACTGTTACCTGTAAGCTGAAATAAACTTTCCTCCCCAAGTTGTTTTGGCCATGCTATGAATCACAGCGGTGATGTACGAGCTCAGACACTGGGCTTCTGAGGAAACTGCGGAGAGGAGTAGACACACCTGAAGAGATCAGAGATGGCCCGTGGGGACCAGAGACAGTGCCTTCCCATTCACTGGAACGGAGACCATTTTGGTAAGTATTTTTCTAACATATTTCCCTTTCTCCTGAGCCTACCTGGATGATATTACTCAGTGTCACCATGTCTCTGAGGATTAGTGAAATAAAGGAGAACAGACTCCACGGGAGACTTATGCAGCCGTGACCCAGTGACCCAGAGAAAGTGCCTCTTGCAGTTTGGTGTGCTCATACCCTCCGAGCTGGGCACAGGAAACTTGAAACTTTGTGTCATACAAGGCTGAGCATCCATCTGCAGGGAGACTTGGTCAGTTCCCTGCGTCCACTGCTGGAAGACAACCCTGCACGGAAAAAGTGGTGAAGAGCACCCATTTCTAGCTCTGCCATGATGAGAGATATGTTGAGTGTTGTGGTTAAACCTTGATAATTAAGGGTGACATCTACCATGACCAGATAAGCTCCTCTGAGTCCAGGGCAAAATGGAGGATTCTGTTTACCAGCTGGAGTTGTTTATCAGCTGTAGAAGTTCTCTGGTGGGGTTTTTTGGGTCGCTTAAGTAAACTATCATATCATCTGCAAATAATGATAGTTTGACTTCTTCCTTTCCAATTTGTATCCCTTTGACTTCCTTATGTTGTCTAATTGCTCTCGCTAGAACTTCAAGTACTATATTGAAAAGATATGGAGAGAGAGGGCAGCCTTGTCTAGTCCCTGATTTTAGTGGGATTGCTTCAAGTTTCTCTCCATTTATTTTGATGTTGGCTACTGGTTTGCTGTAGATTGCTTTTACTATGTTTAGGTATGGGCCTTGAATTCCTGCTCTTTCCAAGACTTTTAGCATGAAAGGATGCTGAATTTTGTCGAATGCTTTTTCAGCATCTAATGAGATGACCATGTGGTTTTTTTCTTTTAGTTTGTTTATGTAGTGGATTACATTGATGGATTTCCGTATGTTGAACCATCCCTGCATCCCTGGGATGAAGCCTACTTGATCATGGTGAATGATCGTTTTGATGTGCTCTTGGATTCGGTTGGCAAGAATTTTATTTAGTATTTTTGCATCGATATTCATAAGAGAAATTGGCCTGTAGTTCTCTTTCTTTGTTGGATCTTTTTGTGGTTTAGGTATTAGCGTAATTGTGGCTTCAAAGAATGAGTTGGGCAGTATCCCTTCTGTCTCTATTTTGTGGAATAGTTTGAAAAGTATTGGTGTTAAGTCTTCATTGAAGGTCTGGTAGAATTCTGCACTAAAACCATCTGGTCCTGTACTTTTCTTGGTTGGGAGGCTTTCTATAACCCCTTCTATTTCTTTAGGGGTTATGGGACTATTTAGCTGATCTATTTGATGCTGATTTAATTTTGGTATTTGGTATCTGTCTAGCCGGGGCTTCCCCTTCTCTGACCTTGTCTGGGGAGCCTGATCCCCGCCCCCCCCTCCAGCCTCCAACTGGAAAAGGTTGAATGGTTGTCTTAGTCAGGGTTTCTATTCCTGCACAAACACCACAACCAAGAAGCAAGTTGGGGAGGAAAGGGTTTATTCAGCTTACACTTCCACACAGCTGTTCATCACCAAAGGAAGTCAGGACTGGAACTCAAGTAGGTCAGGAAGCAGGAGCTGATGCAGAGGCCATGGAGGGATGTTCCTTATTGGCTTGTTTCCCCTGGCTTGCTCAGCCTGCTCTCTTATAGAACCCAGGAATACCAGCCCAGAGATGGACCCACCCACAAGGGGCCCTCCCCCTTGAACACTAATTGAGAAAATGCCCCACAACTGGATCTCATGGAGGCACTTCCCCAACGAAGCTCCTTTCTGTGTGATAACTCCAGCGTGTGTGTCAAGTTGACACACAAACCCAGCCAGTACAATAGTCTTCGGAAGACCTACAAGTTCAACATCCTCTATCCCTTATAAGAACTGGCCCAGTAAGTACCTGGCCCAGCAAATGAGGCATCCCCAGGACTTTAAACTCTAGCTAAAGAAACTTCACCCCAAGAAGAACCCCTCCCCACTCTCCAAGATCAGTGTTCACCTTGAATAAAGTATATTCGTACAAGAGAACCCCCAATAAAGGTATGCTCACCAAGCTAAGGTCGTCTGTTTGGATCTTTGGAGAAGTCCTTCTCTCTCTCCCCTGGCTCATACCCAGCCAGACCCAGATCTTGCAGAGCCCCACCTGTTCAGGACTCCAGTTCATGCTGCCAGCCCAGTGGGCTGTGCAGCCTGCCTCGGACACCCTGAGAGGGAGGAAGCAGAGGACAAGGAGCCCCAGTTGGTCCCCAACCCACATACCGCAGCTGGCACTCGACTCGGGGCACAGCATACCACCGGATGTTTAATGGTGGGGCATACCTTTAATACCAGCCTTCAGGAGGCAGAGCTAGGCAGATCTTTGAGTTCAAGGCCAGCCTCATCTATAGAGTGAGTTCCAGGACAGTCAGGGCTACATGGAAAAAATCCTATCTCAAAAACAAAAACATCACCCTCCCCCCTCCCCAAACACCAAAAAGCCAACCCAACAACCAAACAAAACCAAACCAAAACAACAACAACAAAAAAAACCTGCAAAGAATTAAGAAATATAAACAGTTAAATTCATACACAGACATGCTTGCCTGCCTTCTGTTAATAGCTCAGCACTGTGTCGCCCTGACGAAGAGGGAAGGTGTTGTGTGTCTCCTCGCTGTTGAGTGATGTTTTTGCCACAGGAGCATTGCTGTCTGTGGATGACAATGCCTGCACCATGAAACTTTACCGGTTCCCAAACTGGAATTTCAACAGCTCAGGACAAGCCTAGGCTACATGCCCAAAAGGAGGTTTTGATTCTCAGCATTCAGAGAGAGAGAGAGAGGAGGCAGGGGCAGGGATAGGGGTAGGGGGAGGGGGAGGGGAAAGAGGATGGGGAGGAGAGGGCGAGGGGAGAAGGGGTGGGGAGATATTGATTGATTTAAAAGACTGGCATCAGTGTCATGACTGAGAATGGACTTACTTCTGACATACTTCCAGTAAGTCATGAGCACTCTGGTTATAACCACCATCATTACGGCATCACCGTGCCACCATCATTACCACTGCCACCATTATCATCACCATCACCAGCGTCAGTGTGTTTGTCACTCTCATCACAACCACCGGCATCAGCAGTAGCATCACCACCAGCATCAACATCATTGTCACCACCAGCAGCAGCATCTCACCATCCCCATGGTACCATCCTGATCACCATTACCATGACCACCGTTATCATCGCCACCATTATCACACTTTACAGCATCATCACCATCATCACCATCCCGAGCATCGTTATTATCGATCACCATCACCACGTCTCTTCAGGATTTAGTAGTTCACCCCCTTTTGGCACTGCATAATACTCCATGGTCTGGATTTATTTTTCACCGTGTGCCCACTCACATACTGACACACGCAGCTGATGAGTGGCGGTGATGGGATTTGAACCAAGGACAGCCTGATATCTAGGCTCTCTAGACAATTTCCAGATTGTCTTTGAAATGTTCCTCACTGGTATACCTCCATTTGTGACTCCTGGTAACACCCCAGGTGGGCAGTGTCATGTCTCCCCTCTGCCCTCACTTGGAAGGATGCGCCTATCTCCTCCCCGCCAAAAAGGCCAAGGTCTCACCAGTATTATTTTGTGTCTCCTCACTTTTAACGTCTTAGGGGACTAGATCCTGCTCAGTTTCTGATGGGATTTAAAAGAGAGAAAGGGTGTTAGTGAGTATGGCACGGCGGCGTGGGGGAAGGGGGTACCTAAGCAGGCCCAGGCCCAGGCATCCCCTTTCCCCTGAAGGACCACACACACACACCAACAAGGTATAGAATAGAGTTTATTTAGAGAATAGGATGAGAGTCAATGGTATAGGAGAGAGAGAGAGAGAGAGAGAGAGAGAGAGAGAGAGAGAGAGAGAGAGAAATAGAGAGTGGAGGCCGGCCATGACCGCGTGGAGAGAGGGGGGAGGGGAGCCCAAGAGAGGCAGAGAGGTGAGAGGATGAGAAGGGAGAGGGGAAAAAAGAGAGAGGGGCAGGCAGCCCCTCTTATAGTGGGCCAGGCATGTGGGGCGGGGCATACCTGGCTATTGCCAGGTAACTGTGGGGTGGAGCTTGAACAGAATACCAACAGTTTCCCCTTTAACCCTTTAACGCTGGAACTTAACAGAAGCCTTGATGGCAATAACACTGGCTACTTGCTGGCATCTGGACCATTAGAGGTGTGGCAGCGTGGGGGGTAATTGGGGTTCAGCATTAAGTTCCTGTCTTATGCCAGCCCATCAGGTCTACTGGTTCACAGGACATTAGGGAGCTTGTGCACGTGCGTGCGTGCGTGCGTGTGCGTGCGTGCGTGCGTGCGTGCGTGCGTGTGTGTGTGTGTGTGTGTGTTTCCAAAGGAATCGTGTGTTGGATCCTTCCTTTGTTGGGGGATCCACCTTGTTTGGGGGGAAACAGAGTTGGAGCCTGTGAATGTAATTTGAGGGAAATTTAAACAGTACGCTAAGCCTTCTGGGAAAGCACGGACCTTCTCGGTGTCGTGGGGAGGAGCGTTCCTTATGCACGCATTGTTTCATCGGAATTCACCTATTAACTGGAAAGGCGGCCGAGAAAGTGAAAAAAACACCTGGTGGAAATTAAATGCTCTTTGATTTGCCGACTTTCCCCCCCCCCCCACACCCGCTTTAAAGCGATACCTGTTGGAAAAGGATAATTACGCATTCTTCTACTTCTCCCTCGAAATCAAATCAAAGAAAATCTGGAAAGGGACAGGTAAATAGGTTATAACCCGGAGTAAGATCAGGAGAGCAATTATTCCCTTCTATACTGTCACTGGCTTTCTGCTGCGATGGTTAAGTAGGAAAGCTTTTCAAAGCCTCGGGGACGGTGAGGCAGTGTTAGGATTTCCAATTTGAGAGGATGTTTGCTCAAACGCTGATTTGAAAGCAATGAAATCTTCAGCCTCCCTAACCACCATAAAACGAGATTTCTCCTCAATCCGTGGAGAACCAGTTAGAGCGACGTTTTAAATTTCTCGCAGGAAAACCAGGCCTTGCTTCAGCAAAACTTACAGGTGAGGGAGACAGAGACGCGAGAAGACCACTAAACAGAGCTGCCAGCAGGTCCGGGCCACACCCAGCTTTTTCAACTTCAGAGGTAGCCCAAGAACTCCCGGTGTGCCAAATTCCGGAGGTTGGTGGCGGGGCTCGCAGCAGGACCCCTCGAACAAAATCTGCCTTTAAATATGGGAATTATTTCCAAAATGTCTTTGTTGACAGCTGGTGAGGCACAAAATAAACACAGGCCTATTTGCAAGTAAGCAAGAATTAGCATAATCCGCAGCTGCGGCCTAACCCACTGACTGAGCAGGATAAAGAACTTAGTGGCTCCTTCTGAAACAGCCAGGGAAGGGACCTGCACGGAATAATGAGGCTCTTGCCACCTGCCAGTGGCCGGCCAAAGCCTAGCAAACAACAGCCTGGTGTCGTCGGGCACCGGAGCTCTCTAATTAAAATAGAAATTAATTCATCGGTTGCAATTCAACACCACGTGATTTAAAAAAAAGTTTCTCCCGTGCACAATACAGTTTTAAAATAATATTGCGTTTTTATTAATATCCATTGTCCAAATCGTGAAATGTAATTTTCAATTATCCGTGAAGGGGAATTGATTAAGAAACTCTTCAAGTCTGTCGGTTGAGAGCTGGTCAAAATACAAGCATCGAGTAGAAGGAATCTGGGAAGCAGTGGCTTTTGCGTTTTGCTCTGGGTGAATGCCAGCCGATGCCCGCGGACACCGTGATTTTTTTCAGACCGGAGAAAAGTCCACTGCGGTGCGGATTATTACAGGTGGGACGTGAGGCTGGTTCGAACCACCAGGCTTCTCACGCCATGCCGCGGACTATCAGGCGTCAGGCGCTAGCTCTTTCTTTGTGATGATCCAGTGGTTGAAAATGAAATTACGTGCCCGTGTAAGGCAAATATGTGCTCTCCTCTTAGCGGAGAAGGAAACGATCCCTAGAAAATGGCTTTTCATTGATCCTAAGTCTGCGATAGCAGATGTCACACGGAAGGCAGCCAAGACTCTTTCCCACTACCCACCCCCCTTTTTTTTTTTGAAAAACACCCCTCCTGAATGTACCAGTCACCGAATACCTTTGCGTTGCCAGTTTCTGAGTATTAAAACTTCCCGCGAAGTCAGTTTATTAATATCAGCCCCCATGACACCCACTTTCATCTCAACAGATTTGACTGAAATACAGGACCTCGTTTAAAAGTCTACCTTGCTCTCAACAACTCTCTTCTACATCTATGCCGTGACCCTGCCTGTGCTGGCTAGTTCTATGTCAACTCAACGCAAGCTAGAGTCATCAGAGAGGATACCTCCATAGCGTGGGGCTGCAAGGAACCCTGTCGGGCATTTTCTTAGTGATTGATGGGAGAGAGCCCAGCCCGCGGAGTTGGTGCCATCCCTGGGCTGGTGGTCCTGGGTGCTATAAGAAAGCAGAGGGAGCAGGCCATGGTCTCTGCAGAGGGAGAACTCCTCCTCCATGGTCTCTGCATTAACTCCTGCCTCCAGTGTGTGTGTGTGTGTGTGTGTGTGTGTGTGTATGTGTGTGTGTGTTGTTATGTATGTATATGTCCTTGTGTATATGCTTATGTGTGTATGAGTATGTTTATATATGTGTATGTGTATTTGTGTATGTTTATATATGTGCATGTGTGCATGTGTGTGCATGTAGACACACACATGTATGCATATGCATGTGTAGGTCAGAGGACAGTATCAGCTGTCATTCCTCATATGCTGTATACCTTGACATTCTGAGACAGGGTTTCATGCTGCCTTGGGATTGTCTACTTGTTTAGGAACTACTTTGGCCACCAAGTCCCAGGGGTCCTCTCTCTGCTTTCCCAGCAGACACTACCAAGCCTGGCTTTTTGAGAACATGGGTTTGGAATTGACGTCAGGCCAAGCTCTTTACCAACGGTGATAACTCCCCAGCCCTTCAAATGATTAATAT